>VWZZ01008419.1:78056-156604 GCA_013399095.1 Psophia crepitans | reverse complement strand
CTTGGTGTTGTCTGCAAACTTACTGAGGGTGCACTCAATTCCCTCATCCAAATCATCAACAAAGATGTTGAAGAGGATGGGCCTCAACACCAACCCCTGGGGAACACCACTCATGACTGGTCGCCAGCTGGATTTCACTCCATTCACCACCACTCTCTGGGCCCGGCCATCCAGCCAATTATGAACCCAGCAAAGAGTGTACCTGTCCAGGCCATGGGCCACCAGCTTCTCCAGGAGAATGTTGTGGGAGACCGTGTCAAAGGCTTTGCTGAAGTCTAGGTAGACTACATCAACAGCCTTTCCCTCATCCACCAGGCGGATCACCTGGTCATAGAAGGAGATGAGGTTGGTCAGGCAGGACTTACCTTTCATGAACCTGTGCTGGCTGGGCCTGATCCCCCGGTTGTCACAGACATGGCACATGATTGTCCTCAAGAGGACTTGCTCCATGACCTTCCCTGGCACTGAGGTCAGGCTAACAGGCCTGTAGTTCCCCAGATCCTCCTTACGACCTTTCTTATGGATGGGTGTCACATTAGCAAGCCTCCAGTCATCTGGGAGTTCTCTGGTTGACCATGACCGCTGATAGATGATGGAGAGCGGCTCGGCAATCACATCTGCCAGCTCCCTCAGCACTCTCGGGTGGATCCCATCTGGATGTTGGGAGCCAGCCAAGGTGGGAACATGCCGTAAATCAGAGGCCCTGATGGAGCAAAAAATCCCCTAGGGGGATGGTGCTGCCCAGTCTGCCATCGCTTTCCCAGCATTTCCCCTGTTCCCTGGGATGTTCCCTGGGAAGGGAGGTGGGAGAAGGGCAGGTGCCATGCAACCCCAAGCAAGATCTGAAATGACAGAGCCATTCATCACAGGTCGCAACCTCATCATGTGAACCTAGAGGAAGAACTAGTGTCTTACAGAAAGATAAATGTATTTCAGAAATTTGTTAAAATTAATTCAGAACATTTACTCCATCATTGACTGTTGACATGATGTCTCATTTCTTCAACAGTCTGTTTGTATGTGAAATAAACACCTGAAAATTACAGTGTTATATACTGTTTTAGCAACAAAACACATAACCAATTACTGAGGTCAGTATTACTTGGGGATACATTTAAGTTGTAATTCTCTCTTTATTGATGGATTTTCTTTCTGTCTCTCTAGGAAGTGATTGTTTCAGTTTATTCTTCAGCCTGGAACCCGAAGGAAATAAAGCTCCCTTGGCCTCTGTGTGTTTCTACATGTCTGGGTGTCTATTCCACTCTGTTAACTTTTGAACTACAGGCAACTTCCAACCCACATTAGAAAACAGTCTCATGAAAATAAGCAGCCAGGTAAAAGACAGAGAGACTGCAGTGGTGCCTTTACAGACTATAGGCTATTGTTGACCCCACAAAAAACAACTCTCTGGAACTGATGGCAAAGTGGACTGGGCCACATTAGTTCTGTTGCTCACATAATTACTTGGTTTTTTACTAAATCCTACAGAACAGGGATAAGCTCTTCCTTCTTAGCACCTCCACAGTAGATCCCACTAAAGGATATTTCCAGGTAGTCAATAAGTCAATCAGCTGGTCTGTGCTGGAAAAATATTAAAGAATGCTGCTGTGAACCACCTTCTGACATTTCAGTTTAGACCTTAGGCAACACTTGGTCTTTCTGATATTGTCAGGTGGCATTTCAGACAAAAATCCAGGCCAGTGTTTCCTCTGAGAGCAGCTATATAAAAATGACAGACCTTCACCCTGCATTGTATAGATGTGAGCTCACTTTGGGTAAAATTCATGCTGTTATGTGCAGATATCTGGAGACAGATGATGTGATAAGTTTAAGCCAGGTCCAGACTGCCAGGCAATGACAGAGGTAGACAAGTCTGCTGCTTGCTGCTTCTCTGCTGTAAACCTCAGCCTTGCTGACCTCTCTGCCCAACGAAGCTCAAAAAAGTCGCTCCCATTTTGCAGTATTTTCTTCCTGTAACATTTCTCCCATGAAGATGAAGCTGCTCCCTTCTCCCGTGAGGATGGGGCTTCTCTGAGTGCTATGAGAGGCAGCTGGATGGGAGAGCAGGGCAGCCGTCCCCGGTGGGAAAGCCCTTTGCTGCCACGGTGCCAGACTGCAGAGGAAACCAGCCCACTTGTGAAGGGTGCTGGGTCAGATATATATGTGCTCAGTTGCTCTGCTCGTTTCAGACAGGAGAACTCACTGGGGATTCCCTGGTAAACAACTCTATGTGATCTTTGCTGCTTAAACATACCTGCCTTAAAATGCCCTGATGGATATTTCAAACCACCTTCTAGCTCTCCGCTGTTACTGGACGTTTGCCTTATATTTACTGAGATGTCCCATCCCACGTGGTGGGTAAGGGTGAGGTTAACTTTTTAATTCTCCATGCGGTAATCAGGAGTAACAAAAATTACTCTAGAGGTTCAAACAAACCACAAATTTAGTTAAAACTCGGTGAAACTACAAAAGATAGCAGCTTGGCAAAATGTTATAACAATACTTAAAACTCAGCAGAACCATGAAAGACAACAGCTTAGCAAAACTTGTAATATTAACCTAATGTGCCGAAAATTAAGTTAGAGACAAAGAAAGTGGTGGAGAGAAAAAGAAAGACAGAAAGAAAGAAAGGGAAGAAAAGCAGAAAGAAGTTATGACCACCCTTGGATCCAGCGATGTTCTCTGCCCATAGTTGTAGTCCTCAGGTGCTGGGCGCATGCTGAACACTTGTGTTTCCCCTTTGTATAACCCAATGTGCCTGTCCCCTAGGTGGGGGCTTGTCATCACCAAGCAGGCATAGTATGTGCTCAGGAATGTTGCAGAAATGAGTCAGTGGGTTATGGGGGTCTTGGCGATTTCACAGTCCCCCCCACTTCGGGGTTGGCTGAGTGATGGCCTTCCACAGACACGTATGCAGAGAAGACAGATGGTCTTTGTCAGCATGTTTCAGGAAGAGGGGAAGGGGCTCACAAGATGGTATTCTGCCTCTGCAGGTTCTGTCCTTGGTCGAGACAGATGTTTGTGACGCTCCCTCGTTATCAATTTATCCCTGGTTGTATCAAGACGGATGTTGGCGACATTCACTTGTTATCAGAGCCTTACATGAGGTCATCATGGGCTTTAAATATGACAAAGCTAAAGTCTGCTCCATGTGGCGTAAATACCTCTGTAACCAATTTCTTCCACTGATAACCCAACAATAGCTCCTTTCTGCTCAGGAAATCAGTGCTGGTGTGTGGGAGCAGACCCTGCTCTTTCCTTTTGGGTGCTCCTGGCTGGCAGCATGGTGCCTACCGCATCCATTAATGGACACCCATGGGAGCCTCCACTGTAGGACAAGCCTCTGCTTTCCCCAGCTGCATGCCAGCTAGCTCACACTGCTACCTACTGCTGGTCAGAGGGCTCTTGCACAGCTGGGTGGCATAAAATCAACTCAGGTCCTGGGAGAACAAGCTCAGGGTAACGCCGTGCCAGGACAGCTTGACATTGACTGGCTTTTGCTGACTCCTTTCTCATATATTTTAACTCTGTGTCTCCCCTCTCAGCTCCAGTCATCTTTCTGTCTCTCGCTGCTGTTGTTCGTTTGCCAACCTGCCTTGGCCCCACCCCATGGGCCTCCTGTGTCATCCTCATTCCTCTCCCTTCTCTGACATTGAGAGATGGCAGGTCAGAACCCTTCCTCCAAAATCGTCTGACCTTACCACCTGACATCAGTGTTTTCAGCAGATCCTCTTCCTGACTCAGCCCCTGTCTTACAAATAGAAAGTCCACCCCTGCCTACTGTCCCTCCCAAGTCACTTCTTCATGCCTGCATTTCGTGTTGGCAGAGCAGCATAGTCTGGGCTTCTGGGTGTGAAAATGAACAGGAGACAACCACACACGCCGTTGCACAGGCATCTAATGTCCTGTTGAGGTTTTTTTAAACACTGGCTGTTTTGGAAACCTTCTATGCTATCACATGAGCAGATGTTCCTCTGCATGCTGCATCTGTGCTCTGGGCTGCACAGCAGGGAAACAGCTCCTCCTGCCTCAGGGTGCCTTTATCTCACCAGGCATCTGCCTTCCTGCCTGGTGCACTGGTGGAGAAGACAAGACTCTCTCTCCTTAGCACAGAGAAAACTCCCTTTCAGACTGTGGTGGTTGTTTTCACTGTACCAATCCGCTTACACTTTTCTACCATGCCCATGGAAAGTTACTTGTGGCATTTCAAGGAATTAGCTTGGCCATGGCTATAGATTTCTGAGAACTTGATTATAACGCAATTTGTCTCAAAAGGTTTTTACTGTCCTTTACCTTTTTTTTTCTTTTTGTCCTTTTACAACAGTGATCTTTCATTTCAGCTCTACCTAAAAATTGTTCTTATGGCCTTATACAAACATAATTTACATATAAATGCCCTGATACCTCTTGTTCCTACACGCAATATCTGCACTTAACAGTCTCTCTTACCTCAAGTGCCTCCTCTTTCAAAGAGGAGATTTGTTAGCTTTCTCCTCACAGATAGAAAGCCAGTTTGAATTTTACTTCCGTTCAAGGCTTATTTCCCTTTCCTTTTTTTTGCAGTCCTGATGCTCTTCCCAGTGGAAAAATGCTTTTGGCAGTTGCAGAGCTATGCTGGCGCAGTGGCCAGTCACGGGCACACAGGCAGCTTTTCAACACCCCTTCGGTTACATGCTTTGTGCTTTTTATGGAAACATGAAACAAATTGGGTCTCTCATTAGTCACTCAGAAACAAACCTAAGTGCTTGCCGTGTATTGACTGAACAATACATTCTGACTGTTCGCTTCTTGGGCAAAAATATTAATTTCTGCAATGACAGAAAACCAGTGAGCTTTCGGTATCTATTTTGCATAGGCTTATTTTATGCCATAAAGCAAACCAGCACCTTAGAGGTATGCAGACACCCCCATGCTTTCTGCCAGCTACCAGGTTCAGGGACTGGAGGCCACTGCTGCTGCAGTGGGCAATCTGATGTGGGCAATCTGCTACCAAAGCAGTTGAATCATATTTCTCATGGATTTGGCATCCCACAGAGGGTTTCTGTCTCCAACTTTCCCAGTAGCTAGCTTGTCTAAAGCTGACCCACAACGCCCTACACAAGCTGCAGATGAAGCAGTGAGCAAGGTGATCACTGAGAACTTCTTCAGAGCAATTTCAAAAGTGTGCAATTCTCATTACCTCCATGTGATGAGAACTCCTAAATTTTGCTTCAAGTTCAAGCTTTAAAAGAGGTTAAATACACTGCCAGAAGTAGGAGACTACTAAGGATGGGCAAGAGAAGGGTTTAATTTTTCAACATTTTATCTGGGGAATCTCTTGGGTTTTTGAGTCTCTCCAGTTAAGATGAGTCCTTGGCTACCAGTGATAACCATGTTACAGAATCTCATTAAGACCCAAACTTCCTTTGACGCTGCAGAGGTTTCTTTACCTCAAAGTACCTCTTTTGGAAATTTCTTGCTTGACATTTTTTAGGATTTAATTTGAAATTTTTTTTTCCCTCAGCTTTTATTGCATTGATAGCTTATAACCACCTTGTGATTAAGAAGATGCATTCAGGTATTTCTTAAGTCTTTTTCCAGTTATGACCTTCTAGTACAACTTCTGAAATGTGCACACTTGTATTTGGCATAGCTGAAGTTCAACCCACGCCTGTAACTCCAGCCCTCAAAGTCTCCAGTTCTTCCTGTGTGGTCTGTCAAACCTTTCCTGAATGATGGCCTGAAACACCTGTCACCAGCAAACTTCATTGAAAAATATCCCATGGGTGTGTCAGATCTGTTGCAAAAATATAAAGAAAAATTTCAAGATTTCATCCCTATCTTTGAAGCCTTCCCTAGTAAACTCCCAATGTGACAGTTTTTCTTTTTTCAGTATTACAAATAAATTCCTCTCTGAAATAATGATGACAACAATAACAACAAAGAAAAAAAAGACAGAAAAAGAAAGAAACAAAAAATAAAGCCATCAGACTGATCATTTCATGGTGTTTATATTTATATTTTCTTCTCCAGCTTCAATAATAAATTATGATATGGGGCACTTTAGTACCTACTCCATGGAAATTCAGATGGGTATGATCCATCACAGAGTTTAGAAATATGTATTTTTTTGAAAATCAGATTCTTACTGAAGAGAGATATAATATGGCATGAGCCACCTTTGATAGATCTTATTACGTTTTATCTGTTTTCCTTTCGCTTCTTCAGCTTTGTTTCAAAAATTCAAGATTTGCCCTGAAGCTGTGTGTACTACTGAGGCTGTAATATTTGCCATTGTTGCTCAAGTGATTAATCTGTTTTCCTCTGTTTCTCTACCTCTTTGTCTCTTGAATTGGTTTATTTTTTGCTGTTCTTTATGATACCACTTCTCATTTCAGAGATTTAGTAGAAAATAGTTAATCTTCTACCTTTATTTTCCTCTTCCATTTCAGCACTTTGGGGAGGAAAGTTTTTGTTCCAGATCTGTTGTAGTAATTTTCATAACCTCATTCCCGTTAGCTGTGTGTTCATTTTGAGCCCGTAATTTCTGGAAAAAAAAGAAAAAAGAAATCCTTTGGAAGTCAGAATCCTTAATTACAATATTTAGTTATGTTTATCCTTCAATTTAATTTAACTTGGATGATCTCGGTTCCCAGAATCGCAGAGTGTTTTCTGCAGACACTAGTAATTAAAATCAGCTAAAATAACATTGCCTCTGCCTGATGGCAGGACAGCCACAGGAGCTTTGTACTGAGAGTGGTAGGCAAGCACGGAGCAGAGCTGCAAATCTATTTGCAGATGTTGATGTGAAGTGAAGGGTGAGATTATCCAGAGAGAGTGAAGAAGGGAGAAGAACAATCCAAGGACAGACCCTCATGAATAAAAAAAGACTCAAAGAAAAAGACTTGCAGAGAAGCCTCTGATGAGATCGCAGTGTATTACTGTTGTGGAAATAAATGACACCAAAACCTCTGTAGCAAACGCGTGAGAGTAAATTGAGCAGTCCTCAGGTGACTGATGATTCCCATTGGTAGCACTGGAAAGCTATGGATGACAAAAAAAATGTTAAAAACAGAGGATAAAATTCTGGTGCAACTCTAACTTGTGAACGTGCTCGTATAGCACAAGTAGGATACCTGTTGTTCCCAGACAAAATCCCAAGGTAAGCTGTAGTTGTTAATGTGGTACACATCCAGAACAATCTCAGAACTGAGGAGTATGAACTATTGGTTAAGTCTTATATTATTGCTTAACTATGGCTGAAAAGAAAAGATAATGTGCCTTAGTTGTCCTATCGCACACGTCCGCGTATGAACACAGCGGCTCTGCGCTATGCGTTCACTCAGCGGATGCCCTTTTGCAGCCTGGCTACTGCAGGCTAGCTGTGCCTGACAAACACATTAGGATCAAGAATGTGTGATGCCTGGTGATCAGGTCCTAGGAATGCAATGCTTGGTTGGCTGCATTTATTATTATTATGTTGTTAGCATTCTAGTATGTTCTTGATAGCTCAAGGAAAATCACCGTGTGTCTTGAGGTGTCATGGTCAGGAACACAAGCACTTCAGCAAGCAGTAAAAAACCCAGGCTGTTACCACTCTGTCAGAAAGCTGTTTCTGTTTAAATTAGTGACAAAACTACCACTTTAACTTGCTGAGAGATAGCTAGCTCAGAACTGGGACAACACAGGGAGAAGTTTTTGGTCCATGGTAAGTTAACCTGCATGTTGAGAAGCCTAAAACAGCACAGTTTTTTTCCCCTCATCTGTTTTATATATGTAAAAGGTGACCATTGAAAATCTGAGTCCTGAATTTGGAGTTAGTGTCTTTGGTCTGGCTGAGTACTGGCTGGGAACTTTCCCCCAGAGCAGCCCTCCCAGCGCTGTGCTGTGCTGGTACCCAGCGAGGTGTCGGTATCACACCGGGGTCTGGCTGCTGCTGAGCAGCGCCGGCACCGCACCGAGGCTTCTCTCCAACATTCCCCCCTCACTAGGAGGCTGGGGGTGGGCAAGACCTTGGGAGGGGACACAGCCGGGACAGCTTGGCCCCAACTGACCGAAGGGATATTCCATACTGCTCAGGATTTCTGATTTATATTTTTCTTCCAGAGCAACTGCTATGTGTACTGAAGCCCTGCTTCCCAGGCAGTGGCCAGACATCACTTGCTGGTGGAAAGTAGAGAATAAATCTTTTGTTTTTCCTTTGCTTCCACAGGCAACCTTTGCTTTTGCTTGATTAAACTGTCTTTATTTTGACCCATGAGGTTTTTTTCCTCTTCTTTTTCTCCCCTCCCTGTCCAGCTGAGGTCAACCCACCACAGCTAGGAATTTAGCGCTGTGTTCCTTCAGATAGTAAGTTCCCTCACTTTTTTTTTAAAATTAAGTTGTCTTAATGCTGCTACGTTTAGGTGGATATAGTGGCAAATGTAGGAAAAGGGACCTGAATGTTTTTTGACATGCTGGGACACATTGTATGAGTGGTGCCCTTCCTCCTGTATATATGGGACAGTAAAACTTGCATGAGAACTGAGAGTTAAACTGTGTTTTCTGATGGAAGTACATAAACATCCGCTCAGTAATACAATTCGCATTCTTACACTGATGCTTTGCTTGGGGGTGCATAAAACTGCATCGAGCAAGGCAGTATTTAATGTATGCTCAGCAGTAGGCTTCACTAGTAAGAAAGAAGCAAAGATCATCAGAAGCTCAGCTGGATATCAGGTAGATATCTAGGGAACCTGTACCAAACCTACAGGGGATCCTGACTGTCTGCTCCTTTAATGCCAAGCACTTCATATTGTTACTGGTTCATACTGTTAAATCTCGGTTAGTTTTTTTTTCGTTTTCCAATTCAATATGCTTTTTATTCCTTATATTTTTTCTTTCTATCTTTTGTGTAGAAAAAAAATAAAGGCATGATTTTAGATTTGCTAGCATGTATTTCACATTTGTTAACATTTCATGTCTAATAGACAGGAGAAGAAAAAAGTTAGCAGGAGTTAAAAGACAATCTGGCACTCCCTAGTGTAGGGTAGCCTTCCTTCAGGTGGGGAGCTCAAACTGGAAGAAGAAGTAACAGTTTCCTTTTACTAGATCTTGACAGTTTTAGATTATACTTCTGCTGAATGCTTTTGTTTCATGTTGTCCATGTTTCTGAGGTTTCCACTCTTGATACCTGAGGACGGTAAAGACCAGAAGAGCCAAAAGGAAAACTGTTCCCTCAGGGGTGTATTGCCTTCCTCCAATAAGTGAGTGCTAATTAGAAATATAAACAATGTCCCTTATAGTTTTAAATAGAATTTTGTAGTTGAAGGGAGGTTAATTCTTCTGTGAACGCTTTGAAAATTCTTTCCCTGTGTAAACAATATCCTCAAGTCATTGCATTTTTTTGATATTTTCCCTGCTTGATTATGGTCTAATCACAATCCAAACACACATCTGATTTTCAACACAGCATTTGCTTGCCAATAATCGAGCTCAGATCTTTGCACAGGGAAGTGAGACATCATTAAAAATGTTGTTGATCTGAAAATAAAGAAGATAAGCAACAAAGTAGATCAGAACAGGCCCTTCCGTTTGCGTGTCAAGTTGTGTATTCCTTGCGTAGCCGATATGTCTGTTGCAAATACCACGAAACAACAGCAGCAAAGTGTCCCTTTTGCCCTTGGAGAGAAACTGTCAAAAGAAAACCAAAACTTGGCGTGTGGTTCTTCTCTGAGTAGGTGCAGAAGGCAGCAGATAACCTGTCTATTGTCGATAATTCATCTGAAAGGTTTATGTTCGGTGTAGTTGAGATGAGGGATGGCAAAGCCATGCTGTAAACTACCTTTCGTCCTGCTTTGCCCTTGGCCAGGGAGGCTGTTGCACGTGCTCCTGCTCACAGGCATCCTTCCCAGGGCAGGAGCGCAGCGTGGAAGGCATAAGTTTATTGCAGCTTCCTCTGCTATCCATTAGGGCAGATTTACAGCTGCTTTGCTCTATTTTAGCAGCCAGAAAAGAAAGTCTAGGCTCCACCCCCTACTTTTCTCACATGAATCAATAACAGTAGTTGATAAGAAAAATTAAGCTACAGTTGTCTTTGCTTTCTTGGTTGGACTTACCAGCAAATGTGGGAACCTTACTGCTTGCATATAAAAACACCTTCTAGATAAAGCACATTCTAAACCTTCCCAACTTCTAGTAATCCTTTTAGTAAGCACATTTTCATCTCTTCTACAGAACAAAATCATGTTGTTAATATTTTTTCCTCTCCAATGTCATTACACTGTTATCTACAGTCTTCTAAGGTCAGCAGCCTAAACACAGTGCTCTTCTCAACACAGTCCATACACAGCAGGTACCTTTCAATTGGTTTTCAATCTAAAAACTTTTGGTTAAGACTTCCTGTGAAATCAGGTGCTACAAGAAAGCATGTCTTTATGCAACTTCTTACATGCTGTTTTCTTGCATTGTCCAACAACAACAAAAAATGTTTTCTCTAAGTCTTCTACTTTGTATAACTTTGAAAATTTAAATCTGTAATAGCTAATTGCTATTTCTTACCTCAGCTTTTGTCTGCTACGTGGATTTACAGAAACGTTGAGTCATAGAATGGTTTGGGTTGGAAGAGACCTGGAAGTATTGAAAGACCACAATAAGGTCTCTGCAGAGCATTCTCTTCTCTGGGCTGAACAACTCCAACACTCTCAGCCTGTCTTCACAGGTAAGATCTTCCAGCCCTCTCATGGCCCTCCTCTGGACCCGCTCTAACAGGTCAATGTCTGTCTTGTACTGGGGCCCCAGAGCTGGACGCAGCACTCCAGGTGAGATCTCACAAGAAAGGAGTAGAGGGGGCGAGATACTTCCCTTGACCTGCTGGCCACACTAGTTTTGATGCAGTCCAGGATATGGTTGGCTTTCTGGGCTGCAAGTGCATATTGGCAGGTCATGTCCAGTTTTTCATCCACCAATATCCCCAAGTCCTTCTCCTCAGAGCTGCTCTCAATCCATGCATCATCCAGTCTATACTGATACTGATGATTGCCCTAACATGTGTTCAGGACCTTGCCTTTGGCTTGGTTGAAGTTAATGAGCAAGCTAACAGAATGGAGAGTGGTATTTCACATAGTGATAGGTGCAAGATCATGAGATGCACAGACTTTTCTGAGACTTAAATAAATCGATAATTTATTGAAGTTCATACTCAGTAAAAAGATCTCAAAATAGTAAATAATTTAGATATCTTTGATCTGTCGAGTTTGTAAAATCCAGAAGGTCAAACATCTTGAAGTTAAGAGAAGGTTTAAGGAGCATTTCATATTTGGGATAAGATAGCAATGTACACATGGAAAAATTCTGCTGGCTATTTTGACTTGACTTAGGAACGTTCTAAATTTTTCGTTTACCAAGCATGGGATCTTGGTTCTTCCATTTTTAAGACATTCCACTTACCTGAAATATACTACCAAATCCCAGTTTGTTAATGAAAATCTAAGAATGAAATTTTAATAAAAAGCTTCAGTAAGAGCTGTGGTTTGATCTGTGCAAGCAACTCTCTGCTCTGACAAAACTACATTTATTTACAAGATTTTGAAGAAGAGGAGTTTTAAGTCATTCATTTGGCCAACATAAGAACCTGCATTGTTAGGAAAAGCTCAGCCCCTGCCAAAAGCCCTTGGCCAGGGTCTGATATGCTGTTATGTCTTAAAGAGCTGGATGCAGTTCCTTGCTCTAGCTTGCAGATTTCTTATTTCTTTGGACTCCATCTCCTTTGCAGTGCATTAGTTCATCCTTGTGACAACCAAGTGTGGTACATCTGTGACCAGACTGATCCGTACTGGCACGAGCAGAGCCAGGATCCAGTGGGAACACCGCGCTGCTGCCAGACTGCACCTACGGTAGGGCACTTCTGCAAACAGAGTGAGCCTGAGCAAAGGCTTTTTCTCCTCCCACCCCTGAAAACCACGTGCACACCAGCTGAGCAGGCTAGTGCTTCGTGTCTGGATCCTGACACCTTAGTTCTGTGCTTCTGCAGTGGAGGAAAGTATGGCTAGGTGGAAAGCTGGAAGGAGCTGAAAAACTTTCTACGGATAGTAAATCAATTTTTCTTGCTAGCCTTGTTGAGCTAGAAAACTGGTGGCCTTTTTCCCATCTTTGCCTCTGCATCCCCCTTTTGACCATGTAAAATTTTAAGTTTTTTTGGGCAGGGATTATTTCTTATTGGCAAAGGTATCAAGACATCTCAGCAAAGAGGATGAACAACCGAGGCAGCTTGTTAACAGAAAATGAGAAAGAAATTTTAGTCTTATAAAGGTTATGAGGTCAAAATTTAGCCTAAATTATAATATGGTCTTTTATTCTTCAGGTTACACATTACATCACCCACAGTGTTTTGAAGTTTGTTCTGTAACAAATGACCAGGTTTGCACATATTGTTAGTCTAAAATCCAATTTCTCAGCTAGTTTTTGCTTATTCTAAATAGAAAGTATCCAGTCTTACAGATTCTCTGAAATCTTTTCTCATGCAAAAGAGCAAATTAGAGAACCATGTGCATGTGGGTGTAGTAAAGGAGGAAGGGAAGAGAATGGATTTCTGTTTACTTCATATCCCCAAATGCTCTGTTAATTGCTTTCCTTTCTCCCTCCCTCCTCTCCCATGATGACAGCAAAATCAGCTCTTGCCTATTGCTATAAATTGCCCCTGTGCCAAATGAAAACATGGTTATAGAATCAGATAGTTTTAATGATAGAAATTCAACAAAGTCTTAAAGTATGATTTCTTCTAAAATATAGAGTAAATTAGTGATAAGTTTCCTGGTTTTGGTAGCAGAAAGAATATTCAGCTTTTCACTGGTCAAATGAAGTAAGCGCAGGCCTCCTGCATGATAGGTTGGGGGTGGGGATAGGGAAGAGAGTAGGGAATGTTTTTAAACACAATCCTGAATCCTCTTCCCTGACTGAGGTGCCACTATGCTGTTGGGCTAATGCCTCTCGTTACATTAACTGAGAAAAAAAAAAAAAGAAATTCCTTCATCCCTGAATTATGTTAAAGTCAGAACTCAGACCAAACCACAAATTTAAATACACTAGTGAGTACCCAGGTACAGGAAAAGAGAAGCAGTTTGCACAGATTGAAATTGGTGAGAAGTTCTTGCTCAGACGTGCATGTGTGGAAAAGCGTTCATGAGTTTTAGGGTGTCCTGCTATTCTAGGTGTAGAACACACACACATTTTTAATTTGACAGGCAATACGTCGACAACTTTTCTTTGCCATGTGTAATGGCGAAAGTTCTCTCTGCAGGAAATTTATCATCCCTCAGCCTCTCCCCAGCAGTTTCTTTAAAGAACCCCAGAGCTTCTGTTTACTTATTAACACTTGCAGAATACAAAAGCCCTAGTATTACACAGGATGCATTTCCTTTTCTTTCACTCTACTTCTCTCTCTCTGAAAGTCAATATCCCTCCTAAAAATAATTTGTTTTGCTGTAAATTTAGAGTGTGTTCAATAGTTATTGAAGTAGAAGATTAATCGATCTGTCTGGGGGCAAAGACAATCAGCAAACCTCACTCCACAGCTCTTCCAATACAGTGCCACCCTTGATATGTTATTTGTTCTTCAGTGTTTCTTCTCAAGAAAGAGTACTTAGCAGTTCTCACAGTCATTCTATCCATTACATGACTAAGACAATCATATACAACCAGTTGTGCATATACCTAGGAGGAATTTTCCCAACCAACTGACTGACTGAGGAGCTGTTTGCTAGAATTACTTTGCTAGAAAAATACACATCAATGCACGCCTTTTTTTTGTTGGTTTTTTTTTTTTTTTTAACATCTACACAGAACATGTGCAAATGCACAGTCCCTCCCACATTTGCTACAAGTTCACGCCAGACATCACACCAGTTGATCTGTTAGTTCTGCATTTGGACTGTAAAAATATAGCTATAGCAGGGTTCACTTTTTTAAAAAAATATTATTATTTTCTGGCACCCCTTCAACCACAAAAAGACTGTGCTGTTTTACATCCCATCCTTCTGACAACGAATCTCTCATTATGTATGAGATTTTAGCACAATGGATGAGTGCCAGTTGGCATAACTTCCTACCATAATGACAAGAACCATCTCCACCAGTCAACACCAGCTGAGCATGTTGATTTACATGCCCTTTGCACTGCAGATGAAGCTGCCTGACAGATTTTTATGGGGGAAGAGAAAATGACAGATGCTCCAAGCTGCTCCCTTCGTTGTCAAATAGCGGTGAGTTTTCTGGCGTGTGCACCACTTACAACTGGAGTCAGGGCTTCCTGAAGGACCTCAGCTGTTGTTCAGGCTGTTGTTTAGAAGAGCTCTCAGCTCATCAGGCATTGAGTACTTGAGAAGTCAACATCACATGTGTAACAATCTTTTCTTTTTTTTGTCCCAATTCACCTGTGTATCATTCCAATGTTAATTTAATCTCTCTGCTGAGTTTAGAGGAATTAAACTAGCATGAGGCCAAAATGAATATATGCTCTCTCTTTTGGTAAGAGAAACAAGAATTTGTTTCAAGTGTTGTTCTCCATATGTTAATATGGTGTACATTGAATAAAAGAGCCGTTTAAACTGCCACAGCTTGGTAAAAGCGCTGCAGGCAATGCATTGCATAGGCTTATTAATGGCATGCTGTAAACGGGGCTGCTCTAGGGTCAGTCTTTCAACTTTCTGGGGCTATGTCTGCATGCTTGAACCTCTTTTTGCTGTCTTGTAACTCAGCTGGAACCTGGTGAGGCATCCACAAGACCCAGAAACTGATTTCTGGGTAGATTATGCAGAAGCACCTCTCCTATGAGGACAGGCTGAGGGGTTGGGCTTGTTCAGCCTGGAGAAGAGAAGGCTCTGGGGAGACCTAGTTGTGGCTTTCCAGTACCCGAAGGGGCCTACAGGAAAGCTGAAGAGGGGCTGTTTACCCGGATGGGGAGTGATAGGACAAGGGGTAATGGGTTTAAACTACAAGAAGGGAGATTTAGATTAGATATTAGGAAGAAATTGTTCCCTGTGAGGGTGGTGAGGCACTGGAACAGGTTGCCCAGAGAAGCTGTGGAGGCCCCATCCCTGGCAGTGTTCAAGGTCAGGTTGGATGGGACTTTGGGCAACCTGGTCTAGTGTAGGGTGTCCCTGCCCATGGCAGGGAGGTTGGAACTAGATGGACTTTGAGTTCCTTCCAACCCAAACCATTCTATGATTCTATGACTGTGCTGTGGGATGCTCAGCTCTGCCAATGTTGACCTATATGGTCAGCAAAGGTGAGAGTCTGGGCACAGCTAACGCATCAGATGTGCCAGGCGCTTCACTCCTTGCCTTGGAGAAAGGCCAGGGTCCAGAGAATGTCTTGTGTGTTATGCAGGTGGTAGGTAAGACTGGCATAGAGAAAGGGGTGGGGTACTTTGTGTATGTGAGTCTGAACTATTCTGTCCGAATAATTTGAGTTAATATTTAGGCTTAGATTCAATTTGCTGCTGGGGCTACACCATACAAAAGCTGGAAAGATGTATGAGTGAGTAATTCCAGACTTTCACTTGTTAGTGATAAGAAATGAGCATTTTCACGTCGGAGTCATCCTATTTTGGATAGGTGAATCACATTGTAGAGACGCCTCTTTCACTTCATTGACCATAGAGGGAGCACAGGGTGATAACTTCAAAGCAAATATCTCTCAGCTTACCTCTGGTGAGATGAATCTTTCAACTTGTGTCAGTTCAGGCACTTTAGAAAGAGAAAAAAGCCCAGTGATTTCCATGATGAGTTTCCCTCTTTGTATATTTATGATAATCTTGCTAAGTCACATTTGGTTAGGTGAGCAGGGAGATAGTGCCACACAGAGATGCACTGGGGTTGTAGCTGAGGGGGAGAGAGCAGGGAAAAGACAAGAAACAGAAATCTACTGACCTTTTCATTATTAAAAAAACCCAAAACAAACCCAAACAAACAAATGCCCCCCTCCCAAAAAAAAAAAAAAGAGGGAATGGGAAATTAGAAACACAGGAATTGAGATTAATCATGAATTATCCAGTTTTGATTCCTGCAGTGACCCATCAGGGCTCTGCCGTGTGGAGCTGAATCATTCTCTAAGGTCAGGCACAGCAGCAATCATTTCCACTGAGCTGACACTGAGCACAGTTTACAGTCTAAACATGAGAAGCAAAAATATCCTTCAGCATCATAACTCTTCAGTGGGCTTACAGGTACCTTTCCAAAGATGAAACAGGCAGCTGGTGAACTGCCGTGTTTGACTATGTTTGATGTCCAGGTGAGCAAGGATTAGACATTAGTTTTTTGTACCTGCATCACAATTTGTTCTACTTAAACACAAGTGTCATCACTGTAACTCACACCCCTTGAGGAAGCCCTTTGGCAGCTCTGGTTTGCTTTTCTGGTTGGGGTTTTGTTTTATGCAGTCTGAGAGTATTTCTATTACCTGATGGAAGTTTTTAATAAATTGTCACATGGTCCTTTGCTGCTCATTAAGCATGCAACACTTTACAAAATAGCCTTATTGTGCACCTTCAGAAAGCACTTCAATAGCTGTCTAAAAGGTTTTCACAGAGACATGCAGCATTAGGTGAAGGAGGAGATAATGCATCGGTCTCCCTCTGCCTGGCTACCGGTGCTATCACTGTGCTATTACCGAAGTGAACAACCTGGGGATAAAACAGAGGCTACTGCTGCACGTCAGCTGTGGCCTGGAAGAACAGCAAATGGCAGCTACAATTGGCTTTTCTTTTGGAATGGGTCATGCTGGTGTGTCTTAGCTACCCAGGGAAGGCTTTCAGGAGAGGAACGTCACAGCCCTGTGTCCTGGCCAGGTGTTGCAGTGAGACGCCCCCGAGTGCTGTATCCAGGGTGCTGGGACCAGCATGGTCAGGGACAAGCACTGAAACACAGCAGCGGAACTGTGGTCAAACGTGTGTCAGCCTACAGGTGCCTGAAGGGTCATGCAGTAAGAGACTGAAGTTTGCCAAAGTCATATTTTTGGGCTTTGATAGTTTTAAGAAGAGCACATATGGACTTTTGAGGATCTGGGTGTCATCCTCATCATGTCGTGATGTGGCTGCTGAGAAACAGTAGCATTATCATCATGCTCTTCGTGGGAGTTCTAGAAGATTGGAGAAAGGGAAAATTACTGGAGGCATGACAATAAAAAAAAACCAACCCAGTTCCTGCCACATCTCAGAAACAGAGAGTTTTTTTCAGGTGTTCTCAAAAGAAAATGAAGGAAGAATATTGATCAATATCCTTGGAAATTGTTACTCAAATAATTAGCAGAAATGCTTTTGGGCTTGTGTAGATTGTTGCAAAGTTTATGAATACTGCACCCTGTATCTGCACAATCTCTCCTGTGTGAATATTTCTCTGCCTGGAAGTTTTAACGTGGCTGTTTAATACAGTGTTTGACATTTGCAAAGCAGTATTTGCCTGTGTGGAGAAGTCATGATTAATACTAATAGACTTCTTGTAACAAGAATCAGGAGGTGCTGAAAAGAGCTCTTTCCTTAAGAAATAGGAGGAAACAGCAACTATATGGTAGCAGAAACAAGCCTATAAACTGTGCACAGCTCTAGTGTGCTATACACATGCATAGAGAAGTAGAAAGGCAATGCCTGAAGAAACCAGACTGAAAAAGTAATCTATTTAAGGCTTAGCCTTTTCCTCCCCTTTTCTAACATATTTAACTACTTGTTTGTTCCAACCCATATGGAATGTTACTCCTTCTTCCATAACAGCCCAGTTCTTTCACTTGTCTGTTGGCTGAGTTTCTTATTTCTGTTTCTGCATTGGCCATCTCAGCTATGGGAATTCCAATTCCTTTAGCAAGCCTGACCAGTTCCTTGGCCTCATTCAAACACAGCCCTGTGCGATCCTATGCCTCATGGTTTTGGGGGCTCCCTCTCACTTCCTGACAACGGTGTCTTTGAAATCTGTTATGACATCATGGTTCAGTCTTTAGCCATCTTGTCGTTTGGGGTTGACTCTAATTGATCCAGTACCCATCACTGCCACAAGTACCTTCACTTTTTCTTTGCTGATTCCATTTACTCAAAACCATTTCCCATCACCTGGTCTTCCTCATGACCCTCATTATTAGTTATCTATACTTCAGTCTCAGTTAACTTCTATTCATGAACAGCAGCTTGCTGATTACAGGCTCTGTCACTTGTTTTCTACAGTTTGGAAAACAGCAATGCTTTGATCTTGATATTTGCTGAAAGAATACTGTAAGATAAATACTTGGAGGGAAGATATGGGGACTTGGAGACAAACTTCTCGTATAAAACTGCTCACCTCTTCTGCCTTGTGTGGAAGGTAGGTGTTCCTTTGTAGTTATGTTCTAGTTATTCCGCTTTAACTTCTAATATATGTTTTAAATATATTTCCCAAAAATCCAGAAATAGAGGCCAAAATTTCCTATCTGTGTAAGTGACCAATAAATTTAATTCTACCCCACGACTACAATGTCTGTAACAAAATTATGGAAAAAAAGGTTTTTACAGGAAGCACAGGATAACTCAATCATGTGTACATGTTAATATCCACTGTAATGTGTGGAACACTTTAAAAGGCTAAGGAAATTGTTGATGATGATAACAAAACTTCCAATGACTACCACATAGGTAGCATTGCACCCCCTGATTGACATCTGCAGGTCATGATAGTCTTTACTCTTTCTAATCTTTAAAAATTTTTTTTTTAATTGAAAACTTGCTAAGCAAGAGGCATTGCAATGGCCAGAAGAAACTGCTGCTATCACTTCGATCTGCTTCTTATTTAATAGATTAGGATGAACAAGCCAGGAGAACTGGTAAATCATGACTCCCAAATAAAAAGCTAACATTTCTGCCCTGTCAGACATTTACAGAAAGAGGAAGATAATGAAAGGTATGGAAGATTAAAAACTGGTCACAGAGATCCTGAAAAGGTGGTAGGAGATGAACGAGGAGGGAAGGAATGTGCTGGGAAGAAAGGCATGCTGAAGGGAGGCGTGGAGGCTGAGGTAGGCCAGTACCTGTAAGAGGCTTTCAAAGATCTTTGCCTTGGTACAGACTTTTTTTTTTTTTCTTTTTCTGAGGTGGCAACTGGTTAGATGCCAACTTACAGGGTATTCACACTGAATTTCCCTAGAAGTAAGCAGTTAAGCAAAACCTAACTCATTATTACCTCTGTATGAGGGCAGGTCCTCAGTTCCTGCCACATTATGGTATCTGAACCTCATCTGACTTCAGCCTCCAATTAAGACAGGGAGATGTCTGTGGACACCTGGATTCTTGAGAAGTATGCAGAAGCATGTTGGACTACACAGCTACCATGTAAATGGCTCTTGAAATGGCTATCTAAACCCTTAATTTATGGAGCCAACTCCTCCCTAATCAGAGATATCTGATATACCTGCTGTTGGCCTCTCCAAGAAGAAGAAATTATTTTTATTTTGCTTAGATCCTCATTCACTCTGCCAGTGTCTGCTTAGCCAGCTGCACCACAAAACACATAGGTGTGATCTCTTTCTTTAAGGATGCTCTAGCTCCTTTTAACTCCCTTTTCCCTTCCAGATTTGTATCTCAGGTGATTTTCTGGAAGGCTGACTTTTCGAAGCTAGCTGACTTTGCCTTGCTTTTTTCCTTCTTCCTTTCTTAAGGAATGTGTATTCTGTCATCTCATGGTCACCCTCCTCTTAGCTGCTCTTTGCTTCCCTGTTCTGATCCCAATCCCTTTCTAATGTTTGCAGTTCTTGCAGTGTCTCCTTTTCAGTTGCTTTCTCAGATTTCTGTACCCAAAAGTTGTTGCCAACATTGAGAAATTGCTGGGTTGTCTGTGCCTTTCTGTATTCCTGTCCTGGGTACTGGATACTGGATTCACCAAAGTTACTTATTCTGGAGCTACTCACCCTTTCTGGAAGACAGGGTTGAAGACCTCAGGCTTTTTTTTGCTGTGGTGGTATACTAAAATGCACCTTTTACTCTACCATGTATTATTATTTCCTCCTTTATTCCCAACTGGACTGCACTTCAGACAGCAGAATGAATCTGTCACTCCTGAACTTTATTAGACTTCAAACCATCTTTGCTCATTTTCCATTTTACCGTCATAGCTTATGAGCAATGAAAGAGCTTCATTAATACTGATTTCTTGGATAATATTTGGAGAGCACTGCAGTATGATCCTCCTCTGCTGGCCTTGAAAGCATTGCTTACGGGCTATCAACATCCCTCTGAACCAGCCAATTAAATACCATGTCCCAATTAACATGAACATTGTGGTGACTCTTTCAGCAGAAGAAATCTACCGTTTGGCAACTCGATCTTTCCAAGGGATCGCTAGCACAGAGCACCTGCTGCAGTCCACTGGGTGCCTGTACTTCCCAGCACAACGAAGCCCACAAACAGGTTGTAAGGACGGCATGCGAGGTTTGTTTCACAGGTTACAAACACCATGCAGGGTCTACGGCGTTTTGTGTTGTCTCAAAGTCAAAGGCATACAGTAATCTCACATGGCTAGTCAAGGTGTAAGAACTGGCCAGGGTTTCTGACAGCTCTTAAACACAGAAAAGAGGTGGCCTTTCCCTGGAAATCTGGAGATATTACGTTTACTAAAAACAGGCACCGTGATAAGTGAAACCACTCAAGATTCAAGACTTTGGTAAGGCTCGATACTTTCCAGATTCAGACATGATGGGATCCACCCGAGGGTGCTGAGGGAGCTGGCAGATGTGATTGCTGAGCCACTCTCCATCATTTATCAGCGGTCATGGTCAACCAGAGAACTCCCAGATGACTGGAGGCTTGCTAATGTGACACCCATCCATAAGAAGGGTCGTAAGGAGTAACCGGGGAACTACAGGCCTGTTAGCCTGACCTCAGTGCCAGGGAAGGTCATGGAGCAAGTCATCTGGACGGCAACCACATGCCATGTCCGTGACAACCGGGGGATCAGGCCCAGCCAGCATGGGTTCATGAAAGGCAAGTCCTGCCTGACCAACCTCATCTCCTTCTATGGCCAGGTGACCCGCCTGGAGGATGAGGGAAAGACTGTTGATGTAGTCTACCTAGACTTCAGCAAAGCCTTTGACATGATCTCCCACNTGGATGAGGGAATTGAGTGCACCCTCAGTAAGTTTGCAGACAACACCAAGCTGGGGGGAAGTGTGGATCTGCCGGAGGGCAGGATGGCTCTGCAGAGGGACCTGGACATGTTGGATCGCTGGGCAGAGGCCAACGGGATGAGGTTTAATGTGGCAAAGCGCCGGGTCCTGCACTTTGGCCACAACAACCCCAGGCAGCGCTACAGACTGGGGGCGGGGTGGCTGGAAAGCTGTGTGGAGGAAGAGGATCTGGGGGTGTTGGTTGATGCTCGCCTGGACATGAGCCGGCAGTGTGCCCAGGTGGCCAAGAAGGCCAATGGCATCCTGGCCTGTATCAGGAATAGTGTGGCCAGCAGGAGCAGGGAGGTGATCGTCCCCCTGTACTCAGCCCTGGTGAGGCTGCACCTCGAGTACTGTGTCCAGTTTTGGGCCCCTCACCACAAGAAAGACTGTCTCAGTGGTTCTGCTGGGGTTCAGAGGAGAAGGGATGCAATTTTGACGGTCCTATGGGATTTCAGTCGTGTTTTCCATGCATCTCTTGGGGGAGATTGAAAGATAGAAACTCGCTTAGACTGTTAATACATGCTTTCTGAAGGGAGAACAGAGGCATGTACAGAAATTGATTAAATCTTTCTAATATATTTTATTAACCAGAGCATTTTGTTAGATCTGGATTTATTGTGAAGAGGTTGAACTTTGTTTCTGTGGTGCTGTGCTCTTGGAAGACTGCAGTCTCAGACTGAAGACTGTGAAATATTTATCGAGCATCTATCACTCAGGGTCTCTAGCTGCAATATGCTGTATACCATAGCAGTGGACAGTAAGATTTGAAGTAAACCAGTGAATAACAAATATAAAAGTTACTTTCCAGTTTGGCTCGTTTAACCACCCCTGGAGGAAGCTTGAACTGTTGTAGTGAATCCAGCTGAACACAGTTTTCTTCAGGACTCTAAGCCACTGATCTGCTTTCACTGTCCTCAAAAAGGAAGGGAAAGGTAAACATTATCAATTGGAAGTCCAATAAGTTGTTGTGAAATTTTCTACCACATACACTAACCAATTCCAAAGTCTTACTCATATACTTTCAAGCTCCTTCCTTCCTCTCAAAGTAGTTAAATGACTGTATGAGGATGGCACCAGGGAAAAAAATGGATTACTTTTATTTTTCCATGAAGGCTCCAGTGGGATTTTGAGGGAATTGATTCAACAAAAAAAACCACAGAACAAATCCAGTGGAGAAGAATAATAATCTCACACTCCGCCTGCCTTTATCATCATTATTCTTAATGGTCTGCTTTTGCATTTCTATGTACAGTGTACCTAAAGGTGGATGACTGGTTGTTTTTTGGGGACTCAGTGCATTTGGATTCAAACCTGTATTTTTGGTGGATACAGGATGCAAACCTGAGGGAAGCTCATGCCATAAATACATTCTCTCTGTCAATGTTTCTCAAGCATTCTCACATGCTGTATGTATGCCCTTCTGTGCTCTTTTCCTTTCTTTTCTTTTTTTTTTTTTTTCTGATTTGTTAAGGTCTGCCAGGGATAAACAGCACTGAAACCCAGTCTGACTTCTAATGCACGTCTAGAGAACTACTGGATGAATTGCTTTTGTTCTGTCAACAGAATTTTGTTTCTCCTGCACATTGTTTATGGCACCTGTCTGCCATTTTCACTGTAACTTTGGAATGGGTTCTTCCACACCCCATAGTTGTCATCACTTCCTTCAAATTATTTTGTGTAGGAAATTAAGATGTCTGTATTGTTTACACTGAGATGTAGTCAAACAAGTGCACACTTTTCTACTGTGCACACAATTCTGATAATTTAATTTTAGAAGGCTAAAATCTAGAAGCTACATTCATGCTTTTGTAATAAGGAATGTCTTTACTTCTAACAGCCAGCAAAGGAAGAAGCAAACTTGTCAAATCAGGAATGAGACCAGTCTCACAAATCAGATTTGCAGGTGTATTTATGTGGTCTATCCAAATAGCATAAAAATACACCTAATTTTTCAGATGTGGCTATTTAGAAAAGTTCATTTATTGATGCTCTTCAGGAAAATAAACAGACTCACTAACTTATTAGAGTTTTGTCTGTCAGGTATGCTAAAGAAGCAGCTTTTTACCATCTATTTCTCCTCCCAAACTCTGTATTTAAATGAAAGGGATTTGCCCTTCCTGAAGATATCTTACACACAAACGCTAACCATGCTGCAGCAAAGAAATACTAGAAATGGATGATAAAAATTACTCCATTTGGACTGAACTAAAGACAGCATAAATGATGGTATTACTCAAAGTGACATTTTTTTAAAAAAAACTAAGAATAGCTAAAATGAGGCTACTAGAAACTGTAAGGTACTGAAAAGTCAATATTTATAACTTCTGACCCAATTACAGATGTGGCTAAACCTGCATTTGAAATCTTTATTTTGGGGAGGCATTAAAAAAAGAAGACAAGATAGGATGTCGTATAGCTTCTAGTACAGAGATTTGCTTTTCTAAGTCTCTAACAAACCCTTCAGTTAGTAATTTCTTAAGCAAAAAGGAATGTAAAAAGAAGAGCCATAACAAATATCATTCAAAAGACTAATGAACACTATAGCTTCAGAACTCCTCCAAAATTTTTTCTTAGACTCTTGTAATCTCTGCGCTGAAATTCCCGTGTGCAATAAACTTTTCTCTGCATTATCGAATCATCAGAAGGACAAACGAACCAAGGCATGTCTTTTTCCACATTTTTCTTAGTGTTCATCAACAGTAGAAATCAGGATGCCTCTTTTAGCTTTTGTTTTTAACTTTATACAAAGAGAGAAAGCTCTGCCTAACTAGAGACAATTTCTAATGCAAGCAGCAAATACAAACTGGACACCTGATACCAACCGAGAGGCTAGCTCACATCTCACCTCTGCTGGGCCAGTTAATTCAAACGTATTAACTCCCCAAACCCTTTCTCCCCAGACCCAGGAAATCATGCATGAGATTGCAGCGTGGAGTTTAGTACCTGAAACTTTAGGATGTTGCCTGGTACAGAATTTAAAACAGGAAGCAGGAACCAAGGCAGCACATGTGAAAACAAACAAACCCAGAATCTTCAAGATGAAGGGAAAATACTTCTTTGCCCATTGCATTTGGTACTTACCAAAAGGAACGCTCTTTATGGTGAAATGAAAAGTACCCCTTAAGCCAGAATTGGAAAATCTGTGGCATTTAATATATGTGACATGGAGCAGTTGTGATTTGCAGGTGAGAGTGGCAGAAGGAAAAGGAATCAAAGCATATCACAGAGCTTTTCACATGAAACACTACTTCATAATTCACTTCCAGTGAATTATTTCTCTTGCCTGCTGTCTCCTATCCAACCTCGCTGTCACGTCCCCCTGTGGGCTTCTCCACATCCCTATAAACAAAGCCTCTTTGGATATGCTGTTACTCGTTACTGCAGCCATTCTGTGTTTGGCTATCTTGCGAGAGATGCTCTTCACTACAGGGTTGTGGGAGCACCCTTGGGGGAAGGCGTTCACACCCGGGAGCTGGAGGGTGACTGCTCTGGGAGGGTGCAGCTCAGAGATGCACCCGCCCTCACGTGAGTTCGCAGGTGGATGGGGTGTTGTTCAGGACCACAGTGCCCGTGTGTTCAGAACACGCCTCTGTAGTGGTGCATCTTCAGCCAGCATAATTAATGCCATTAACTTCAAAGAATCTACGCAGGCTGCTCTGCCGGGCAGATGAGAGGTAATGCTGTGTCTGTTTCCTTCCGCACTACGTGTCCACATTTCCTGTTAACAAAGAAAGTTAAAGCTTTATTTCCAATCAATTTCAGCTTACATCAATCGCAACTAACAATACCCCTTGCCTATGTGATTAATTCAGACACAGGCATTTATTTGTTTGTCTTGGCAGGTTCAGTTCATTGCGCAGTAACTTATGGCCTGAATTTCGGAAAGCCCAAGCCGCACGTTGAAGTCAGCAAGCACTGCAGTTGCTGGCAGAGTTGGGCAGTTAATGCCGCCTGGCTTCCAAACACATTTGCCGTTGTCTAGAGCACTTCCTCTGTCATCTGCCTTCACAAATTGTTCATGATAACTGTTAGGAAAACGAGCACATTGAATGAATTAGTATTCAGACATATTTAAAAAGCACAGCATAATTTTCAGTGATAAAATAATAAATCTGTGTAATACTTTTCTGGCAATTGCATAAATGGTTACTGCTCCTATTTAGGGCCTTGCTTTCCATCCATATAGCATGAGCCCATTACATCTCTAGCTCTAATAAATAATATAAAGTCCCAGTGTAAGAGAAGGTCTCAACATGAGTTCTCTTTAACTGATTTACAGGCTGTACAGGTGGTTTGGTACTCGGGTAGCTGCACAGCTCAGCCTCAGAAGCAGCCCCAGTGCACTTGCCTAGTGCCGGTGTCACTCCGAAGCCCAGACGTGCTTTCTCAGGTACTTCAGTAGTCACTTTACAGTGACATCCTCCTCCTTTGATTTCCCAGCTGGAAGGTCTGGGACCAGCTTCCTTTTCTCCAGCTACTGGCCTTTGTTAGACTTTGCTCCCCAGAGCCATGGTACTAAGGTACCACTGAGCATTGATCTCTTCCAGTCCATTCCTCAGGATGACCTTTCTTTTTTTTCACTTTTTTTTCCAAAATGTTTTCTATAGAGATTGCTTTTCCTCTGAAAGACCAACACACCTTTCAGGCACCCAAATTTTCTGGGCACAGACCCCTCTTTGACAGGAATGCCTATCTTTCCTCCTGCCTTGATGTATAATTTGCATTTAGCTACACCCAAATGCATTTTCCTCAATGTGGAAGTTAACTGAATGACCAACATGCTCGGTTTGCCCAGTTCTTAGTGTTTGTTGACCTCCCTGCTAACCTCTGTCATGCTTGTGATTTACCAGCAGCGATCGTGTATCAGCTTGTAGATCGCTAATGAGGATGCTGAGTACCGGGGGCAGATCCGTGAGGAAGATGTATCCCCATCCAGCAACCTCCCTGCTGACAGAAGCTTGAAGTTTGTCAATGAGCAATTTTTCTCTCCAGACCGTGCTTCTTCTGCCCTATAGTTCTACATTTTTAATCAGAGTATTGTGAGTTACTAAATCAAATGCCTTTGTAAAATGTGTAAGTCTATTATATCAATGCAGTTACCTTTAATAATTAAATCTGTCATCTTACTGAAGAATAAAATCGTATTTGTTTGACAAGATTTTTGTTATCCAGAAAATTATGTTGAGCAACACTAACTATATTTCTATAATTTAATTATTTTTAAATCAAATCCCTACGTTAGCTTTTCTGGTATTTTAACTGCAACTTATGTCAGGCTGGGCTATGAAAAAATGCTCCACAGATGGAGAAAACAGGAGGATATCCTCTCCCATCCATCATTAGGCACTTTCTTCTGCACAGTGCTGCCCAAGGTGGTCCCAGTCCATTTATAAAAACTGAGGAATTTTGGAAGAATAGCTTAGTAATAATACAATAAATACTTCACCCAAAGTAGGCAAGGATAGACAGAAGACTAGCTTTTTCTCCTTTCTTAAGATGAAGTACAGAGCATCAAACTGATAAAATTTTGGATACATTCTATTTGAAAGTTGCCAAGAAAATTCCGTAACTGAATTATTAATGAATAGTATTTATTTCTATTTGTTTATTTAGATGTATTATTATAGAACAGTTTCTGGGAAGTGACCCTACTTTCACACAAATATTTATTTTGAAGAGCTCAGACCCTTTCAATAACTCTGCTTATCTGCTTTTTTTTCAAAGCAAGAGCTCTGGGCATTCCCGGACCTCTTGGCTGTTCCCACTTTTAAGTAGAATTTTCCTTTGATAAGCCAAGAGTTTTAACATTCTATTAAACTTTATTTGTTTCCCTGTTGGGAAATATGACTGTATTCCCCCCCAAATCCACTTGAAGGTCCCTGATCAGCAATGGTACATGTCCCACTAGAGCCTTCCCTTTGAGGATCAGTTCCCTGAGGATCTGTATGGCCTGTATCTCAGACATCTTGCAGAGCCTGAATGAATGCCCTTGCTGGAGTATCAGTTGGTGCAGGAGAGCATGTGGGAGCAGGGCCTCCGAGCCAGCCTTGGAGAGCTGGATGAGCACCTGAGGTGGAGGGATGTGACCATAGGAGGGAAGCCCACATGGCATTTTTACTGAAGTTGGACAGCATGACAGCTGTGACCATGATCAGAGCTGGCCTTAGTCCCACAGTTGCAAGCACAGACATAGTCAGACAGTAATTCCTGAGCTGTCATCTCTCTCCTAGGGCCCTGGTTTTCACTGTCCCAGAGACATGCTGAGCCTGGAGGCTGGCAGGTGGTCCCTCTTTTCCTCGCCAATAGTCATCTTAAAAGCTGAGAAGGGCTGTCAGAAAGTCAGAGCCTGACATTTCAGCCACAGCTAATTTTTCTCCATTTCCTCCCAATCAGTGGGAGAGAACAGGACACCACGGCGGGTGACAACCCTGTATATGTGCTGGAGGCACAGGCATGCAAGTATGTGGTAGAGGAACAAGAATGTGTTTTATTCCATATGAACTACTTTGCTGCTGAGATATTGATGTGTCTAGGTCATTGTCTGCCTTGTTCCCTCCTAACTCAATTCTTTCACTCCCCCCACAGCCAGTGATTTGTGAAAGTAGGAGAAAAGCAAGCTGGCTGTGCACAACAGAGTTGTGTCTCACCCAGACTGGCCCCACTTAGCCAAGACTGTGGGCATGTTTCAGCAGGACAGACAGGAGCAACTCATGTCATCCCTTGCACAGTTGCTCTTCTGTACCCTGCTGCTTTCCTTTCTTCCCCCTGGTCCACCTTACCCAACTTTTGCCCTCTGTGACAATCTATCTCAGCATGCCTGACCACACCACTGACTGCCATTAGTGCCGTGCTAAGTCCACCTCCCACAACCGATCAGACTTGACAGGAGCTTGGCTAGAATACAGAGTGGAAAAAAGGCATTGAGTAGCATCAGCTGGTCTAGTATATGATTTCCATAAAAAATAATTTTGCTACCCTCATCTTCTTAGAAGAAGCCATCTCATTTATTTAGGCCAATGGTAGTGACTCTCACAATAAACATGGAAAAAAAAAGAGGATGTGAAGAATTACACACCAATGAGCTTAAGAAATTATTTGAATCAAATGATGAAGTATTTAGAAAGAACCTGAAAGATAAAGAGTTAAGGAAGCAGTGGGGATTTGTAAAAACCAAATTGTATAAAAAGTAATCTAATTTTCCTCTGCAGCAGAAAAGCAGATGTGGAACTAATCTATAGAACTTCACTTTGGGGACTCTTGATTTGATCTTACATGACATGCTTATAAACCTGTAGAAGAAATACAGTCTGGATTAAATCACTAGATGGTGTATACAGAACAGGTTCTGTAGCTATGCTCAGAATTAGTTCAATAACAAAATATAAAGAGACAGCAAGGGGTTTTCCAGAGATATCTCTGCTATGATTCTGCTCAGTGATTGCATCAGTGATCCTGCTCATACATTTACTGATGGCACAAAGCTGGGTTGCAAAACAGGTTTGGGGTTCAAAGCTATCTTGGAAAATTAGAAAAAGGGAATGAAAAAATCCAGCAAGGATAACTGGAAAGGAATGTGCTAAGAGATGAGCGCTCAACTGCATGGGCACAATATATTTAACAAGTTGTCGGGTTGCTGAGCTTCAGAGAAGGATCTGCAGGATTGTAATGGATCACGAGCAGAACACAACGCTGTACTGTTATGAAAGAGACAAACATCATATCATGATATGAAAACACACGTGGCACTGGCAAAACACCTAATGTATCAGGAAGGCCTGAGCAGGAATACCTTGTCCAGTTTTGGGCACTGTGGCTCAGTGAAGATGGAGGCCAACTGGGGACGGTCAAAAGAAGAGCAATGTGAGTGCATCCATACTGTGGAACTCTTTTACCCTGCAAAATTGTCTGTAAGCAGACAGCTCCCTGGACTACACTAACTCATCACGTACGTCCTGCTGCTCTCCAGGAGAGTGCTAGTTGGTCCAGGCCAAGCTGGTCCAGGGACTGATTGTCATGACCTAAAGGGTTACCTAACTTGTGCGTATATAGAGATTGTGACCGTGGGTTGCCAGGATTCTTTAATACACAAGGACACAGGGGCTTTATTATCTAAATTTCTCTATTTTATTATAGTTTACCACACATACCACACAAAATCACCACTGGCAAGTATATGTATTATTAATAAACTGAATATATATATGACCAGATATCATAAATTACTATCAGCATCAATGACACAGTATCAACCAGTAGTATAGTGACTATCCATTGTATAACAACAATCAATACTACAGCAACCAGTAACATCAACAACCGAGTAGGTGTCTGTACTATTGCAGATTACTACAAACCTATTGTTAGTGAAGCAAGCTTATCAACAATGTATCAGCAGATACGCTTATGACAGTTTACTTACACAGACGTATAATACTGGTGTCAAGTGAATTAGGCAGATTTCAGAAGAGGCCAAACCATCCTAGAGGTGGAAGGACAAACTGAACTGTCCCCAAAGGGTGACCAGTAAGATAACTGGTGAGAGAGTCTCACTTCAAAGATGATCCACACACAGTTCCTAGAATCAGTCAGCCAGGTGTCTCTGGTGAGAGTCCAAGATCCTCTAGAAAGCTCACGTGGAAAATTCAATCTGTTTAGAAAAGGAAAAGTACATGCAGTACAGGAAGTTCTCAGAGAGAGTGGCTCCATTTTGGATAAAAATCAAATCTTTATTATATTATAGACCCAGGAGAGGGTATAGGACATCATCATTTCAAGTAGCCAATAGGTGCTGTAAATTTTGTTTTTTTCACCTGTAACAGACAATAGATGATGATGATGTTTGATGTTTTTTGCTCTTTAAGAGAAATTTTTATTTTTCCAGACTCTTTTCTACCTTTTCAGGTCATAAGTTGCTGTTACAGTCCCTTGTTTTTGTGCTTATTGGTGGTATCTCAGGATGTCTTTGGTTTCTAGGTACCTGGGTGTACTTCAAAGAGGCCAGCTGCCCTTTTCAAGGATGTTTCTGGTTCACAGGTCTGGTTCCCAGGATCACAGCTCCCAGGTTGCCAGGAATTTTCTCTGTAAGTATCTTTCAGCAGGCATTTTCTTCTGTTTGGTAATTTTCCCCTTCTAACCTGGTCACCTTTATGGCTGCTCACATCATCGACATAATACCTACTGCTCAGAAATATTCTCTGCTATCATTTGAATTATAAAAATAGACAAAATCTGTGATTTTCTGACTGTGATCTTCATATGAAATGCCTGGCATCCCCACATAAAAGAGAAATTTTTCTGTGTAAACTGGTCAGGCTCTTTGAAATAAATGTCTCCAGTAATAGTTTTGGGACAAGTTCCTTAGTGGTGCCTTTGGTCCCCAGAACAATCTGTGGATTTCATCCCTTTGGTCTGAAATCAGTAAGTCTGAATCTTACTGGTATATAGATGTTGTAGATTAGACAGTTATTTTATTTCTTGATGTCCCCCCCTCACATTAGGAAGGGAAATTGGGAAAGGAAACGTGTGGGTTGAAATAGAAACAGATTTAATAAAAAAGTAAAAAACTTTAATATCAACACCAATACTAGTATAAAATACAGAAAGTTATACTCAGCCAACACAGGGACGGCGAGCTGCACCCCCCTAGCAGTGAGTGCTGGTGCCGCACACAGCGAGCAGCACAGCTCCAGCGAACATGCAACAGTCATCGCATTTGGGAGCACAGAGTGGGGCTCAGGGATGGGATGGCAGGTGAGACCCCCCCCCAGGGATGGCAGCCATCACAGAGAGAGGCTTTTCCCAGAGAACCTCCTAATGGATAGGCAGCGTGACATTTATAGTATGGAATACTGCTGTTGGCCAGCTCGGGTCAGGTGCCCTGGCTTTTGCCCCTCCTAGCTTTTTCACCTGGCTATCTCAAAACTGCTAAAGACCTTGATCGCTATGGAAGCCTGCATTCCATAGCTGGCCATCAACAGTGTCTTATCAACTTTGTTCTCACAGAATGAAGTGCTGCAGTCTGCTCTAAAATGCAGCTTTTCTGTGCAGAAAAATTAGTTCTATGATTCTATCCCAGCAAAACCAGGACAACAGAGCAACATGCACATACATATACACACTTGGCAAAGAGGTCTTGGATCATCTCCAGAGTCAACTCATGGAGAACCTGGACCAAGAAGATTAAGACTTTATATTGAAACATCTACTATGTGTTGTGGATGCCAACAATAGGCCTTCAAGCCAAGTCTGAACATACTGATTTCTTTGGTACTTTTTTTTTCTTCTCAGTGAATTGCCCCGTGTTATACTAAGTCAGTAGTTCAAAAGGCAGCTCTTTAAATTGATATTCATCAATGACCTGGATGAAGGGACAGAGTGTATCCTCAGCAAGTTTGCTGATGATACAAAACTGGGAGGAGTGGCTGACACACTGGAAGGCTTCACTGCCATTCAGCAAGATCTGGACAGACTAGAGAATTGGGAGGAGAGGAATCGAATTAAATACAGTAAGGGCAAGTGTAGAGTCCTGCACCTAGGGAGCAATAACCGCAACCACCAGTAAAGGTTAGGGATTGACCTGCTGGGAAACAGTGATGCAAAGGACTTGGGAGTCCTGCTGGACGACAAGATGAGTATGAGTCAGCAATGTGCCCTTGTGATCAAGAGGGAATCCACCTCTTTAATGTGCCAAATAGCTTTCAAATAATGATACGACATGGAGATGCTGTTTTTTGAGGAGCGCCTGTATTGGTCTGTTCCTTGATCACAACTGTTGTAAGGGAGAAGATTTTTAATCTGAATGATGTAGCTGTTCTACTTATCTCCCCAAGGATATCTTGTGTGACACTTGGGTCTTTTCTTCTGGTGTTGCCCAGGGAAGGTACTTAAGCCTAGATTTGCTCTGTCCCACAGAGAGGCATACAGACCATGAGAGGTGTCTGGCCCTTGCTTTTCTCAAAGCTTTGCATCTCTGCTCCCTGGGATGCTTTGGAGAAACTTGTCTAGGCCTCCAGGATCCCATAAGAGAGCACCATCGGGGGAACACAGTGGAAAAAGCCACAGGACATGATGGGAGGATTTGACCACAGTGTCTTCAGAAAGAGAAGGGAGCTCTGTCTGGTCAATTTTTCAAAACCACACTTTTCAAAAATGAACATCATACAGCCTACGTTTGGTCTAAGAAAGTCTCAGCTAATCCTGTGTCCTGTCCCTGACTGGGACTGGTAAAAGAGGTTTAGGGAAATGGGTATAAAAATAAAGCATAAAAGTAGCGCATGTATGAAGCCAGAGATGGGCTTTCTCCCCAGCAACTCATCTAATCAATTTCTGAATCAATCTAAACTTCAGACAGCTACAAGATCATGTGATGATTAATTCATGGTTTAATTATTTACTTTACAACCCTTCCATCCTATATCTTTTAAAGTTTAAAACATGCTACCTGAGAATTTAATCAGTTGGCCTTTACATATTTTGTTGTGAGGAATAGTGAATATGAGTTCTTAGGCATTCCTACATGCCACTCATGGCTGTGATTACATGAATGTGCACAGGCTCCTCTCTGAGCTTTTTCTTTCAAAGATGACAACATTTTGAGCTCTTTAATCTTTCCTCCTATAAAATTTATTCCATACCTTTTACTGCTCTTGCCTTTCCCTCTGTGTTTTCTACTTCTGTCCCCTTGGAGAAAGGAAGAATCAGAACAGCAAGTAACATTCACTATACGAGCATGCTTTACATGCATACAGTGGCAAAGGATTATTATTTTGCTTGTTCTCTGTTCCTGTCTTAAGAATGCCTAGTGTTTTATTTACTTTTTGATGGATCCTGAGCAGGGCATTGAAATTTCAATGGAATTATCAGCAATAACTCAAAGATCTTTTTTTCTTGCGTACTGATGGCTAATTTAGAGCCCATCACTGTTATGCATGGTTAAGAATGGTTTTACCCATGTGCAATACTTTGTTTTTATCAGCATCTCATCTGCCATTTTTCCCCAATCATTCTGTATTGTGAGCCATCTGCAACTCTTCACAGTTGAATTCCATTTTATTGCCTTAAATAATAGAGTATCATCAGGAAATTTAATTACTTCATTTTTCCAGATAACTTATGAACATGCGGGCTAACATGAGTTCCAGCACAGACCCTTTCAAAGAGCTACATAGTCTGTCTGTTAACTTAATATGCAATGAGAAAAAAGAAATTTCTTTATGGGTGAGCAGTAGATGGTCTCTCTGCCTTTTTTTTGTCTTTTAGTCATTCTCTGGGGACTCAGATGGAAGAGTATCTACAGAGGATATCACTGATTTTTTCTAAAGATTCTGCCTTTTACTTCTTTGACTATTGCATTGGTGGTACTTTTACATAATAATCTGCTTTGCTGTGTACTAGGGCAAGATCTCATTTATCGCTCAATGGGCACTGCTGGTCCTTCATGTCATACGGTACTTAGGCTTCTCATCATCTGATCCAGAGACAGAGTTTTCATTTTCATCCTCTGCTTTTCACCTCTAGTGTCACAGAATAAGAAGTCTCTAAGTCATGCCTTCCCAAAGTATTTTCAAACAAGTATTGCAAAATGTTGTGTTTCCACATCTTGTCTTTTGTTTGCTCTGCTAGCTCCATAGCAGAGGTGAGAATTTATCCGTCCCCATCACTGCCCTTTCTCCCAAATACAGTAAAAGGCTGGATAATACAGAACTTTTCAGAAAGGACCTCTTGATGGCCTCTGAAACAGCTAATTTGTAATCAGCAGCTTTTCCTCTTTCCCACGCCTCTCGCATTGTATACAGTAGCTTTGTATTTAATCAGGGGTCCTGGTCTACTGTCAACCATATCTCAGTTTTAATGTCTGCTTTGAGACTTACACATATGCAGTTCCTTTCTTTCCATCAGCATCTGAGGCCAGCTTCAGCAATTGCATTTTTTCCCAGGCACGATGCCATGGCAGTATATAATCCCAGTTGCAGCATCAAGAAGTGACATGCTTCATTAGGCCTCTGAGACCCTCTCAGCACAGAGAAGAGGATGGTCTCCATGGGAGTACCAAGCCACAAGAGCATTAATTTCTCACTCTCCTTAGGGCAGCTGGAGGAGGATGATATTAATTGGTTTTGTTCTTCCTCTCCTTTTTGGACTGCAGTATTTACAGATCAGGGATCACTGTACTTTTATAAAGATGCTTGCCTGCAGGATGTTCCCCACCCCATTAGATGGTGCAGGACTAAAGGTCACATTGGAGCCAGGAATTGGGGTACAAAAAGCAGCACAGTTCTGCACTCTGTCCCCATCACTGTAATACTGGTGCCTGGGCACACAGGGAGACCACTAGGAAGAGACAGTGGGCTGCTCCCTCCTGGGGATACAAAGGGAGTCGAGGGCACTGGAGACAAGGAGGGTCATGTTATGATCTCCAAGGTCCTCTTGCTCCTGATGAAGCTCTGCCAGGGACACTGCACTGTGTTGAGCCTGTGCTTTGTCTAACTCCCTCTGTGAAATGTTGGGAAATCACTTTATCCATCATCATTAATTACCCACCAAAATCTTCATATTCAACAATTGCATCACTCAGGGGAAATGGAGTACATATCCATTTCCACAGAGCAGACATACTTGGGCTCATGTCAAGAAGGAAGATATTAAACTGAGTGGTGGCTTGCATGGAAAAGAAAGGCAGCTAAGTTAATGTGTGGCATTTCCCTGGAGTACATATGTCTTTTAAATGCACATCAGGCAACTGAGCGTCATGTATATTTACAGTAAAGTATGTAGAACTGTTGTATAACATGCATATAGATCACTAAATACCTAAAACATCGTGGTTTAGCTCCAGCCGGCAGCTCCGCCCCACGCAACCACTCACTCACTCCCTGACAGCGGGATGGGGAAGAGAATCAGAAGGCTCAAAGTGAGAAAACTTGTGGGTTGAGATACAGACAGTTTAATCAGTGAAGCAAAAGCCGCACACACAAGCAAAGCAAAACAAGGAATTAATTCACCGCTCCCCACGGCAGGCAGGGGTTCAGCTATCCCCAGGGCAGCAGGGCTCCATCACGCGTAATAGTGACTTGGGAAGACAAACGCCATCACTCTGAATGTCCCCCCCTTCCTTTTTCTTCCCCCAGCCCATTAAATGCCTAGCATGACGTCATGTGGTATGGGATATCCCTCTGGTCAGTTGGGGTCAGCTGTCCCGGCTGTGCCCCCTCCCAAATCCCTGTGCACCCCCAACCCCCTCGCTGGTGGGGCGGGGTGAGAAGCAGCAAAGGCCCTGGCTCTGTGTGAGCGCTGCTCAGCAGGAACGAAACCATCCCTGTGTCAACAACGCTGTGTTCAGCACAAACCCAAAACACAGCCCTGTACCAGCTACTGTGGAGAAGATTTACTCTATCCCAGCCAAAACCAGCACATGCATGCAGACAGTAGTATTTCCTTGTAACCCTGACTGCAGAAGAAGAGACAAAACAAATTCCCCAGGGCAGCAAGGAGGAGCAGCAGGTACATGCTGACCACTCCTCTCCCTGGTAATGGAGACATCAGAAGAATTCGAGTGGCTTCTCAGCCAGCTCTTCCTGAGTCAGTGCACTGGGAACTGCTGCAGGGAAGAAGCCCTTTTAATTTCCTGCCCATTCACTCCTCCTTCTATCATAGCTCTCTAAGCATCTTGTTTCCTAAGTCTTCTGGCCGGGTGAACCAGAGTAATGAAATTTTTGTGAAAGGATGACTTATCTCTGAGAACACGGCTCACTGCACATCACCGTGAGAGGTAGCAAAATTTACCACTGGACCTTTCAAGGAATCGGGGCACGAACTACAGGTCACCGAGACCCAAGGGTATTTTTTCATTAGCTGCAAAAGCCTTCGGCTTCAACTGCCATAAGCAATTCCCTTTGAAGGGGGCCATGAGGCCAGCAGATCCAAGGGGAAGCTGGGGTGGAGCATGAATGGGATGTGCACAGCTAGAGAAGCTGGTGTGACAGATTGCAGACTGGATCATTTTAGGCTGGGAAACATTTTCAAGAGAGAGAGGTAATACTGGATACTTGATAGGCTATCCAAAGGGACGCAGTCCGAAATACAAAAAGCAAAGTAAACAGAAGAACATTTTTTAGTGCTTTCTTCTAGATTCTGGGGAGAAGGAGGGTAGAATTTACACCTCCCAGGTCAACAGAGCACTGGAGGGACACCCTTTTACATTGTCTGTTCTAGTTCATCCAGCACAGATAAAAAAACTTGTGTATTAAGCTCTGCTTCACCCTCTCTGATTCCACAAATAGAAACATCCACTAGGGGGACAAAAGTAATACTAGTTTGTGGCTTGGCAGCACATCACAAGAGTGGGAAGTTGAGTCTGCCCCTCCATCTGCTGCAGGTCGCTTTGAATGACAGCGAGACCTGGCAGACAAAACCACAGCACGACAAATTTACTCTTACTTCTTTCCAGCACCTCCAGAGATATCAATATGGCAAATAATCAAAATAACATGCAATAAATATCCCAAATATTTCTCTTGAAGTTATATGGAGGATTCTTGCTTACTGCTGTTTCTCATGTCCTTGTTTTCTGCATATTGTACTGGATGATCTCCTAATTTCCTTCTGATAATAATAATTTGCTACTAAAGCGCAGATTAAAATTTATATTTAAATAACATTTCTGGTATTTATGACACTAAAATAATCCTTCAGGAATGCAGACTTTTGCATAATTACTGAAAAATACAAAAGATTAACAAGTTCTGAAAGACAATTTAATAATAGTAATAGAATTTGTGCCAAGAGAGATTCAAGAGAAGATTCTGCAAAGACAGGAAGGACAGATGCAGAATATCTAATAAGCATTTCACTCGTGGCACATGAGCGATGAGTTACCCTGAAAGGTTTGGGCATTTTGGAAGGTGATACGAGAGCAGGTGTCATGATGAAATTTATTTCTCATCTTGGGCTCTCACAAGGTGTTTTAGAAGCATGCCTTCAAAGTGTGACTTAATTAATCTAATGGGAATTTTAGACTTTGTGTTCTACTTCAAGAGGTATAATATGGCATCTCTTAACAAGGTTTGAAGAAGATTGGATTATCATGGGAATTGAAATTTCCAAGGCATAAGCAGTAAGTCATGATTTCATGCAGAGTGCTATAAATCTTAAATACAAGCATGCCCCCACTGAAAAGTGCCCTTGATTCCCTCAGCATGACTGGTGTTCAATGTTTTCCCTTACAGAAACTGTCATGCAAGCAAGTTAGTGGAAGGTAACCTGGACTGTGAGTTTGCAGTGCTCTGATAGAACAGAGTATATGCATACTTTGTTTTCATGCTCAAGTGTGAGGCTGCTGACCCCAGAGCGAGAAAAGCACTGTGTGTCATGTTTACAGATGGGTCCCTTGGGAAAAGAGCTTGCAGAAGGACTGGTGTCATGATGTCCGTACCCTGACTGCTGCTACTTTTGCAGCTTCCCGTGGAAAGGCTCCTTGGCATTTCTGTAGGCACTGGCAGAATGGGGTCTTGGAACTTCCTTTGGAAAATGCTGGGATGGGCTAGTACCAGCCAGGATCTACGCCTGCCTCAGATTGCGAGAAGGCGTGTATGCCTCCATCAGCTGTAGGCAGACTCGAGGCATTGTAAACCAAAAGAGATTACCACAGTTTTATGAAAGATAGTAGATCTAGATTAGATACAAAGGTATAAGGAAGAAATTCTTCCCTGTGAGGGTGGTGAGGCACTGGAACAGTTGCTCAGAGAAGCTGTGGAGGCCCCATCCCTGGCAGTGTTCAAGGCCAAGTTGGATGGGGCTTTGGGCAACCTGTTCTAGCAGAGGGTGTCCCTGCCCATGGCAGGGGGGTTGGAACTAGATAATCTCTGAGGTCGCTTCCAATCCTAACCATTCTATGATTCTATATGTAAGTTTTCTAAAAATCCTGACTTTGTACAAAATACAATATTGGAATGAGATACCAGAAAAGGCTAGGGATACAGAGTTGTAACAAACTTGTGAAAGCTGATAGACCTGTACCCCATCAAGCATGAATGCTGTTCCTCTGCCCTTTAACTACTATCAGAGACATGTATTCATCAAAGCACTGTTGAAAAGAAGTTTGAAGTTATGATCCAAGCCTTCAGCCTTGATGATGTCAACACTAAAGATTAGAATTTGATGGTTGGAGCTGATCTTATAGGTCTTTTCCAACATTAAAGATACTATGATTCTGTGATTCTATGAATGGATTTCAGTAGTACAAATGGGAGCTGCCATGGGATGCCTCAAGATGGTTTGTTACCAGTAACTGTGACTAAGAATATATCCTTTGAGGTGAGAATTTATCATTAACAAACACTCATCACAGTAATGACTCATCATGTACATGGCTCAAACAGCAGTTAAAAACTGCAGTTTGTGGACTTTTTCTTTCTTACATCTCCAAATCCACACCACTGTGACTAGCTTCCACTTCAGCCTTTTATCTTTTGTAAAGAAGTGCCCTGACAAGTCCCTGTACAGCCAACTTAGAAAGTAAAAGCATTTGAGAGTGCCAAACACAAACAGATCTGCTGATGTGGAGCACTACATCTCTGCCCTTCAAACATTGCCAGAGAAACACAAGAGCAACCAGCAGTAGACAAGGACCATTCAGGTACATCCAGGGGAAGGCCTGCACTCACATGCCTCCCTTCAGTATTCAAGACAGATCCATGTTTCTTTACTTTGGAAGGTGCTGAAGGCTATATTCAGTCCAAACCAATGCCTAACTCCCTGCATCTTTCCGTAAGAGTGTAATGTATTCTCACGATACCCCTGGGGATGACAGACCACCCAATCCCAAAGTGAGTTAGAAGAGGTGCTGTGCTCGGCTGTGCATCCAGCTTATGATCATTGCAGCACACAGGGAGAGGATGAACTTTGTTTGTCATTGGGACCATAGTTTGACTGACAAGACTGGTGGGTGCTTAAACAAAAAGACTGCTTTACAAAGGGGCTGTCAAGGTTTCCTACAACTCATCATTTAGAAGAATGAAAATTAACGTTACTTTTTGTTACGTGTTGGTATAAAGCCAAATCCTTCCCTGCTAGCTGTGGAGATGTAACTCTTGTGATAACGGTAGCTATGAAACCACAGAACTAGTATTTTTCTGGTATTTGCATTTTGTCTACACTAGACTGATTTTAACACAAAATTCACTGCACTGAGAAGCAAAATCTAAAAGTAAAGAATCATATTTTTGTCTTTATCATGTGCTTTTGCTTTTGTTTGGAAATTATGTTTAGACCCACCTTAACATCCTCCATATATTCCCACCAGCTATGTTCACATGAGAAGCTGATCCTGTGCTCATAGAAGTCAGCATAACAATCATGCACATTACAATAATGTAATGGAAAAGATTTAAATGTTTAGCAGGAGTGAAATCAGCACGACTCCCTCCTTCCAGTGACCAGGTTCAGCCAAGGCTAGGTAAGGCACAGCTCTAGCTCACTGCAGGGCCTGCTCTGGAGGAAATGGCAGGGACTGGGATGCGTTGACAAGTGTCTCTATGTTTTGACTCTGAAGACGATGACCAGGGTAACCCTGTTTTTTTTTCACTGAAAGCAATGCTAGCCTGTGTGGACAGTCACTTTTGCAAACTTCAACCTTCTTCTTCGATTTCTCTATCACTTTTGTTTTTCCGTTGTCTCTCTGCCTATTTCCCCAGGCATAGAAACTTGGCCTTGCTTTTCTCAAAAAACATCTTGCTTAAGAAGACTCCACTTGCACTTTTCCAGTTTTCTTTGAAGCCTTGTTTTCACATGGTATCTCGTAGAAATCATCGAAGTCAGTGCTGCTGGAAAGCACTGACAGGGACTGTTTTTCCATCACCTCTGTGCTTGTACACCCAGTATGCTCACAGCTGATCTTCTAATCTCACCTCCTGATCACCCATCAGTGGCTCACCAGTGTTGGTGCTTGCAATCCGCACCTGCTTGTTCGCATACACTACACATAAAGTTGCAAGGTTCCACTACAACGCAAAGAGAAGACGACACATTTAATTAATAAGGGTACATTGTAGGGTCTCACAACATTACTGAGCTGCAGCTCACCGTAAAAGATGGCTTGCTGTGTGAGCAGCAGGGCGTCACAGGTTGGTGCAGGTGGATGTATGCTTTTATAGAGTTGCCTTTGTGCTCTTTTACGTGGACCTGAAAAAAAGACTTAGGTGCATTGGTAGGGTTAAGGAGACTTTTTAAGATTGATCTGCCGCTACAGCCTTGGACTCAGAGAGGCTTGTTAACGGGCTGCATTAAAGGAGATTAGATTGAACGAGTAGGAGGCATTTCCTTTCCATGGGGAACATTTTATCTCCAGTGTCGGAAATGTTTCAGCACAAATTTCTCAGCTGCTGACACACCACAACTCGGTTGTAGCAATGTTTCAGTTGGTCCTTCCTGCGTAAACTCGTTTTTGTTCCTGGAAAAGTTCTCTGTATTGGGTAGATATTGGAGAACGTCACTGCAGAAAGTTATCACAGGCTGGCAAGACAGCAGGGAGAGCACATTTTTCTGTCAGCAGACATTTGTTTGTTTCCCCGAACACCATATGCTACATTTCCTTTTGCAATGCAAGAGAATGTATTTGTAGATCCTCTGCCTTAATTTGAATTTTATAGTACTTTCTAAGATCTGTTTGTGTTTGCGTGAATGCATAGTGACTTCTTATCAGATCTGTTCCCTTCTGAGATGAAAGCTGCACTCCCAAGTTTACCGAAGTCTCTCTTGGAGTTTTAACAAATTCAGGAACAGTTACCACTAATAAATCCGAAATTACAACAAAGAAAATAATAATCTATCTAAATCAAAGGCCAATATTCTCTGCTCCAGCAGGACTAGCAAGCAGTTGAGGTTACACGATGCTTTGCAGGACTGTGTCTTACATTAAAAGGGAGTGGGGAAAGCATAAGGACAAATTCTAAATCACATTAATTAAACTGAATTGATTAAGTGGCCAGAAGGACCCTAAAGTAAGTTCCAGTAAAAAAAGCCTTATCCACATCTAACCAACTGTGAATGAGAGTGCAGCTAATCCTCCTAATATAAATATAATATGGGGAAAAAAGCTTCATTAGCTCCATTGCCTGGTGAGGGTCTCCTTTTATCCTGTGGCAGAAAACTTAATAAAACCCAATAATCTGAGAAGCTATTACTTAGAGATTTGAAGTATTTTCCTAAAGAATATTTTAATAAACCCTTAAGTCTGTGGTAGGAAACACCACAGAAATATATTTTCCCAGTCGAGATTCCGCAAGACCTCCCATGCAAATCGAAATAAGTGTGAAGTGGTGATCAGTGTTAACATTGGACACCGTGCCGCAGAAACACAGAAAAGCAGAGAAAGGTGGGCAGAGACAGGAGTTCTGCTCTGCAACATTTCTGCGGTCTGCAGGTGATGTAAGGCGGCATAAGGCAGCTCTCGCTACGTATCGCATGGCAAAGCTGTTCAAAAATTGCTAGTGTGTGCTACCATGCAAAGGTTCCATCCCTAAGGTTGATTAATAGCCAATTTAGTATCATTTTAGAAGAAACAATCTGGAATTAATATCAAATGCCCCATGTACATTTTAAAGCTATTTAGGTACTTTCTCACACTCTAGAATTTTTGAAAATACCAGTAGGCATTCAGATTTCTTTAAAAATCCCAGTCTTAAAGACTATGCAAAGATACTAAATTATTTCTTTACTCTACCGTGTGCACAATCCACGGGATCCCTGCTGTGCCAGCACAATTCGTACCGGCCTTGTCTGCCCGAGGAGAAAGAAACCAGACTGCAGACACGTAGAATTTGCAATCTCCGGGCACTTCAACAGTTGCAGTGCTAACAGAAATCTTGCAACACTTTCCTCCACGCTACAGGTTTGCCAAGGGGTACCAGGGACTTTCCAATTTGCGCAAAAAGTGCTACATTAAAAAGAAAACAAAAAAAAATTGAATGGGAGAGTATTGGACTCCATGCCTTTTCATGTCAAATTCACAGTGGAAGGTCTTTGCTTCGATACCTGTACTGTCTGAAAATACCTACTCAGATGCAGTATTCTGCTTATTTCATGGTGTTTATTATTATAATATACTGATCACTTGCACAAAAAATGCAATACAAGAAGCAGTTTCGTCCAATAATATACAACTGAACTGTAACCAACAGAATGGAAAAATAATTCAAGTTTTAAATGGTGGACAGAGAAAATGTGTAAAGAGAACTCCTTCAATAAACAGTCCTTTGTCAGTTACCTATACTGTTTAAGCTTTAAATAGTAATAATAGCAAGTCAAACACGGCGCAAAGTATGAGCAGCAATAAAAATCTGAATCAAACAATGCCAAGCAGCAGAAACTGAACTATGAAAGACTCAAACAGCATCTGTTGGTACAACATTCTGCCTCCTGCAGCGCCCTCACATGCCTAATTCCTGCGTCCGGCTCAGAACGTTGTTTATAATGAGGGTGGAAAAGATGTTAAAGGCTTGGTGGAATGGATTGGTGACCTCAAGTGCAATAATGCTCAACAAGACCATCGTCTCCAAGCTGCAATTGATTCTTGGAGGGCCAAAACTGTTGTGTAACAGATATTTAAAGTGGTATGGATGTTAAAGCAAAGGCCGCTCACAGCTTCTTTCCAGTGAGCCAGACACAAAGCCCACTGATGCCAGCGTAGCGCAGGAGAGCTTTCATAACATGCCTCCATATTTTTCCTTTAATCAATCAACCTCACGCAGCTGAGCTTCACAGGCAATAATTGTTAGGCACCTTGAATTACTCTAACACAATTGCTCTGATCCTTTTGTTTTTACAGGCGACACTGACTGCAGCTTTTTGTTACTCTCTCTGGCTGTGGCCTCCTCTGCCTCCTGCTCCACGTGCAGCCGCCTTGCACCGCATCTGCACCTCCACTGCTGCTGCACGTCAGTGGCGGCAGAAATGGGAGTACTCAAAATTTTAAAAAAAACCTCTGCCAAGTCCTCAAGGTCTACACAACTGTTGTGAGTCCAGTGTTGACCACGGGAGCAAACTGGAGAAAAGAATTCCTGGATTTTTTTTTTGGTGACACTGCCTCTGCCGTTGTCTGTTTGGTCACTGGAAGATCACCTTTTCTAATGCTTGAAAATTGACAAAAAAGTAAGTGAATAAAAATGCTTGTGAAACTTGAGAATTTTTCTAACTAAAAAACAACAAAAGCGTTCTTATTTTGTCTGTCATGCTTTATTAGCTGTAAGGTTTGTGTAATTCAATATTTACCTTTTGATAGAGTGTTCAGTTTGAGTCTATATTTCTATAGAGGCCATTCATGAGCATTTTTAAAAGCATGGTGTATAAAATTGGAAAATACATCCAAAGGCAAAGAAAAAGCCCAAATGAGAACACGTTTTCACTTTTTGACTTTTTTTCTTCTAAATTTGCTTCTCAATGCTATTTCAAGGGAGTTGAGACATTAACATTTATGCAAATTTTCATTTGATAAGAAAATTACTTTTCACTGGTTTTCATACCAGATTACACAGCCTCTGGAAAAGAGAAGGCAAAGCATGTTTCAAGTAAAATAATCTGCATTGGCTCTGTACACAGCAATTCAAGACATTCTAATTCCATACAGATGGCTGTATGCATACATACATTACTTTACAAAGCAATAAGTAATATTTATAGTAGATATTAAATTTATACACACCTTATGAAATATGTACAGTCTTGTAGCTCATTACTAAGCTTTTGCACACATGAACTTGGAAAATGATATGAAGTGGGTTGTGTCTTCAGCTGTCTCTGGAGTGCACAGCTGGTAAAGTTGGTCTATGATAGATAACTGCTTCTCTGTGTCATAGTTTTTATAAAAAACAAACACTGTGTGGTCTCTTTAAAATATTTTCTTAGGGCGTGTCACGGTAATGGATCGCTACGCTTCCTGAATCAATTCCTCACTAGATTGCCAGCAACTGGTCCTGGATGCATGTTCAGAATGATTAGAAGCGCACAATGATTTTTTTCCTCCAGGAACAACCAACTGAACTGGAAATACCCTTCTGGAGTTCACTGCTCACCTACCACTCATAGGGCTCTGTTTCTTGGAAATGGGATGGGTTCCCCTTGGAGACTCCTAACTGCTAAGTGAGGGAAGTTGTTTACAGTTGTAAAATTAGGGGTTTTTTTCAACCTAGACTCAATCCCCCATATTGTACAGCGTAGTTTGCCTCTTCTCTGAAACGCAACACAACACACCCAACATTTCCTTCTGGACATCAATAATTTTTGATGTTCTACAGGTTGCTCCTTTCATGGCAGATATAATATTAATGTGGTTCATGACTAGCCTTTGCTCTTACTCTTCACCTTCAACCTTTCTTTTGCTGCAAAAGTATAAGCACTGTAGACATGAGATTGACCTGAGAATTTTCTGCATTTCTGCATCTACTTCTGAATAAGTCTATGATAATAAGATATTTTTCTTCTGAGTTTTCCTCCTATTCAGTCTGCTGCATGAGTAACCATACGGTACAGGGAGGGCAGGTAACTGCTCTCTTAGACTTACAGCCTAACAAAGCTTGAGCAGGATGTCTAGACTCATCCCAAAGGATTATTGTGGCCATTAGGAATGTATTCACAGCAAGTTTCCTCTATCATGCCAGTAGGGAGCTAGACTACCCCAGAGGGCCAGTCAAGTGAGCAAAGACCTGAACTACCATCTGAAGATGTTTCCTATGTGCCTCATTAAGGTGACTTATGAGGAGTAAAAGCCCCTTTCTCCTTGTTAAACCATCTTAACAGCCTGCATAATGTGGCATCAGATGGTGGTGACAGGGTTGCAGACAGCAGTTAGTAAGAACAGAAGAATGGGGCATCATGTGTGCTCTTCTGCTGGCCAGGACAGAGACAGGGCAGGCCAATGAGAGGCCCTGGGCTGAGGCTTGGGAAAGACATGGTAGGACATGGCTGGACAGACATCAGTCATTTGACGCATCTAGCCTGTGCTGGTCATCTAGAGTTGGTCTGGGTGGTAGAGATGGGGTGCTGTGTCTCATGCAAAGGGAGGTGTCCAAAACAGAAGGTATGATGTGCACTGGATGTGCCTGTCCATCTCCAGGGATGGTGGAGAGAAGATGGCAGTTCGCTGAGGCTGAGTGCCTGCTTTTTCAGGGCAACAGGTAGGGTAGAGGCACCCGACCCCTGGGGACTGTGCTTAACTTGGATGCTGATCTCCAGGGCCTGTAGGTCATTCATTTCTACCTGCTTTGACTTGGTTTTAGGCCAGTCATAAAACACAGATAGAAACTTCTTTCTTTTTCCTTCAAAATTCCTTGAACCTTTTGGACTAGAAGAGTTGATCAACAAGCAGGAATTATAATCATCATTCTCCACCTCACAGTGCAGAAACTGGTGTTGAACCCACCTCCTGCTAAAAAGCAACTGTAGCGAGATGTTGGTGTGAACAGCAATAATACACTGTCTGACTCCAGAGCTTAAAGTGCTGACACAAAGCCAAGGTCCATCCGTTTCAAAGCAACATACTGGATGGACCCGAGGGATTGACTTGCCTTGAAAACACAGAGCAGCACTCACAAAGAAATGTTCAACATAAGGCAGACATTTTACCATTAAGTATGATTAATTTACATTAAGATAGATTAAATCTGTTATTTCAAAAGAATTCTACTATTAATTATCTTTAATTCGTATCCACTTATGGTAAAATATTCAAACTAATCATTTGAAGTAGCTATTTCCATAAACAAGCAATTAGGCACTTTTAAAATTAGTTTTGGATGTGGTCTTCATTGATAATCCTAACATTAAGCAGAATGCTGTTCAGTGTCTATTCTTAAAAGATTTTACAATTGCAGTGATCTATTGTTGTGAAGAGCAAGGTGGACCATAAATACCCATCCAGCCGACCAGCAGTGACGGACTTTCCAAGGGGGGATTCTTTCCAAAGGGGACTCTTTCAACCCTTTTATAGTATGACCTACACAGATGCCCTACCTGGGTGAGGACTCATGGGTTAAGTGGGAATCCGCATCCAGCTCCACCAATTTCAAGGTGCTGAACCTTCAAAGTGGCCTGTGGCATTAAACTTCAGGCTCCCCAGGGAAACTATTAGACAGAAATTAGTTATAGGAGAAATAACTTATAGGACATCTGTAAATGGCCCCAAATTAACTGCACTTGGGGTGCCTAAAGCGTGATTTGGAGATGAGTAGCACCTCTCCTTCCAGGAGTCTGGCAGGATGCTGTGCCCGTGTCCCACGCCTAGCCACTGACAGCCCCAGCTGAAGGCAGGGTGAGTAGGGGCAAAACCCTGCCAGCTCTTTTGGGAAGAGATAGGGGTTGGGGATGAGGTGGTCTTCTCAGAAGACATGTGTGGGCACACAGCTGGTGCAGGGCTGCTGGCTTTAGGGGAGCAGTCTGGCTGTCATCTGTGCACGTGAGCTATATGGCCCACGTGCAAGAACCACCATGTGCAAGGGAGGGCTGCAGCAAGGGCAGCTAGTCTGGCTCACCATCCACCACGAAGACCCAGCTGCAGGCTGGCTGAACTCTCTTCTGAGGGGTGTCTGTAGCTACCCAAGCTAAAATACTTTTTACAGCCCAACAACAGCTTTTCTGTTCCTAAATAAATATCAATTTACACCAGACCCAAATCAGCTATCTCTTTACATCCATGTTTTTCAGGCTTAAAAGATGTATAAAGATGGTGTCCAAATAAAAAAAATAAAATCATAAAATGGAGTAAGGATAGCACAAATATTTCAGTAAAGGTGCAGAAAACTTTCAGTTTTGAATAATGTCACCTAAATATTCCCTTGCCTCCTTGAACTGCTGCCTTCTTCCTCTTGGAAAGGGCAATATAAGAGATCTCCAACGATTTATTGTGAAAGATACAGGCCCATCACCTGCTGTGGTTTCCCAGGATGGCGAGGATAAGCTACCCTGGTATCATTGTGGCGCCTAGCACTAACAATGAGCCATACAGTTAAGATTCAGGGGATTGCGTACTGCTCAGGTAAGCAGCACTGAACGTCTTGCCTTTAAAGAAGGCCGAAAGACAGTTTTTTTCCCAACTGAATACACACAGATGTTTTTCTGCTGTAAAAAAATCCGTATTTTGTCACAAAAATGAGCAAGAAGGTGTATTATTTCTGCCAAACCACGCATAAAGCTGTAATCTTTCTGGTTTTTAACTATAACCTTCACTCCATATAAATCAAGCTAATAGGGAGAATCAGGATTACACATACTGATAACAGATCTCCAGTTTTCTTGTTAGGTAAATAGAGGTTCTTTGATTTTTATTTGTTGTTGTTTGTTTAAAACAAAGAAAAATTCATTACCTTATATATTATTTGGTGTTTCTTTTTTCAATAAAACAAATATTTGTGTTAAACAAATATTTCCGTAAATAAATATTTGTGTTCAACAATACAACCCTTCCTTTCCACCATGTGACTTTTTTTTTTCTTGTTTACAACTATTGTTGCCACGCAGCAGAATCACACATCTTTGATTTCTCTTATTTAAACATTTCCTAAGAGGCAGTATTTGGAAACACTGCAGCACAAATATCCCTTGTAGGCAGAGCTGAGGAACTCTGAATCCTTTACCTGCTGTCGGTATTAGAAAGTTTCTGTACTTTCTGACTCTTCGTGGTGATTTTCCAAACCTATAAGAAATTGTTTTAGAGCCAAACTGTACTGAAAAATCCTAAACTAAAGCAAGAACAGCTGAAAGCTGTGATTTACTCAGCATCTTCATCTCCCACCACGTTCAGTGGGAGCAAAGGGAATTCAGGAATCTCAGAAAATTCAAATTCCTAATGAAAACAATGTTTTGTCCTATTTAATTTCTCCTGGGAAAGCACAGACATAACTCAATATGTCCCTGTTCAATATTAGTTTTGTATTTCACACCATCTAATGGCAGCTACATTTTTTAATCACCCTCTGACCTGTAGTACTTCTGACCCGGGATGAAAGCATAGCCACACTGTAGTGCACAGCAATACTCCCCTAGTGTGTAACACACAGCATCCTGACCCAGGGACCATTTTCCCCCCACCCACTCCCTGCAGCTGGTTGAACATGACACAGCTGGCACGTGTTGGACGGGACAGAGCGGATCCAAAGGGCTATCCGGCTCAATTTCATGTGTTTCCAGTTTTGGGGGAGATCTGTGTGGACCACAGCCACAAGATTGCTTAGCCTCCCAGGAGCTAGGCATTTCAGGAATGCCATTTTGAGAGCCCTGAAATGCAGTGTTTCCCAAACAACACGGTCCGAGGTGCCACTGCAATGCTCCCGGTGCCAGGCGGAGAGAGCTGAGCCAAGAACCGGGGTGCAGAGCCACCCAGGGTCACAGCCAGGGGCTCTGCCCATCAAGGGCTGCCAAGCTCCCCAGGACCAGGCAGCATCCAAGCACACGCCTCTGGAGTCACCTGCTAGGGCTGGGGTTTCACCCTGGGCACTTTGAAAGTTTATCAAACACATGAAATGCTGCAGACAACGCTCTGGGTTGAAAGAATCAGCGCTGCGGGCGTGCCAGCAAACACCGAGGTAGCTCCAGTTCAGCGGTGACACTGCTGCAGTAGTGTCAAGTACATCGTGTTTTTGAAGCCAAGGTAATGAGACAAGGAGCGAGAAATAAATAATAAAAACCCACAATTACAGCTGCAAATATTTCGATTACATGCAGGGATATTTCAGAAAACTTTATTGAATCTTCCTTTCCTGACTTCAACTGCTGCACTGATTTTTTTCATTATTTTAATATGAAGATGAAAAAGACACTATTTCGACCTCAGACTGGCTTTTTCTACAGTGTTAAAAAGTGAGTGGAAGTTTGTGAAATACATTCCAAAATACATTCAAGAAGGAACTTTTTTTCAATGTTTTTATTTTGTTTTGTTTTTGTTTTTGGTTTTGGGTTTTTTTTCTTTTTTCTCCACAGAACTACCTAATTGTCTTAAAAATATTAAATGGGGAGGGAGGGGGCAGGAATCTGAAAAAAATGAAAGATGTTAATGAAAATGTATCTCTCATCTGAAAAGGCCTGGTCTGAGTTTCTAAAAATTAATGGACATCGTAGGTATCTTAGATTCTGATGAAAGGATTACATTTTGCATGGAACCCCCCCTAAATTTTTGCCTATCAGCTCAGAAAACAAAGAGAAAAGGAAGACTGAGCAAATGAAGCGACGGTGAGGCTGTGACACATGTGGACACCTGCAGCTGCATTTCTGGAAAGCACTTTCCAGATCAGAGCCAAAACCATCTTTCCTGCCCTCGGAGGAGTCGCCAGCTCCGTTAGGAAGTAAAGGATAAAATCAATAGCACTTTTTTAATTCCGTGGTGCTGTATCTTCGGAACTCTCCTGTGTTCAAAACAGCATCTTTCTCAGGGAGGCAGGGTTTGTTCTCAGCTCAGCCCTGAGGGAGCTGTAGCAATGTACTTTCCCCCCATATTTACGATTTTCTCACATCACTGCTGTGCTTTTCCCCTTTCCCTCAGAAACCGTTGGAGCCTCTTGCAGAGCAACAGTAATCTGCTGCTCGTTACCAAACAGGACACATCATGTAGCACAGATGCTGTGGCTGCCATCGAAGTACGTAACTCCTGCTGGCCTTGGATTAAATTCTTACCAGGCTGAAGAAAATATTTAGTAGAACTATCTCAGGCCAGATAAATTTTTCTCATTTTGAAATGTCATAAACAGCTTGAAACTCGACCAAACTCTCTGAAACGACGACAGACTGGGCTTCTGGTGCTGTATGGGGCTTTCATGCTAAAGATCAGGGAAAGCGCCCTCCTGCTGAAAATTTTAGTAAATTAGGACATCAGATAGCCCATTAAATAGAAATTAATGCCATAGCTACACAGTCAGCTAAGCAAGGGAATTGTCTCAGCTGTAAAATAACCCCACCACATTAGTTTTCAGGCTGCTGGGGATGTGGGAGCAGGAAAGGATGGCCCAGGCAGTAGTGGCTGGGGATGGGGAGGGGGGTTGTGGGACAGGGATGGTGCTGCCCTTAACAGCACCTCAGCAGGGTGGTGTGGCCACATCCCAAGCTCATGTACCTGTGTGTTGAACCTCACCCAGAGGGCACCACTCTCAAAGGCAAAAATCAGATAGAGTTTTCAGAGCTCTGGCTTGGGTATCACAGCCCGTTTGCAGTCCCCGGGGGACAGCAGCTCCCACCAGCATCCCTGGGCAGCTGCAGATGCAGGGCTGAGTGTTTTTACACTGCACACATGACTTTTTGTACATTCACAGAGCAAGACCAACACAAAGTCTTACCAGCTTTCATTTTCTGCTGCTGTGGTAAGGAAAAGGATCATCATCAAAGAGGATGAGGGCCATTAAAAACTCAATATTCCGCTACAGTGATTGGTTTATGGCCTCATTTTGCAGCAGCTTCTTTATCAGGTGTACAGCTTCATTGCCTGTCCTATAGCCCATGTGCTTCAAGAGTTTGTTATCTGCAGGACATTCTGCTCCTGTTTCTAGAATAGCTGATACCTGACACAGGAACTGCTCTGGAGTGAACATTACACAAGACTCGATTCTCCAATCTCTTAGCTGTTTTTGGTACTCTGCCTCCACAGATTTCCATGAAGACAGAAGGAAAAAACCTGGGGGCTGGAGATCAGACCTTGTATTGATGATAACTTTTACTGAAAAACTAAGGTATTTTGCAAAGCACTAATGCATGAAAAATAGCTGGGATTAATTTTCTGTTAATTGCCTGCCCTTAGACAAACCCAACTAAAATGTTGTGATATCTCTTACGTGATGAAACATTCACCCACACCTTGAAAACAGGAAGAGCAAAACTGTAACGCTTGGAAAATGCCCTGCTGTCTCCTCCACAACATGGCAAAAGCTCACACGTTTGAAAACTGTAAACATATTCCAACTCACATTTATTCTTGTTACTGCTTTCACATTGATGTGGTGCAAGATACTGCTCATTTCAGATGGGGCCACCGACATGACCCAGTAAACTCTTGATATCTTTCATACCATGAATTAATACTGTACCCAGAACATTAATAAATACTTGAAGAGTCTGTAAATGACCTACACTGAGCTCCTTTGTAAAAGTATTTACCTTATTTAAATGGGTTTATTTTTGTGTCAAAATATATTATACCGTGAACTGCTGGATGCAACTATTCTGACAGTTTTTGTGCACCTGGTGTGGTCTTTGTCACTGCTGTAAGTCTGCCTGAGTTCAGGATTGAGCAGAAAGTGATAAACAACCTGCAGAGCCAAACTAGATTTGATCTTAAAATGCTCACTTTGCTCTCATTAAAAGCAGCAGGTCTTGAAGCAACGCAGCGCTTCCCAGGGAATTCCTGTGGGCTTGTGCTCAACGACCTGCTGCTTTGGCAATGCCTCTGTCCAGGATGAAATGTTGGATGCTTCAATCTCAGCCCAGGATGAAATGGATGCTTCAAGCTCCTCCGAGTTCTCTGAGCACATCGGACTCCCTTGTATGCACTTGTGCATGCGTGTGTGTGTGTGCTACTCAACATCTGCACAGAGCAAAAAACCAAGCACTCGTGCTAGGTATGTGATGTGGCGGTCCCCAACTGTGCCCTTTAGACATAGCCTTCATGGCAGACATGGTTGCCATTGATAAGGCTGAAGGTGGCCAGTGAATGGTTGGTGCTCTTGAGGGAGGTCATCCGTGTGGTGCTCCTGGCCATGCTCTGGGACCGGATGAGGAGGCGAGCTCTGCAGCAGAACAGCTGGTTGTTGAATTGTTTCCGAAAGCTCTTGCTGAGCAAGTAGAGAGCAAACGGGTTGACACAAGAGTTAGTGAATGCCAGAATCCGAGCGCAGATGCTGGCGATGAAATGCAGCACTGAGGTGTCCACCTCTGAGTAGTGGTAGGACCGGTATAAATAGATAATATGAGTGGGAAGCCAGCAGAAGGCAAAGAGGCACACAAAGACCAGTACTGTCCTGGCCAGGCGCTTACGGGATTCAATCTGGAAGAAGAGAGAGAAATGCAGGTCAGCAGCTATGCCTAGCTCAGACCAGTAGCCAACTATTTTCAGGGTGCTGCAGCTTTGGGGCCAGTGTGTGGCAGGTGGTGCGGCCAGAGCAGGGCAACCTGGGCCACAGGTGAACACAGTGTCAAGAATCCCCCTTATCTTTCCTCAATCCCCTTCCCGCAAAACAAATAATGCTGAAAATTTATTGTATAAGGAAGTAATCTTTCCTTTCCTGTTTAGGCATAAAACTCCAATGGATTGTCACTTTGTAAAATCCCAGCTCAGGCAACAAAAGTGCAGACACCTGCACTAGTTATCCCCGTATAATATACATGTTCTTATGTCATTCATCTATATTAACTTATTAATATTACTATCATCATTATTGTTATTAATTATGGGGCAGGTGTCTGGTGTATTTCACAGAGCCCAGAGGCAGGGCTTTGTGCCTTGGGGCCATGTGGTATATGTACACAGAAGTGCTGCCAACAGCTCACAGCCCGTAGAGACCAAGTGCAGCACTTGGAGGCTGAAGGAGGCAGAGAGACCGGCAGAGGAAATTCTGTGCTTGAAGAAACACTGAGGCAGCAACTAAGCGAACCCTTCAGCTGAAAGAACTGGGGCCTTGAGGAAAGGACAGATTTAGGTGGTGAGTAGATGGATGACCATCTCTCTAGCATAATTTGAGCTTTGTCAGGGAATGCTGCTTTTACAACTTCAGCTAACACGCAGTATAACCTTCATGCAGACAAGTCACACTTTTGTTTTACTTAAGTCTACAGGCTTGGAGTCAACCCAAAAGCATTGCTTAACCAAGGGGAGCTGAGGTAAACTGTACCTTGCCTTTTGTCTGCCAGTGCTGCACACTAAGATAACAATGTCACTGAAAAACACATCTTTCTTCCTAACAAACACAAGAGCTGTGACGGAGGTCGCCCAAAATGAGAGGACAGACAGAGCTACCCAGAAAGACTCTGCTCCCTTGGGAGAGTTTGTGCAGCCAGAAGTTTGCAGGCATGGAAAGTGTAACATCGCTGACTTTTTCAGGGCTTCATAACGTTCTCTTCCTGGCAATCCCTGTACCTCTTCCCAGGCAGTCCTAGGAATTTCATTGCGGCCCACTCCCTGTATTTGAGTAGGACCTGAATGGCCTGAAACTGCCCCTAGCCCCAGCCCCGCTGCCCTTGTTCCTGCCCTAGTGTGGCCACGGTGCCTGGCCAGGCTCCTGGGACACTTCCCCACCCTCAGTCCCCTTCCGAGGTGCACAGGTACATCAGAAACTCTGCAGCTCACATGGGCTGATCTTTCCTCAGGATAGCTGCAAGCAGGGAGTAGGCAGGAGAGACCTGACAAACCCATTTTGACTTTATTTTGTGCCCCTTTAATGGCACCAGCTGAAAATCAGCCATTGAGCTTAGGAAGGATTGACATGTACCAGATGACAATGTCTACAGAGAGCGGGCTGAAAATTAAATCCTTTGAGAAAGGGCTCTCCTTGGCTAAACCTTGTATTCTTTTTAAATGTATCCTTAATTTGATACAGGGCTATTGAGACCACATCTGCACTATAAAGAAAGGAAGCAACGCAATAAAGAAATCAATACCAGTTATCTCAGATGGAGACCTATAGCTCCTGAACGCACTGCAGGACGGGAATGATGGACTGATGGTGCTAGGCTGCAGCCTGGCCTTTTGTTTTCTTTAGAGCTCTCTCCCCAAAACCAAAGGGGGAAAGGGCTGCTTTTACTACTCACTTTATTGTCACTAATCAAAACAGTCATCGAATCAGCAGAAAAATGGCCTGCAGGGGAGAAAGATTTACACACACTTAGAAGGGGAAAAGGATAAGGATTTCAGGGATCACATATCATTTGATGGGCAGAAAACACAGCTTTCCAGCCCTGCTGTTTCACCTTAGCACTTGAAGACTACATGAGATGATTGTGTTAGGTCAGTCTAAGGTGGAGATGTCAGTTGGGTGCAATTATATGGACATTTGTTCAGGTGAAGAATAGCTTGTGTCAGTTTAGCTTAGCTTGACGCACACCTCAGTTGAAAGGAAGAGGCAACGTAAATAAGGTAAATATGTCAAGGCAAATAAGTTGTTTAGAAACAAGTTACCCTGCTGTTGCTTTCTTATTTGGGCAGCCTAAGGCTCAGATGCATTCAAATTTAAGCGGTGACCCAAAATACCCAGTTGCTCGTGAGGATTTGGATTTCCCCCTGGAGATGACTCTTTTTCTCTCCAGTCGCTTACAACACGTGCAGTCAAGAGGAAACAGTCTCCAGCTGAAAGTCTGGAGTTAGGCTGGCCAAATCCTTGTTAAATCCCCTCACTTGGTTCAGGACTTGCGTATTTTCAGCCACACATTTTCAACCAGAGCATGAAACTCACTTGAAATACATGAGTCCCAGCTGAGGCAGCCCAACTGAGCTCTGTGGTGGGACAATTTTGGGAGTTTTATAAAAACCCCTGCTCGTGAGTGACAGTAACAGAATCAGCTCAGCTGTACAAAGGGAAGCTTAAAAGACTGCATTATTCTGGAGAAAACGGCCTGCTTATATAAATCAAAGATGGTCTTAAGGTGAAACCTGAGGCTATCAGCTATTGGACCAGAAGAAGATTGACCAGCCCCACTTATCAGAGGGCAAATAACAGGTGGACAGGTTACTCTGTCCAACACCACTCCCTTCCAGAGAGCCTAGAAAAAGGCATTTTTAGAAGGACAATTTTAATAACAAAAAGGTTTAAGGGAAGAAGTCAGAACTCTCTTCTTCTCCTGAGATTCCACACTGCAAAGATCACACAAGGCATGTAACTTCAGTGCATATGTCAGGACTCCACACTGTCCTGCTCTGTCCTCTTTCCTGCAGACCCTGTGCCCACCACCATCTTTCTCTGGTCTCCACTCCCTGGATCCCTTTCTCACATGTACTGGTACAAGAGCTGGAGCTGTGGTGAGCGCAGGAGGCATGGCTACACCATCCCCAGCTCTCCCTCTTTCCCTGTAGCTTAATCAATACCTTCTGAGGCTTTGCCATGGGTCTCCTGCTGCGTTTGCCATGGTAACCACCCTGCCCAAGTCTCTGAACTTAGAAACAGGAGAAGGTGCTTTAACTGTTTAGAGCTGTGCCATGGCTTGTGTCAACCATTTTAATTCTTTTAGCCCACATAATGTATTATAATTAATACAACAGATGCAGCCTGTCCCAGTGTAAATTTCCCTGTATGTGCGCTCTTTACTCCCAGATTCGTGGGGAATGTGGATTTTTGAAGAAAGTCAAGTCTCTACCTGTTTCCTCACATGCACGTTTCCTTCCACGGGGATGTTGTAAGCGCTCCGGATCAAATTCTTAGCAATGAAATAATAATATACTGAAATGACAGATAGGGGAATGATATAAAAGATCAGAAATGATGCCATTGAGTGAATTTTGGGATGCAGCCCATCAGAATGTGGGTAAGGAGCACAGCTGACAAAGGTTTTATTAGTCCCTTTGTCATGGAAAGGGTGCAGATCTGAAAACACTGCTTCAGGGATGGCAAGCAACATGGATACAATCCAGATTATAGCAGCTCTCACACAAATCTTCATCAGTGCATGGGATGCTTGGATCTCCATCGGCCTTACAATAGCTTTATACCTAAAAAATAAAAAAGAAAGAAAGAATTTATTGACCTCAAACCCCAGGCATTGTATTCTTGCCCTTCCATGTAGAAAATAAATGAACAAACAAGCAAAATCTTTCTTTACTCAGGACTGTGAGGTTTTTTTCTGGTGTTTTCAATTTTGATGTTTTCAATAGATTTCTCATTTTAAACCAGAGCCACCTGTCATGGGTCCATTCAGTTTCACGTGTATTGATTCTGAGTTCATTTAATTTGTAATGGACCCAACAAAGCATGGTGCTGCCTGACATTAATATGTATGTGTCCAAACAGCATTAAGATAGGAAGTGCAATCATAGACTTCTCTTCAAACACATACAGCAGTTTACACCCCTTCACAGAACAGTGTGCAAGGAAACTGGGTGGAGGTTTTGCCAGACATTTCATTTTGAGCTGTGAGCACTCTGGCCTCCTGAAAGCCAAATCTTATGTCTTCTGAAGCTGCAAAGAGCATGATGACTGCTTTAATTGCTGTTTGGTAACTGCTGGCACCTAAGAGTTGTCTATAACTCAATGCACCCACGCTAAGTAGCCAGAGCTACTAACTGACTTTGTTGAAGAAAAAAAATATTTTTGCTTGCTATGCTAGTTATGTAGAAGACTTTTTTTGATTTACAATTTTGTCTTTCATGATTTCAGCCTTTCAGAAAATTGTACTTTAGAATCCAAGAAAATGAAAGAAACAAACTTTATTGAACCTGATATGTGTAATGAGAGGACTGAAAAACAGAAGAGCTTCATATTGGCTAGAGCCTTGCCCTGGTAGGAGCGTACACTCCCAAGTAAATCACAATTCACATACGCATTTAAGGAAAAGAGTAGAAGAAAAAAAACAATAATTAGGAAGGAATATATATAAGCTTCATAAGTTATTATTTAGGGTCATTGTCATAACAGTTACAGTCTCTTGGATATGTTTTTTCAGGATCTACCTCACACTGCCCACAGCCCATTTGGTCCCTTGGTCACTGTCAGATCTCTGGGAATTGATGAGTGCCTGAGTCCTAGACTGTCCCAGATCGCATTGGACATGGCAGGATACATCCCCCATTCCCATGCAACTGCTCCAGAGTCCATTTCTAATCTCCTACCAGGATCCTGGCTACTTCAACCACCTGAATTGGGCACTGGGGTGGGAACAGAGGAAGCAAGAATAACGTCCTGCTGGAGACCAGGGAGCACACAGTAGGGTCCATCTGCCTGGCAGCCCAAACCAGGGACACTTCATGTACATGATTGATTTCCTACATACTGTAGCCTGCACTATCCTAAAGCTCAGCAATTCAGAGAGCACTCTATCAGTCCTGCACTGTTTTAACTGCATAACTGCCTTATTTGCAGGATAAGCACACACTCAGCTTCCAGTTATGAGTAATACCCTGTTCAGCACACCAACCCTTTCCTTCTGTGTGTATTTTATATACACACACACATATTTCATAAGATGATAGAATAGTTTGTGTTGGAAGGGACTTCAAAGATCATCTAGTTCCAACCCCCCTGCCATGGGCAGGGACACCCTACACTAGACCAGGTTACCCAAAACCCCATCCAACCTGGCCTTGAACACTGCCAGGGATGGGGCCTCCACAGCTTCTCTGGGCAACCTGTGCCAGGGCCTCACCACCCTCACAGGAAACAATTTCTTCCTAATATCTAATCTAAATCTATCCTCTCTTTTACTTTAAACCCATTCCCCCCTGCCCTTTTAAACAGCCCCTCACCAGCTTTCCTGGAGGCCCCTTCAGGTACTGGAAGGCTGCAATTAGATCTCCCCAGAGCCGCCTTTTCTCTAGGTTGAACAATCCCAACTCTCTCAGCCTGTCCTCATAGGAGAGGTGCTCCAACCCTCTGATCAACTTTATGGCCCTCCTCTGGACTTGCTCCAGCAGCTCCATGTCCTTATGTTGGGGGCCCCAGAGCTGGAGGCAGTACTCCAGGTGGTGTCTCCCGAGAGCAGAGTAGAGGGGCAGAATCACCTCCCTCAACCTGCTGGTCATGCTTCTTTTGATGCAGCCCAAGATATAGTGCAGTTGACATGCTGGAGGGAAAGGATGCCATCCAGAGGGACCTTGACAGGCTGGCAAGGTGGGCCTGTGCAAACCTCATGAAGTTCAACAAAGCCAAGTACAGGGTCCTGCACATGGATCAGGGCAATCCCAAGCACAACTACAGGATGGGCAGAGAATAGATTGAGAGTAGCCCTGAGGAGGATGACTTGAGGGTGTTGGATGATGATAAGCTCAACATGACACAGCAACAGATGCTTTTTAAAAATGGGGGCTGTGTTTCCTCTTTTCCAGTCAGTGGGAACTTCACTGGACTGCCACGACTTCTCAAATATGATGGAGAGTGGCTTAGCAACTTCATCCACCAATTACCTCAGGACCTGTGGATGCATCTCATCAGGTCCTGTGGACTTGTGCACCTTCAGGTTCCTTAGATATTCTCAAACCCACTCTTCCTCTACAGTGGGCAGTTCTTCATTCTCCCAGTCCCTGCTTTTGCCTTCTACAACTTGGGCGGTGTGGCTAGAGCACTTGCTGGTGAAGGCAGAGATTAAAAAGTCATTGAGTACCTCAGCCTTCTCTGTATCAGCCTTCCCTATATTCTGGATAAACAGGCTTGCCATATCATTGCCCCCACATTTCCCTTAGTCTTCTTCCTTTTATCACTGATGTACCTATAGAAACTTTTCTTATTGCCCTTGATGTCCCTGGCCAGATTTAATTCTATCAGGGCTTTAGCTTTCCTAACCTGATTGCTGGCTGCTTGCACAATTACTCTGTATTCCTCCTAGGCTACCTGCCCTTGCTTCCACCCTCTGTAGGCTTCCATTTTGTCTGTCCAAGAGCTCCTTGTTCATCCATGCAGGCCTCCTGGTGTTTTTGCCTGACTTCCTCTTTATCAGGATGCATCACTTCTGACCTTGGAGGAGGTGATCCTTGAATACCAACCAGCTGTCTTGGGCGTCCCTTCCTTCCAGGGCTTTGTCCCATGGTACTCTATGAAACATGTCCCTGAAGAGCCCAAAGTCTGCTCTCCTGAAGTCCAGGGCAGCGAGCTTGCTATGAGCCCTGCTCATAAATATACATATATTTATATGTATATCCATATCTATATATTTATATACATATATTCTATACATATGCATGTATATACATGTATATATATGTACATTCTGGTGACACCTTATAGCAGCCTTCCAGTACCTGAAGGGGGCCTGCAAGAAAGTTGGAGAGGGACTATTTACAAGGGCAGAGAGTGATAGGACAAGGGGCAATGACCTGAAGCTGAAGAAGGTTAGATTTAGATTAGCTATAAGGAAGAAATTCTTCACTATGAGGGTTGCCCAGAGAAGCTGTGGAGGCTCCATCCCTGGAATTGTTTAAGGCCAGGTTGGATGGGGCTTTGGGCAACCTGGTCTAGTGGAGGGTGTTCCTGCCCATGGCAGGGGGCTTGGAACTAGATGATCTTTAATGTCCCTTCCAACTCAAACCTTCCTGTAATTCTGTGATTATATGATTCTATTTTCATAAAGATTGCATCTGGAAATCTCATCATTTGCATATGTTTCTTCACACAGTCCCACAGGTGTCTTATGTAGATGATTTTTCCTTTAATGGACTGCAAACACCTTACTCATTAGTTTTCTGTTTTACCACTTATTCTCCAAGCTCTCCAGCTCCCCCTTATCCCAGCTATACAGCTGCAGCAGCCAAATACAGTATTTTTAAGGCTCGCTTAGCACCTCTTTAACTGGCACTCTGTAGCTGGGGATCAAGTGGTGTCATGTTACCAAATACCATCTTCCAGTTCAAGTTCGTCATCTCGGGTGAACAAAATTGTATCACTTAAACAAATATGATGCTACATCTATTACAGCAATAAAAGGGAAGGTCTAAGTAGATTGCTAAAACAGTGCGACTGAAATAGGTCAGTGTATAGTCTGATTCACCAGCTATCAGTTTGCTGATACCAAGCTGGGAGGGGTGGCTGACGCACCGGAAGGCTGCGCTGCCATTCAGCAAGACCTGGACAGGTTGGAGAGTTGGGTAAAGGGAAACTTTATGAAATTTAACAAGGCCAAGTGTAGGGTCCTACACCTAGGGAAGAACAACCCCAAGCACCAGTACAGGTTAGAGGTTGACATGCTGGGAAGCAGTGCTGCAGAGAAGGACCAGGGAGTCCTGGTGGATGACAAGCTCTCCATGAGCCAGTAGTGTGCCCTCGTGGCCAAGAAGGTCAGTGGTATCCTGGGGTGCATCAAGAAGAGCATGGTCAGCAGGTTGAGGGAGGTTATCCTCCCCCTCTACTCTGCCCTCGAGAGGCCACAGCTGGAGCATTGTGTCCAGTTCTGGGCACCTCAGTTNCAAACTGGAACATAGAAAGTTCCATCTTAATATGACAAAAAACTTCCTTACTGTGAGGGTGACCCGTCTGGATGCGATCCTGTGCAACCTGCTTTGGGTGATCCTGCTGTATCAGGAGGATTGGACTAGATGATCTCCAGAGGTCCCTTCCAACCCCTATGCATCTGTGAATCTACAGATTACTGACAGAAACACTAGCTAACTGAGCATCTGCAGTAAATCCTAGGGAAGATAAAAGCAAAAGGATATTAATTACATATCAAGGTATTCATAACTTTAGTTAACTCAAAGGTATTTTCTGCTTATCAACATGACATGGTTTTGGCAATGTTAGGTTAACAGTTGGACTTGATGATCTTGAAGGACTTTTTCAAGCAAAACAGTTCTGTGATTCTCTATTAGGATAATTATTTCAGGGATTTTCTTATATAATGTAGCTAGCTGTGAAAATGTTTTCCAGTCTTAATTTCTAGTAATGTTAATGAGTTTTAGAATACAGAGAAAGAGAGACTATGTTTTACTTTTATTAACATTAATATAGTAGGGAGAGTCAGAAAATGAATCAATTTCAATTGATCACTACAGTTTAATTAGAGGTTGCATTTCCAAACACTATAATTTTGAAATAACAAACTAGAAATGGCTAGGAATGCTGGCACTGTTTATGAGGTATTCATTTTTTAAGTCTTCTACAGCAGATAGAAAAGAAGAGGTTTTGCTTGTAAAGGGCTGAGCATAGACCCAAAGCATGAGGTAGAAAGCACAAAATGATAAAACAGAAAAAAACAAAGCTAGAAAATAGGGTTTGAAAATTCCTCCAAGCTAGAAATAGGTGACTGAGAGGAGTGGGGTGGTAAGTCCTGTGGAGATGCCCCTCTTTTCTGCTTTCTGTAGATGCAGCCCAGGCAATGAGATTACTAGTTTCATAGATAATTTTGGATGGATAAACTGAGATGTGAGCCCAATGTAAGTAACTTTCCCATACTTAACATCCAGCATTTGAATAATCCAACCCACTTTGAAGAGGACATTGTTAAGTATGCCTGTATATACCTCAGTGGAGTCATGGACCTAGGTGGCCAGCTGAATGTGCCCTCCTGCAAAGGTCTCACAGTAGCATTATTTTCAATCCATGCAGTGACACAGGCTCTGAAAGTACATCTCATTGCATGCTCAGCTTGTCTGCAGTAGATCCAGACATGGTCCTGGAGCTCTGCTTGCTCTCGCATTCAGTCTCTCTAATTATTGTTTGATATAATTTTTTTTTCAGCTGAACTACTTTCTTGATCTGCTTTTACAGAAATTTTTGAAAAAGATTGAAAATGAGAGGTATGATTCATACCCTACAAGAAAGGGTAAAACTTAAAAAGAAAAATATGCCTTCTGAAGATTCAGTTGAATAAAAAATGATTCAGTCAAGAACTTGTGTCAACTCAATCTCTCTCCAGTCGTTAAACGGCCCAGATGAAAATGACGAGGTTGCCAATCTGACAGGAAATATGAAAGAGATGCTGACCTTTACTACTGCTCAGTCTTTGAACTTCTCTGTTCCCACTGTGCTTGTGAAGCAGAAACCTGCCTCATACACAGCAGCTGCCAATGACCTGGCCAGGATGAATGCCAGGGATCTCTGTGTCTCTTAGTCTCATAGAAAGAAGCCCACACAAAGAAATTACACATGGGGTTATCGTAGGTGCAATTCATATGATCACAGTTCATGAGGTACTGTGAGGATTCACCCCACAGGACAATCATAGAATCATAGAATCATGAAGGTTGGAAGAGACCTCAAGGATCATCCAGTCCAACTGTCCCCCCACCTATTACCCACTAAACCATGTCCCTAAGCACCACATCCAACCTTTCTTTAAACCCCCCCAGGGACGGTGACTCCACCACCTCCCTGGGCAACCCGTTCCAATGCCCGACCACCCTTTCCGAGAAGAATTTTCTCCTCATCTCCAACCTGAACCTCCCCTGGCACAACTTGCAGCCGATCCCCCTTGTCCTGTCACTAGTTATCTGTGAGAAGAGGCCAACCCCCAGCTCACCACAACTCCCTTTCAGGTAGTTGTAGAGGGCAATAAGGTCTGCCCTGAGCCTCCTCTTCTCCAGACTAAACAAGCCCAGGTCCCTCAGCCACTCCTCATAAGACCTGTGCTCCAGCCCCTTCACCAGTTTCGTTGCCCTTCTCTGGACACGCTTCAGGGCCTCAATGTCTTTCTTGTGGTGAGGGGCCCAAAACTGGAAACAGTACTCGAGGTGCGGCCTCACCAGGGCTGAGCACAGGGGGACGATCACCTCCCTGCTCCTGCTGGCTACACTATTCTTGATACAGACCTCCCCTTCACCAGCCCTAGTGATTCCAGTGCTGTCCCTCTTCTCCAGGTCAGTCTCCAAGCCTCCAAGAGGAGTCTGGTGAGTGGGTTGCTTCAACCCAGAACGTCAGAATTCAGTAATGCATAATGCATCATCACTTCTTAAGCTAATACCCAAAATTAATCAGGGATTGGTAGGAGCCCACAGAGTGTGTGTCTCTCCATTGAATCCTGGAAAATGTCTTATACATGTCTCCTAGGATCTCTATTGTGCTCCCTGAATAATTGTTTCTCACAACGAAAACTACTGAAATGACAATAGACCACTAAAATGGGACACACACAAGGTTTTTCTGTGGTAAATACTTTTCCCACCAAGGTTAATATGCAAGGGAAACTGGAAAACGCTGTCATTATCCTTGTGTTAATAATAATGTAACTAACAATAACACCACCTAATGTTCTCTAAAACTTTGACTATGCAAACATTAGTTAATACCATACACTTGGCCTCAAAGCTGCAACTTCAGATATAAACACTGCAGCAGCTTTATCATGAAAAAGACAGTTACAGATATACTGTCCAAAGACTCAGATCAAAATAAGGACCCAAATGGATGTTAAAGTTTCATAGGTGCAGCTTCTCTGCTGCTGCAAAATATTTTAGCCATCTTTGAGCTCCTCACCTGAGCCAAGAACATAGACATCAGCTGAAGTATAAGCAAACTTTGCCTTCAAAGCCATATTGCCTATATGTTCCTAAGCATAGAGATACAAAGGGTTGTAATTTTGCAAGAAAGGGCCTCATCCCTAAGGCGGTAGCTTCAGTGCATGCCTCGTGTTTTTTCCTGTCACCTTCATCCACCTACTTGTGCCTGATACAACAGCCACAAAAACTAAATTAAAACATCTGGAGCATAGGAGGAAAATCAGATGTTTCCCTAGGATTTTAAATTAATTTATCTCCGTGTGTTTCACCGTCTGTTTTTTGTTTTTTTAAGAAGGTATCTTTATGGTGTGTGTGGAAGCTGGTGCTGTAAGCAGCCTGAGATTGCTTTTCCCTTTTATGTTTGCTTTGTATTAATGCCTTTCCCTCGTCCCTTATGTCAGCAATTAAAGCTAGTATAGATGGCTTACACAACAGCTCTCTTACGTATTGTAGGTTTGGGTGGCAAAAAAGAGACAGGCTTTTTTTAAGGTGGGAGATACCACCTTCTGCAGTATCTTTACAAGTGGTACAACACTAGAGCCCAATTTCAGCCAAAATAATTTCTGTCCTCTGTAATAATAGCACCTTTGATGCCACAAGCTGAAGGTCTTATAGTAGAACATACCAGTGTGTGACTGCAGTTGCTGCCAGGGGCAATGGGAAGGAACATCCCTCCCTCATGGCAGCGAAGGTGACTGGTCACCCAGGTAGGTGGCTGTTCGAGATGTTCCTGGTGACTGAATATGACAGCAAGAATTGTGTAGAGGCTATGTTCTGGCCATAATATCCCTCTCATCTATTGAATCTGACTTAAAAAGAGGCATTAAGTTGCTTTTATAACTCTTCCTTCCTTACTTTTTTCAGCAGTGGAAGTGTAGCAAGAGAAAATGGCTGAAAGAGGCTGTGCCACGGAGTACTGCCCTGTTTTATCACAGTCCTTCCAAGAACACCTATCTTCTTCCAGCTGAACCTCACGCTTGCAAGAAATACAAGAGAAGTCCTCCCCATCGTTCCTACAGGAAAATGGGACACTGCCCCTTGAAAATGAATTTCCACGAGGTACTTAAGTTTCAAGAAAAGTTTCCTTCAAATAGTATCATCCATTACTATGTCCTACACTGTTTACATAAAAGGATCCTGGGCCCCACTCCTGAATTTGTATAATGGTTTAAAAAAACAAGCATATTAGTTCAGACAAAATTTCAGAAGGCTTGCCCACCCTTGCTTCATACCAACCCCACCGTTTAGACTGCATCAGGCTGGCGGAAAGATTTACCTTATCGCCGCTTTCTGGTTTTTGTCTGAAGAGAGAAATCCACTTACAAACTTTTGAATCTGTTTAAACTGAGCTATATTTTGAGATGTTGGGCTAATGTGACCCCAAAACTTAAATAAAAGAGCAGGAATTAGTTGGAATGGACTGATGTCTTACAAAAACAGTAATGTAAATTGCTGTGAAGTGAAAATGCTGAGTTCTTCCCAGCTCTAGAAAATGAGCCCATGAAATTGCCACCACTTCCTACGTAACGATGAGAGAACTGCCTCTCAGTCAGCACGTCCCTATATTTCTTCTATTCCCACCTGTAACCAAAAGAGGGAGAAAACAATGTGCAATTCACAGTTCCTCTGATCCCCAGTCATCTGTTCCCATTTGTAAGCTTATTGTGCGCACATTGGTCTTGTCTTGGCCCATGAATAGACTGAACAAAAACCTTCTCGTTAAAATTTTGTACTTACGTTCTGCTAGTATCACATTATTGTTTTGCCCACATAACATGAAGGACTTGCTCAATTACCATGCAAAAAAAAGCCTCAAGGAACAGAGAAAAAGCTGGTGCTAGGCAGAGGCTGCATAAACGAAGCACTTGGAGCCTTGTTCAGCGTGTAGTCCCACTTGGAAAGTAAAGAAGTCTTACTAAATATCTGAAGACATTTATGGGAAGTGCAATGCCCCAAATTTTCTTTATTGTTTCCACTATACATGTCATGAATATTTATAGCTGTGAAGACAAATAATTCAATAAAACCCACAAAATTGCTAGACTGTCTAACCCATCAACCAAATCCAACAATCTATTCTGGGTCTATCTGCTTTCCGCATACTTAGTTAAGATGATCATTATTATGCATGATCCTTGGCTGAACATCTGTTATTAAAATCTTTGCTTTAATAAATTGCATATAGGCACAAAGACATCTCTAATGGGCTAGTCTTGCATACATCGGCCAGCACAGCCTACTTTCTTTCTCTTTTTATTGAATAACATTTATATGAGAAGGAAGAAGATGCATTGATGGAAGCGGTACAGTTCTCAGTTTGAAGTGCGTGTTCATGTTTCAGTCTGTATACCTGCATACTGCTACATCATCCTGGAATCTGGACGAATGGGAATCTCAGACCACGAATGGATAAGGTAAAAATTGAGACAGAGTGTATTAGAGACCACTGAATTGCACTGCACATTGGGGAAGGAGAGCTTAAATAGTAACTATTTGATAGTGACTCTGCTATTCGTACTCATGACCATGTGGAGCATTAAATATTTCAGAAATTAACTATACATACGGAAAACAATGCATGTAAAGGTTACTGCAGGAAATAGTGGGTGTCCCATGGATGATGCTTTCCTTATTTGAAAGATCCATTTTGCACCCAGGGTATTTATTCCCTGTAGATGGTCTTCCAGTCAAGTCTCTGAATAAAACCGCGATCCCACGTGAAAGGTTTCAATGGGGCCAGCCTCATAGCTTGTCGCAGTCCTTGAAATTGGCTGTGAGACCTGCTGTCTAAGGGACAGGTGAGACCCACTCATTTAAAAATATCCTTTGACTTCAAAACGAGTGAGTTCCCCACACAGTCAATGCTCCAGCTCCTCAGCACCAGCTGATCTCTGTGCATGTTTCTGTGTGCTCAGAGCCCACTACAGGCAGAGGGATGTGCCTGTGCTCACACTCATGTCCTGTGGAGCAGCTTGCTGGTGCTGGGTTTGCAATGTGGGGTGCGTCCAGAGCCAAGCTGGGAGGGATGGTGCTGGCACCCGGGCCACCAGGCATGGAAAGGAGCAAGTCCAGATGATGCTTTCCATCCAGGGGTTTGCTCTCTTGGCACAAGTCTCCAGAGTTGTTAGTGGTGTGGACCATGGGCTTCGTGTGCCTGGGGATCAAACTCTTACCAGGGCAGCTAAAGCTGGGGACTCAGACACGGACCCCCTCATCTCACTAGAGAGTCAGCCTTATTTCTCTTGAAAGAGAGAATGCACCTTGAGTGCATGAAAGCAGCGTCACTGGGTGACCTAAACACATGGTGTAATTGCTGGATACCCCACAGAGCCAGTTATAGAAATTCATTGGAGTTTCTAAAAATGGTATTTTCTCAACCCAAAAAAGTCCTGCCTGTGATATGCAATAAACCAATATTGTACTTTGTTCTGACAGAGAAAGAAGAGTTCATCATTGACCTAAAAATTAGCAGTTCCTTAAGCTACAGCAGCCATTGTGTGCTTATCCTCATTTTGTGTAGAGAGAGTAAATATATATATATACAGAATTTCAGAGACGCAGGTTTCTTAAAGTCAAAAGCACCTGTCAGATCAACTGACTGGGAACATAAATGTAAAGGGGGCAAAGCTAATAATACATTAGTAGCTGACCCCTGGCCTCCTCCCTTGTCTCGCTTGCCTCCCCCTGAAAAAACTGTGCAGAGCAAAAAGCTGCCCTGAATAAGAGAAAATGAGGAGTCATGCTAAAATCTCAACGAAGTAATTAAAAAAATCAATACACAACAGATGGGAAAAAAAGCAAAAGTAAATGGCAGCAAATATCGGAGTTTAAAAATGTTGGTGACTGATAAGGGAAGCTGGACAAGCCAACCAAATATCAAAGGTCACTGTGTAACAGACAAACGTGCATTTTAAATACATCAGGAAAAAAAAAATAAAAAATCAGTAGGTCAGGGACACACATAAATGGTGAATATATGAACAATGATAAGACAGGGTGTAAAATAATGACTATGTGTCTTTAAGACCAAATGTGGAGGAGATATATACCATGTGTGCAGTGCTATAGATGTAGCAGAAAACTCGTCAGCTGTATTAAAGAAGATGTGAGCCAACATCTGCTAGCACAAAACACTTTCACACCAGCAGGCCTGAGTAATTTACACCTAGGAATATTAAAGGAACCAGCTGGGGAGCAAGCAGTGTTAATTTTTTTACCAATCTTGAAAAAGTGGAGAAATTCCCAAGAAGGGGGTCCAAAATTGTGACATGCTGAAAACTGCAAGGTGGGACCGAGAAAACTGCAAGTATTTGGGTTGCCCAAGGGCAGTTGTAGATAGAATAATGGAGAGGTTAATCCTACTGACAGATGAAAATTGATATAAGTCTGTCCTGTTTAACGCATGGCAGATTTAGGTGTTTGGGTTCTTTTCCACAACTTTGTAGGTGATGTAAAAAGGGTGTGGGCCGTGCTGGTGTGGAAGGGAGGCACAACCTGCATGGGCACATTGGCATGGGTGACCATGCATGTAGATATACACACGCATGTGCCAGGGCACGCATGGTCCTTCCTCCCCTATTCATGCCCATGCAATCTCAGCTCCTCTCCCATGGGACGAGGGTTAAAATTAGCAGTTCTGGCCTGGGAGATGGAGCTGTGCTAGATGGGGATCCTAAGTCCCACAGCCTCCCCAGCAGGTCCTTAAACATGCCAGTCAAAAGGTAGCAGATGTATGGAATCATTTCTAGCCTGTGTTCTGGGAACCTGCTCTAGCTGCAGTGTTATTTATTGTGTGTATCAGCTGCCTTGAGCAGGCTATAAGATCTTTGCTGGGAAAGTTTGCAGATGACACAGTGACTGACCAGACTGTAAAAATATTGTAGAGTTATTGGGATAAATGGCCATAGTCTAACAGAGGCCATTTTAATTCAGCCAGGTGTAAAATAGTACATCTAAGACCCAAGTGAGCAGATTATGCCAAAAAATGGGGATCTTTCAAGGAAAGAGGAGACCAAGAGAAGACATTGGAGCGTCTCTTCTGCACCTGACAAAATGAGATATCCTGTGCCACTTTCACTGTGTCATGACTTTAGTGTAATCAGTACCTGAGCTCGCTAGTAAAAAGCTGTCGTTTACATCATGCTTAAGTCCTTTCTGTGGCTTCAGTAAACAGATGTCATAAGAAACCATCACCTCTATATGAAATTTCAGCTGCATGTTGGGGCTGAAAAGCCTACAGCTATCCTTCACTGCTCTTATCACAGAATCACAGTATGGTTTGGGTTGGACAGGACCTTTAAAGATCATCTAGTCCTGCCATGGGCAGGAACATTGTTCACTAGATCAGGTTGTTCTGAGCCCCGTCCCACCTCATTTTAAACATTCCAATGATGGGGCATCCACATCTCTGGACAACCTGTTCCAGTGCCTCACCACCCTCACTGTGAAAGGTTCCTTCCTTATGTCCAACCTAAACCTACTCTCTTTCAGTTTAAAACTGGTGCTCCTTGTCCTGTGACTACAGGTCTTTGTAAAGTCTCTTTTTTGCAAGTCCCCTTTATATATCAAAAGACTGTAATAAGGCCTCCCTGGAGTCTTCGTTTCTCCAGGCTAAAGCCTAACTTCCTCGACCTTTCAGTTGTGCTATTAGTTAGGTTATTATGCAGCAGTTAGAGGTCAGATAAATTTTGATTTGAAATATGACATAAGTTCTAAGCGGTGAGGCTAATAGGATGCTGGAGACACATGAGAGAGACAGGATCATATGTACCCCTTTAGTCTGAATACTCAGAAAGTTGCCTAATGTCACTGAAAAGATCTTTTTTAAACCAAACGGTATGAGAATTTCATCAGTCTCCGTGCACAGGTGGGGACAAGAAGAGCTGCTGAACTAAACGGCTAGTGCAGTCAGTGCTAGCCCAGCATCTGCATCTCTGGCTCTCCCAGGTCATTTGACCATCCATGTCTAAGTCTCGTGCTTCAGGGCTGTCTGCAAGTGTGAAGAAACAGCTTTTCCTCTCAGGGTGTAGTGGTACTGTTTTCGCTCCTGCCTTCCCATGGAACTGCAGAGCCTGGGTGTAGACCAATCTAATGGCAGGCAAGGACAGGTTGGGCAGAGCTCTGACAACATTTCTCACTTTGATGCTCCACAGTCTTTTGCAGTCTGGTTAAACTCATCCCTAGTCTGGTGTCAAGAGGGGAGTTTCCTGCAAGGAACTCCAGCGTTCTGCCTTTCTCTACAGCACAGCAATTGGCTTGCTGCCTTTTGGCCCCTGGGAACCATCTTAATTTTCTGCCCCAGGGCACAGGTTGGTCTTCTGAATGCCAAAATCCCCTGCTGCACCTGAGGTCCTACGCAGCAGGTGGTGTGGGAGGGAATCAAAGAGGCTGCTACAAGCAGGAGCTCAGACAGGATCTCATGGCCCCTGGTGTCTTACATGGCATGGGGTGAGGTGGGCATGTGCATGGAGAATTGGTGAGAAACAAGGAGAGGGGACTCGTCAGGGCTAGAGATGGAGTGTCTTTTCAAAATAGAAGTAAAACAGGTTATTGCAAGGACTGTGAGCAAAGCAGCTACTGGATGTTTCATTGCATACACAGGACAGGCTGTGCCTGCTTCTTTTTCAGTTTAACTCCTTCTGCTCTTTTTGACCAGGCTGTTGTCCGCATCTGAACACCAAGTACCTGAGCTGATGGGACCACTGTGGGCTTGCTGCAGCGATGCTGACATCCCAGCCCACCATGTTCAGTCTGACACACGGCCAGCAAATTCTCCATGGTCAGTCGCTCTCCTTATTAGCGGTGTGTGCAGCACCTCGTACCATGAGACCATGACAACTGATTGGGGTTTTTAGGTTTTACTGAAATGTAAACAATAGGTAATCCAACTTTTCTTCCTTTTGATTGCTTAAATATTGACAGTCTCCAGCACATTAGCACTGACTCTAACCTCAGATTTGCGCAGCAGTCTCATGGATATAAACGGGAGCTCTAATGTTCCTGGTTATACAAGTGCATCTATTGTGTTTTGGCCATCTGCTCTGGCTAATCAAGATATTCAGAAAGTTTGTGCTGTTTGGTCTGTTTCTCTTGGTGCAGACGGATGCAGGAGCTGAGGAAATGAGAGCTAAAACCAAGGGTGTTAAGAGTGTTTATATTGTGTTGACAGTGGCCAGCAACAGAGGGTCTGTCCATCAGCTGAGAGAGATACGTGTATATCTCTGCACATACCCTGTGCCATCAGCACAGTGAGAGCAGTGGCATGGACACTGCAGGAGGGGAAAGCTTTGGGCTGGGTTTCGGAGCCCCTCTATTTTCCTTCCTTGGCTTGGAAGGACCAATGTTCTGACTGAGACTGCATCAGCGGATCCAAGAAGTACACGTGGGGGTATCATTCTGCCAACTCGAATTGAATGGATTAGGGGCTGTCTGGTAGTTCAGAGCAGCTTTCTCCACCACTCTTTCAAAACCTTCCTGAGGCTGCACAGTAAATTACAGCCCAAGTAAATTGCCCCAAATTAGTACCTTAGTGACCTGAAGAGATTTCATGAATGCTGTGACAAGACTGACCAGAATAAATTCTGCTTTATTCCTGGAACAAAGCCACTATGGACCTGACACTTTACAACTGACATTATTTAAAATTTTTAAAAAATAATAAAAATATCACTCTGTAGATCAGTTCAATGGAAATCCGGTTTGGCTTTCCATAGCTTTATTTTAGGGTGGCACACTTCCCTTAATCCTCTTGTGGATACATAATCCAGTGATTGTAAAATAAAACAAATGAACTGACATGTAGATATTACTCCTCCTTTGGTATTGTACATAACATTATTAGTAGGGGTTGGCGACATCCAAATCATAGACGAGATGAGTCTACTAAACAAAGATTTTTACATATTTGAAAACATCTTTCCAGAAATTCTAGATTTGTTTCTTTTCTTCCACCACTGTTTTTTGGGGAGAGAGGGTTTGTTTGATTTTTTTTTTAAATTTCTTAGATAAACAAACTGTTTTATGAATTCAGAGGAATATCAAAAGTTGTGGCTGTGATTTGCTCCAAGGGACCCAGCACAGCTGGAAGCACGGCAGCATCCCTGCATCCAAACACCGAGGTCAACATTTCCAACTCTGATGTCCTCATTTCACATCTCAGGGCTCCTACGAGACTGCCATTCCTGCTGTCTGCAGCTTGTCTTACCAAGGTAAGCCAGCTAACCTCACCTGGAATGTCACCCCATGTGTCTCACTACGCCACCACTTCCTTCCACCACAGGCAAGCAGGCAGCTGCAGGTGGCAGGTATTGCTGCAGTTTTCTAGCACTGAAATCCAGATAATCCAAGGTGCTTAAAGTAAAGATGCTGCTTGCAAACTCCAATTACGCTTTACGCTTACTCTGCTGTGTGCTTGTAAAAACGGCATTACTTCAGAAAGGTTTAACTGCACGAGCACCAGGGCATTTCGATTTTTTACTACCTCAGCAAAACAGTGGGGAAGTATGATCGGTGCTTGACGGCTTGGGTAATTCAAATGCAAATGTACAAACCTTGTCACTCACGGGAGAAACAGTCAATTAAATAAAGGCATCTCCCATGACAAGGGCAATTAAATGGGCTGCTTTTCCTTTTCCTCTGCAAAGATTTTCCTTAATTTGCTGTCGCTTGCTGAGGCAGCCTTGGCTTTTCCGCCTGGGCTAGCGGCCCAGGTGTGACTGCTCTCACAGGCTCCCCTCTGCCCCTTCCCCGTGCAGTGAGGAGGAGGAGGGCTGGCAGGCGGGCGAACGCAAACTCCCTTTCTGTGGAGACGAGCTGAGCAGCAGCTGAAGAAATCCGCTGCCTCCACAGAGCAGAGCAGCAGGGCAGACAGATGTCCTCCCCCTGCCAACCTCATTTACAGTCCTTCTGAAACACGCATACACACGCATGGACTGCTTGTTGCCTCGCCGTTGTATACTCAGCCCTGGCGCCTTATCGCTCATGGAGGGTGGCTGTAAGCACACCACAGGCCTTAACCCTCTCCTGGGCTGCTCTACAGAGTTGCCAAGCCCGCAGGAAAACAGGTCTCACCAACAGCTCCCACTGCTCCTGCAAACGCAGCTAGGCAGATGCGAGCCCCCTGCAGCCAGCAGGGTAGTCCCACAGATAATAAATTCCTGATATTGTTAACTCTTCTTTGCCCTTTCTCCCACACACTCTTGAACAGTTTAACCTTAGTCTGATGGGATCTTGTGACTGCACACAGAGGCAGCCTAAGCACCCGGGGACCCTTTGGCTATGCCCTACCCAGCCAAATCTGTGCAGGCATGCTCGTGCGCGTGCATGTCCTTCCACTGCAGGAAAAGCTCAAAGCAGCACTTGGTCCTTCTGTTTCTACTTGATAAAAGTTTGCACCCGAGCAGTCAGTTCTTTGGACAACCCCCAGGTCTCAGCAGGTCAAACCACCAGGCAGCTTTAGGTGCCAATGTTTTTCTTCATACCGCAGATCTCTGATCCCAGAGATGCCAGGTCACTCTAAGCATCACCACAATACCTTCAGTACTGCTGGCAGGTGTTCCCACTTGTTTTTCTTAGTGGAAGAAGCCCAGAACTGAGGGGGTTTTGTTATTATTTTTTGTAGAAGATGAATTATAGACAAAAGGTCTGCAGTGCACTGACAAGTTTTCCTTTCCTTGGAGACAGTGGCATGTGATGCTATTCACAGTAGGTGGTTTATGTTTTTCTCTCCCATGGTCCATGGCTTTGATTCATGAGAATAGGGACATTCACATGCCTCATGTGAGCATCTCAGGTAGGGTTCATGTCACTGAACGTTAGCCATCTCAAATATGGGCATCTAATCCATGCTAAACTTCAAGGCTTCCTCTATACCCAAGGAGGGAGATAGGTATCCCAATAAGGTGATTTATCCTGTCTCCTCTGGAAGCACCTCCTTCCATGGACCAGGGGACACCTTGCTGACTATCCTGGAGCGGCTCCTCACTTCAGACAGCAAAAGCAAAGTGAGATGAACCATGTCTGAGCAGTCTTACCTGCTGAACTCCAGAGTCCTTGCGTTACCCTAGTCTCACCCCCATGCCCCTGTCTTCTGCAGGTGTTTCCCTGCAGGGCTGAGCTGCTGCTCATCCTTCATGCAATGCCATGTCTGACCTCGGAAATGGTTGGCTGTGAAAGCACCCCAGCATTTAAGATTCATAGATCTAATAAAGGTAAAAATTTTGCCATTTTCTGCTCCTGCAGTGGACAATAGATTCATTAGAAGAGGGTAAAATGGTCCTTTGGAAATGGGAACATAAGGTCTTACCCCTCATGCATGCCTGTCTCCCTTATAGCCACGTGGCATTGGTTTGATTACCAGTGATGGTTACCAGGATACAGATAAAGCTGAAGTTGAGAATTTAAAGTCACCAAAACCCAAGCTTGCCACAGGTGCTGTTTTCTGTTCTGTTTGCTCACGTCAGGCAAAAAACGCTACTGATGTGCTGCTCAGTAAAAGCATTTGCAATGTTTACTTTATGTGGCACGTGATCAGATAGCAACAAATCTCTCTAACATAACCTTCTTTATGAAGCATTTTTCTTTTCCTGACACTCCTTAAAACAGCTTGCACTAAAGCTTTGAAAAGATGAGTTTCCTGGAGAAATACCTACTATTTTCCTAACATTTTCTTCAGAGCAGTTGGGGGGATCCAGCCACCACATGAAACTCAGGAGTGAAAGTGTAGGTGGTCCTTTACTAGAGGATTTGTGCATTTTTCCTGTTTTCCCAACTATTTTAGAGCAAATTGCTTGATGACATTTGTCTATATATAGGCCTATTTGTCATCTGCTATTGGGGCAGACAGGGCTATTTTTGTATGTACACCAACATGGAGGAGTTAATAAACATATTGACCGCTCTGTCTCTGAAACACTATGGAGTCGCCTGGTTTCATTGAGACCATATACCATATATTAAAATACATGTACAAACTACCTTGAAAACTGAACAAAAATAGTCCGATATTTTAAAGCAGGAGGTTAGGAGGAGCGACACAGAGTGGCATGAAAGGGACTACCTAAAGCAAACCTAATCTCACTTCTTTGTGACCAAGAAATATATTCCCCGCATCTTTTTTGAGCAAAAGAAAACCAACATAATTTTTCTCATCAGAAATCTTAGTACTTCTGTGAGATTTTATAACTTTAGCATGGTGACAATGTATTCCTTAATCTCTTTCTGAAGCAACCAAATTAGAAACAAAATATTTCTCTGATGTACATAGGAGTTTCTATAAAAGCCAACAGTCTGATAAATACTTAAAACCTTTCCAGAAAAGTAGGGTTTAAATTTAAAAGACATTTTAATTTGAATGTTATTTGGAAGGATAAATCTGAATGCTCTGAGACAGTTTTCCAAAGCCCCACAGGAATCTAAAATAGAGCTGGCTTATTTGAAGCATATAATTTGTTAAAGTCAAACTTGTCTTCACATATTCTAAAATAGCATAGCTGTTACATGTTATTTTTACCAAACATTATTGGAAGACAAAGTTTCCCAACCAACAGCACAGATCAGTTTTGATTGGATAAGGAGCAGATGGTTTAATCACGGGAAATATACTGGCTATAGCAAACGGAGATGCCTGGCTTCGGGCATCTCCGTTTGAATATTCGGAACATATTTCATGAAATATTGTCTCACATGTAATTAGCCCTAAGGAAGCAAGTCACCAGAAAAAAATTGATTCTAACTGCACTTTAAATTGCTGTTCCAGTGCCTTCACACTTCATGAAATATAGATCAATTATCTTTTGGGCAAATACGAACATGCTATCTTTTAAAAGAGCTTCCTTCATTAATGGTATTCTCTCCCTGATCCTTAGCTTGATCTGCTCTTGTTTTTTCTTTTAATTAAGCTAGACTATCAGCTAAACTGCACAAACATTTTGTCTAGCCTAGAAAAAGTATCCTGCGTTCAGTCTGCCCCCTCCTCCTCATAAAGCTGTGTGCTCAAAACCACCAGAAATTAACCAAAGCTGCTCTTTTTCCCTCATCAGGTTAAAAAATATACTTGTTAACCTGAAAAATATGCATTTGTAATTGTGCATTTAATGCAGTCATAAATATCCAGACTTCTTTTCAAGGCTACAACAACCGGCTTACCTGTCAGCCGAGAGAGCAGTGAGAGTGAAGACTGACACCCCTACAGAAGTGAGCTGTATGAAGGGGATAAGTTTGCATCCAGTTCTGCCGAACAGCCACTCGTCAGCAAGGTACCTGCTGGCATCCACGGGCACGCAAGTCACTAACAGCAGCAGGTCTCCCAGAGCCAAACTGGAGATGAACAAATTAGGGACATTTCTCATGGACTTCACAGTACAAAAGATCTTAATCAAAGTGATGTTGCCAATAAGGCCTATCAAAATGATGATCCCGTAGATGGTGGGGATGGCGTAGAGGAACGCTGGGTAGAACCACTCGTCAGCGAGGAGGGAGAGGTTTGCACTCTGGTTGACAGAGATGTTGTAGAGAATGAAGTTATCTGTTTCTAGATCTAGCAGAAGGCACTCTCCAGATGCCATTGTCCTACTTCGCTCTTCTCAGAAGACAACTTCTGTCTTTGGAAATCCTCAAATAAAGTGTCCTGCTTTAATTTTGCTGCTGCTTGCTGGCTTTAACCAGTCAGAACAGTTTAAAAGTCGTATCGCTTTGTGAAAGCCATATCACTTTGCCACACATCTTGAAAAATAAACAAACCAAAAAGCAACTGCAGCTTGCTGAACAGTACTGTTCCCACAGAGTGAAAGGAGAACATCTTTTAGCAGAGTTTGAATCCTGAAACTTGCCTGTTCCTCATTGACTTGTCTCGCTGTTAGGTATTCCTCAGCTCTGGAAGGCCATTTATCAAATTCAAGGACCAGTAAGTGGGAGGCATTTTCAAAATCGAGGCTTGTTAAATTCCCAGCTTCAGGGCTGCGGAGCAGAACCGAGCCCAAAAGAAAGGAGTCACAAAAAGCAAGAACTTTTGGTAGTTGCTGTCAGGCTGCATTGCCAATCTCTCCCGGCTTTCAGCACCTGCACTCGCCAGCTGGATTATAAAGTCAGGAAAAAGCGGGGCTCCGCTGACGGCTCAGATCCTATAGGCAGGATCTTCTGGACGTCAGTTCTTCCCCTGCTTCCCATGAGGAGAGCAGGCTTGCTTAAATGACTGCGGTAATTCCGGGGGAGCCGCCGGCGAGCGCCGGGGAATGCCAGCCACCTGCTGGACAGTCTCATCACTGCCTGCCTGGGAGCGGGGGGAAAACACCAAAAACACTGTTAACTCTTTAAGTGAAAAAAAAATTTAAAAAAAAATTAAAAAAAAAAAGCTCATTTATAGGTCGTGAGATAAAGTTCCCCTCCTCGCCAAAAGGAAAAAAAAAAAAAAAGGAAAAAATAGTAGCCTATGTCACACTGCAAATAAGGTGATCAGAAAAGCAATTGCACCTTTTTAAATAAGACTGCACGTACTTTGTTTGCACTCCCGTATTCAATTGTTCCAACGAAAGAGAATAATGATGTGAAGCCAAATTCATCCCCCAGGGCATATGAACCGAATAAAGCCAATTAAGATAACATCAACATTATAGTTGAGGCAGGCAAATGAATGTCAGTACTACGCACCTGGGGAGCCTGAACTCCGCGCATTTTTTTGTTAATGTTTTAATTTAGAAATAACAGTAACGAGGGACAAAGTTTACCATTCAGTGCGACCATTTCTATTTATGAGGTGCTCGTGCTGGCATCTATAGGTAATGTGTGATTAAAGGCAGCAGAGAGAAACTTCTTGGCATACAGCAGCCTGAAAATGCTCTTTCTTAGAGCTTAACTAAGATGTAACTATTACTGATGCCTCGCTGCTTTATAACAGATAGGCTGTTTATGATTATATACAAGGATTTTCTGGACTGCAGAGAAACACAGTAAATTTGGAAACCAGCCTGCAGAATTAAATGAAGCTGTAATTTACATTTCCCCTTGAAACTGCTCATTTTTGCAGCAAAAGAATGTTTTACCAACTGCTAGAATTACCTGGAAGTGAGGGGGGGAGGCGATTCAAATCAGGCACTAAACTGTCATCCCTGGTTTCTAGATAGAGGAAGCATTTCAGGACACGATCTGGAAAATCTCCAGGCGCTTGGAAGCCGCGTCCCACGGTGGGATTCTGAGCGGGAGACTTCAGTAGCTGTTTTTCTGCCTCATTCTTGTGACCCGGGTCAGTGTTTTCAGCTGCTTTGCTGCTGTTCACTCTAAGTCAACAAAGGACTTATGTGTACCCTTAAGTAGGGCTCCTTACTTTTTTTTTTTTTTTTCCAAGTCAAACACCGGGGAGAGAGCTGTGCTGAGAGCTCGAGGGAACAGAGAAGCAGCCAAATTTTCTGGTATGCCTTTCAGACAACAGCCTGCTTTTAAAAATAGACCTGAGGTTGCCACCGTTAAATACGGAGTATGGAGAGAGCTACTGGGCACAGCCTGATCAGGGCGCACAGGCGAAAACACTTCGGTGGGCCAGGGCCAGCTCTGGCCAAGGCTGCCAGGTTGAGTAGAGGCCAACCAGAGGCAGCCCGGTGTTGGGCACAGCAGGACTGGCCAAAGGCACAGAGAGGCACCATGCAGCTACTGAAGCAGCCCAGCCATACCACGTGGTGGGACACCTCTCCCGGAAGTTTCTCCAGGATATTTAGGAGTCTGGTCAGAGGGGCTGCATGACAAAGGGACGCGCACTTCCCCCGTCAGTTTCTGAGCTTTGGGATAAAGCAGAAAGTACATTGCTGGAAGTGACAGGAAGACAGTTGGACTGGATGATCCTTGAGGTCTCTTCCAACCTTAACGATTCTACAATTCTATGATTCTATTCTACGATTCTATGAAGGGGGAGCAGCCACAGCGTAATCCTGATTGACTCCTGTGTCCAACAGCCTGGTTGGCAGTTGGCTCTGAGCAGGAGATAGGACCACAGACCTCCTGTGGACCCTTCCCATTCAAGTGACTTGGTGACTCTGGGATTTTTAAACCCACCACTCAGAGACATAACAGGTCTAGCACTTCTGAGTCTTTATTCTTCCAGATGGGCAACAAAATGGTCCGTTTGCCAAAATCCCTCCAACAGAACCACTAAGTCATAATTTGTCACAGTTTAAACTTTTCTGCACTGAAATGTCTCATACAGTTGCACAGCAAACTACATGGGGTGAGCAAAATGAGGAAAGGGAAGTAACACTGGAGCCAGATCTTACCTTCCAGCTGATGGTGGTGTTGATCTTCCTCTCCTCTCCTCTCCTCTCCTCTCCTCTCCTCTCCTCTCCTCTCCTCT
>VWZZ01008419.1:15763-77381 GCA_013399095.1 Psophia crepitans | reverse complement strand
ATGGGCTTCTCTCTCCACAAATCCACAGGTCCTGCCAGGAGCTTGCTCCAGCTTGGGCTTCCCACGGGGTCACAGCCTCCTTCAGGTGTCTCCGCCTGCTCCAGCATGGGGTCCTCCATGGGCTGCAGGTGGAACCTCTACACCACATCATCACCCCTCCTCCATGGGCTGCAGGGGGACAGCCTGCCGCACCCTGGTCTGCACCACAGGACACAGGGGAATCGCTGCTCTGGTCCCTGGAGCATCTCCTCCCTCCCTTCTTCCCTGACCTTGGTTCTGCAGAGTTTCTTACATCTTCTCACTCCTCTCTCTGACTGCAAAAACTCCCACAAATGGGGTTTCTTTCATTCTTAAATATGTTACCCTGGAGGTGCTAGCACCGTCTCTGATGGGCTCGGCCTTGGCCAGCAGCAGATCCGTCTTGGAGCCAGCTGGCATTGGCTCTATCAGACACAGGGGAATCTACCAGCAGTTTTTTGCAGAAGCTACCACCCCTGTGGCCCCTCTGGCACCAAAACGTTGCCACACAAACCCACAGCAACTGTTTATGTCAGACTTAATAGACTGTTTTGGGGTACATGAGGCATGACCAGCAGGTTGAGGGAGGTGATTGTCCCCCTCTACTTTGCCCTCATGACACCCCCCACCTGGAGTATTGCTTCCAGTTCTGGGGCCCACAGCAAACGAAAGATGTGGACCTGTTAGAGCAAGTCCAGAGGAGGGCCAAGAAGATGATCAGAGGGCTGGAGCACCTCTCCTATGGAGAAAGATTGAGAGAGCTGGGGATGTTCAGCCTGGAGAAGAGAAGGTTCCAAGAAGACCTCATTGCAGCCTTTCAATACTTCTTATGAAAAGGATGGAGAGGGACTCTTTACTCGGGTAGATAATGATAGGACCAGGGGCAATGGCTTTTCAGTAAAAGAGGATAGATTTAGATTAGACGATAGGAAGAAATTCTTCCCTGTGAGGGTGGTGAGGCACTGGAACAGGTTGCCCAGAGAAGCTGTGGAGGCCCCGTCCCTGGAAGTGTTCACGACCAGGTTGGATGGGGCCCTGGCCAACCTGATCTAGTGGGTGGCATCCCTGCCTATGGCACAGGGGTTGAAACCAGATGATCTTTTAAGGTTTCCTTCCAACCCGAGTCATTCTATGATTCTATGTTTTCATGAACATGCGAGGGACAAGTTTTATTCACAGCTGCGTAGCCTACAAATTTCCCCAGAAGTAACTTAGTAATGTTGAGAATGTTTCCCAGAGAATTTTTTGTCTTGCAAACTGCATGTGAGAGGTTTTGTTTCTCATAAATGGTGTGGGTTTTGCATCACAACGCTCTAGCATTTATCTTCCCCAATTAGGCAAAACATCTGGGCATTCATAAGAGCCTCTGCTGTAGTGTTCCTTTCAAGCTGCCAAGCATCTCTCTGAAGGAAGGTAAGCATCAACAGCAATGGAGTAACCTTCACGTGCGCGCGCGCGCGCACACATACAAAAGTGACTGGCACAAAGTTGCTTAACAGGCTGTTGGCAGAGTTGTGAATAGAATACTGCAGGTCTCCTGAGCCTGGTCCTGCATTATAATGGTTTCTGTTGGACAGTGAGAGGCTCCATAGATACTTTCAATAGATGGTTTTCCTTTCAGCTCTCAACCTTTATCCAACCTCTAAATGACAGCTGGAAAGACACAATCTTCTGTCTCCTTAATTGTGCACAATGGGGGAGATTTTTAAAAGAGTTCGATGGCTAAAATTTTCAAAAGCAGTTAAACCTACTTGAAAGGTAATGAAATTTAGGCTCCTACATTGCCCATGAGCTCACCACCTAGGAATGGAGCCAGGGTTTTGAACAGATGTGATTTGCACGGAGAACAGTACATGAGGGCCTGTTTTTCAAAGGAGCTTGGAGAGCTTCAGCTGCCACAGTGACAGCTAGAGGCAGATTTTCAAAGAACCCAAACACCCAGTCTACCAAGGTCTTTTGAAAGACACTGATCATTTATTCTACATACCTAAATGAAAATCTAGTGCTACAGGGGTTTTTGAGTCCCTGTGAAGTCCCACGGGAGATGCTGTGGTGATGGGAGCAGAGGATGCTGCTGTGGCCACCTGCAGACCCTGAGGCTGGCTGAGGCTGGCATAGCCAGTGCCTTGGAGGGCAGGAGCACACTGGCGCACCAGGGTGGGCAGCCCATGCAGTGCCCTCCACAGCAGGCACCTCCAGCACCCAGGGATGGGAGGATGATGGGGATCATCTTCCAGAGAGCATGGCTCTTCACCAAGGGTGTGACGTTTTTTATCTTGCCACAATATGACTTTCCTTTGCAGTAGCATCTTGCATGTCTCCTCGGAGGAGATGGATAAACTCCCTTCCACAGTCGAGCGCCAGAAGTCCCTGCGTTCAGGGCTCCACAGTTTCCTGATTACTGGGTCTAGGAGCCAGTGACCAGGGACTGCTCCCTGCTGAGCTTGTGGAGTGCAACATTCACTGATTTAGCAAATATTCTCCATCTGCAAACTGTTCACCTCCTAGAGGAAGCAGAGGTAGAAAGCATCACGCCTATGATCTGTTCAAGCAAATTCGTCATTTTTATTGTTGTCCCCCCTACCTGCTCACATCACCCTCTGTGTCTCAGTTCACCACTCCATTTCAGTCACCAAAATTAACAATAACTATTCGCAAAAGAGTAATTTTCTAACCCAGTCCATTCCAGGGATCTGATTTACAGCACAGATTTACAGACAGTTAATTACTTTTTTTTTTTTTTTTTTAAACAGAGGTCTGGGCTCATACCTACATGGCTGGAGGTCAGAGGGGCTGGAGAGGGAACTGAATATAGCTCACCATGTAAAAGTCCCCTGAGTGGATACTGTGTACTGGTTTCTTGAGTGTGTGAAAATGGAAATGAAGCATTGTCCAGTTTTCTCCTTCATCATGCAGCTCTGCTGATGCACAGCCTGTACCGCACATGAAGATGCAGGCCACACAATGTGAAGCACTCCCACTGTGCATTTGAAAATAGTTTATTCATCCTAAATTAGATAACTCCTTCAGTTTGTTACTGAGCTGCATAAATCCCCTCCTCACTCCCAGCATCTCACCATGACACACAGTCATCAAAAACTGACACAGCTGGAAGGGATGTCTGAACTGGATGACACCTAGGATGCGTGCTCACAGAGAAAGAAGTATTTGAAAGAGAGACCATGCAGATATTTATTTACAGGATTCTCCTGCCAGGCTTGAAGAGTAACACAGCCAAAAGCGCAATGGCATCTGAAAACGCAGCAGGTGAGAGAGGAAGGTTGCATGGTGGGCCAGTAGGAGGAAGGAACCAGAATGTGCCCGGTAAACGAGGGATGAGAAGGAACTTGAAAATGAAGGGAGCTGCCTGTGTGAGATGCTCTCAAGGAGGGCACAGCCGGTAAAAGTGCATGCAGAGTGCTGGTGTGAGCCAGTTGCAGGGAAAGGACTTTGGCAGCAGCTCTCTGCACATGTTGGAGGAGCACCACTGTATTTTTTGAGGGCAAAGAATGCTGTAGCAGGCAAGATATGAGATAGCGGGGATCTGGGCAAGAAACCTTAGCTATAAAAGGTATAGGAAAAGCTACATCGCACACACTTTCTATAGAACCTCTCATGCAGGACAGACAGACCTGAGGATGCAGAGGGAGCAACAAGTAGAAAGTAGGCTTGAGTGATAAGCAGTGAAGAAAAGTGCTGCCACCTTGGTGCAGAGAAAACTTTAACATCCCTTTTAACCATGCTGAGCTCCTGCTGGCAACTGATCATTCCCAAGGAAGCACTGCAGGACAAGATTTCCAGCCTGGTAGATGGAGGTAAGTTCACAAAGATTTGAAAGTCATCTACATGAACAGAAGACTTTTGTTTGTGGATGGAGACAGCTTGGAGGGGCAAAGAACGGAAGAGCATCCCAATATCCCACAAACAGTTGACGGGAAATGGAAAGAAGTCATTGAAGATCCTGCAGAAGGGGGAAAAAAGGGGGCAGAAAAAGAGAGGGCAGCTGAGGAAAGCAGGGGAAGCCAAGATTTTGGGTGAAGTGTATAATCAAATATATCATCCTAAGTAACTACATGGACAAGGAAAGTGGGGCTAGTGGCACAGTTTAGGCTAGATTAGGCTAAAAAGAAAAAATTATAGACTTCTGTGCAAGAAATTTCAGTGCAGTGGAAGGGGAGGAAGCCAGATTAAAAGTCTGGGCTGGAGTTGAAAAAGAAGATGCTCTTCTTCCATGCAGTTTGTTTTCTGGGGTAAGAGGGAAAAAAAAAAGCAAAAAAACAAATCCCAGAAGCTGGGTGCAAGGAGGTTGGAGACAGCAGCGTTAAAAAGGACAAGAAAAGTGCGCATATCCCGCACTTGTCTTCAGTGCCCTAACTCTTTCTGGAGGGCACTTCATAGTCGGACACCTTGGTCAGAAGCCCCTGGAAGGTGCACATCTCCTGCTCTCAGGTCAGTGGAGCCAGGGCTTCCCTGAGCTTCCTGGCCCTTAGCAGAGGTGTGGAAGTATTTCCCTGGAGAGACAGCTGAGGGGAACAGAGCACAGGACGGCACACACGCTGCAGAACAAGTAGCCTCAGGCCTGTAATATCAACCTCAAGGCTACAAACCCATCCTAATAACACATTTTTTCAGGACCTACTCCCAGAGAGTGCTGAACTCCACTGGGACAATTAGGGGTTACCTCAGTATCAATTTAAAAGACTTTACTTGCTAAGTGAAATCTGGGCAGTCAGTCTGAGTGTTTATTCAAATGCTAACTCTGGCAAGGCCAGGCAGGAGTACTGAAGGCCATAACATCCGTGTTGAGATCTCAGATTGTGAGCGTCAGCCCTTAGCTGTATCACTTCACAGACATCTGTAGATGCTGATTTAAGAAGATTAAATCTTCCCTTCCAGTCCCTGGTATGCAGAAGCAGTGTTCAGGACCTGCCAGCCCTGGAAGCTCTTTCCCTGGGCTGGGCAGTGCTGATGGTTTCACCCCCAGTTTTGCTCCCTTCCCTGCTACAGCCCAGTGCCCTCCTGTGGGCTCTTGGGGCTGGAACAGATTTTTCTTCCAGTGCTGTCACGGACGAGCAGCTAGTACAATAAATTATTGTTGAGTACATGCCATTCTTTCCCTTTTGTACAGAAAGATGTGCTGAAGATGTACCTTTTTTTCGCCATCTCAGTTGTCATGGGAGAGGACAATTCCCCACCTAACAGAAAAACAGACAAAAATGACAATATTGTTCTTATTAATGATAAAAATTGTACTCTGGGAGATGGGAGCAAATGAAACAATCCAGCATCAGATACATATTTTAGGAAAAAAGTGGTAAAACACATTGTCAACAAGGCTGTTTAAACTTTATTTCCAAACAAGTGCCTCCAAAGCTAGCTGGCAAAACCCACCAAGAACCGTGCTAGAGGAACACAGCAACGCAGTATCACAATTTACCGTCTTTGTGCTGTACTTGAGGGATGTTTCAGAAACATAAATCACGTAATATATAGAGGCATTCAATAACGGTAACTGAGCAAAATGCTTTTCTCTACATCTACTGCCGGATTTGCTTTCTGTTTGCCTTCTCTCAGATGAGAAGGAGAGCCGGTCTCAGACACGGGCGATGCTTTTGTTGCAGTGGAGGATCCCGTAAGAGGCCGCAGATGTGGCCGAGCCCCCGCTGATGCGGCAGATTAAGCCCAGCACCAGCCTTGCACCCCTCGGCCCAGGCCTGCATGCCTGCAGCGTGCTGCGGGAGGGAAACCCCCAGACCCTGGCAGAAACCTTGAGGGCAGGAGTTCTCCTTGAGAAAGCGCTTTGTGATTTACTCAGGCTGGTCCCACGGCAGCCCCTGCAGAGGCCGCTCGGCGGGCCCCGAACTGCCTTCGCTTCTCCCCGCGGCGGGCGGGTGGGACGCTGCCGTCCCCGGGGGCAGGCCGAGGCAGCCCGGACACCCCTCCCGGCTCTCCCCGGCCGATCCGTGAGCACGGCCGCTAGAGGACGGGGCTGAGACAGGCTCCTGGCTGAGCCCCGCTCCGCTCCGCCGCGCAGGGCCGGGCCGGCGGGGGCTGCCGGGCTCCCCTCAGGCTGGCCTGTGCCCTACCGGCGGTGGTAGGGGGCGGAGGCGGCTTTCCCCGCTCCCTGGCGCGGCTCCTGGCACGGTACGAGCGTTTTTTCTCAGGGATTCCTCTCTCCCGGTCAGGACAGCAACCCCGGTGTCTGGGCGCAGGTAGCCAGAGCTGGAGGAGCCTGCGTGAGTGAGCGACTAGAGCCTGCCCCTTCTGCGCAGCCCGGGTGAGAGCGGGACAGCCGAGCCGGCAAGGAACGGGGGGAAACCGTAAAGTAGAAACTAACAGCAACAATAATAATAAATCTTTAATAAGGTCACAAATAAGCCCTGTAAGAAGGATGGAGAGACAGTTGCGAAGGTGTTTGGAAAGCACCCCACGCTGTGGAAAGCACTTGAAGACAAGTGCACCCTCTGGGACAGAGAAATGACTAAGAGGGCGTCACTAAGAGGGTGTCACTAAGAGGGTGTCACTACGCTCTCGGGAGGACACGGAGAAATGGGATGGCAGCAAACTCCACTGCGCTGAGCTGTGCTGACAGGTGATGGGTTTGGAGGATCCTCCTACAGCAGTGAGAGGCAGAAATTGGACACAGCTTCCTCCCTTGTCTCGCTTTAATTTAACTCCGGGTTTGACTTGGTGGGCTTTGCTCCCTTACTCCCACCACCGATTTGCAGAATTCATTTCCGCAGCTTTGCGTTAAGCATCTGTTTGACTGGTTCCATCCTTATTGCTTAACTCCAGCTGAATTTAAGATATGAGGACGTCTGAAGAGCAAGGAAAGAATGGAGTTTTCTGGAAAACAAACCCACCTCCAGTGTAGTCTACTTTCTGAAAACATCTCCTCTGAATTTGGCAGTGCTGGGTTTTGTGCCAAGAAATAGATTTGCTCTGACAAAGGGTAGCAGAAGGAAAGATGGTGCCAATGTCACATAGATGTCCAGAAAGTGCGGAGAGAAAAGTAGGGTGCTGCAGGACAGACACTTCACTTCTGGTGTCTGAAGAAGATAGTATATTGAAAAATATAATACACATTATTGGGGGAAAATGAACACAACCTTAATAGAGAGAACTCATATTTCATAAACCTAATATCATTTAAGTTAGGAGTAGGAGGAGGTTGTAAATAGGGGTAATCAGATGATACCTGCATGCTTGGATTCCAAAAGCTTTCAGAAATGTATGGTTAATAACAGTTAAAAAGTAGGAATGAGTTACTCTTTGCCAAGGAGAAAGGCAAGCAGGGACACGCTGGGAAGCAGTCCTGCACTCTGTGCAGGCCAAAATATTCAGAAGAGATCGGTAAAAGGGAGTAAACTGTGAGGGACCAAAGTCTGTTGGTGGTCCCGAGTCGCTCAAGGCAGTAACAAGAAAAGCTGATTGCTAAGACTGACAGAAAATGTGGTGGAGACGATGGACAATAAATGACAGGAAACACAATGTAATACTCTTGGGAATAAATGACTTTGACTAATCATACACATATTTGATAGCATCTAAACACCCTGTTTCCAGTAAGAAAAGAAACCTTGGAGTCACTGTGATTAACTCTCTGAAAATGTCAGCTCAGTGCACACAAACTTAAAGGTAAACAAGGAGGAAGGAACAATGAAGGAATAAAGAGGGAATGAGTCATTCATTTGAACTGCCTGGGCTTCCTGTCCCTTACAAACTGTAGCATTAATTGCTTTACAGAATGGGAACTGCTCTGCATGGAGAGAAATGCCTTAATCTGCATTTGCCAGCTGTTATCATGTGGTAGTGTCTGAGGCTGCTGGGACATACTCATTTGCAATACAGCAGAAAATTGGACAACGCTGAAGCACTGGCTGGCAATCTTTAGTTTTTAGTGTTTGCCTAGGTAAGTGCTTCCATTGTCTTGTGCTGAACAACTAGTTGTGTGCTATCAAAACCATGGACATTATCATCCATACCTCCAGAAGTCATATGCAGGCTGATCATAAAGACATATAACTAGCATTGGCCCTGATCCACAAAAACATGTAGGAATGTAAGTCCACCAGTGATCATTGAAGGTAAAGTACCTAAATGCTTTGTGAATCCAGTCATCTGCAGCTGAGTTCTTATTTGTGGGCTGGAGATGAACAGAATTGATAAAACATGGATTAAACTTTAAATAATGATCTTTAGATGTTCTTGACATTCTTGTGCTAATTAACATATTGACATATCCAAGGCTTAGATTCTCTGATGGACACTCGTGTTTCATCTATAAAGATAAGATATGAGCTCTGGGCTCTGCCAATGTGCTAACCAACGTATCACTGTCAAGAATATCCCAATATCATCGAAATCCAAGCTGAGATGATGCTTACAGTCTATCAATACTCATTCTTGGGCTCAGAGGAAAGAGTTGACGTGACACCTGGAAGAGCTCCACAGCTCTGCTCATCAGTGAAGTTTACGCCTACTGCTAGAGGTGCCATATGCTTAAGCAGTTAGAATATTAGGAAAACAAATTTAAAAGTCAGTATTTGCTATCACCATTATTAGATCGTCTAATTAGGTAGACAGAAAGGCAATGAAAGGGAACTAGTTTCAGACAAATATGGATTTCTGTGACAGCAACCATGCTTTTAGTTTCACATTCAGTTCCCCTGAATGAAATCCCAGATTCCCATCACAAACTGGGATAGCTCAGTCTTTTGTTTTCAACTTAAATGAGGACAATTGACAGTGCACTCAACGCATTTCATTTTGGTGATCTCCAATAAATTAATTGGTTTCAATTCAGCTGAATAAGTCATTGCATTTCCCATTTTGTGACATTACTGTGTGACAGTTTTATTTAGGGAGCCAACTGTCATAGCTCTCTCTCATAAGCCAAATCTTACTGCATCCTTTATGATGCCTCACATCACTGACTTCACAAGAAAAAAAACACATTTGCACTCTGGAAAATACAGCTGGATCCATGAAAGAGAACTGGGCCGTACATTACAGCTTATGTAGGAGAGCACTGAGATGGTATGTAATTATTTTTTTTTTAAATTATTGTTAATAACTGATGTTGAATGAGACATTTCTGATTTGCTCAGGAAAATGGAGGAATCCAGTTTGAACCAACCCAAACCTAAAGATTTAATTTGGAGTTTCCTGATAGGAAATTTGATTTTGTATTTTCAATCAGAAAGTCATTCTTACATAAAACCCACAAGAACCCCTGTAGTGTGCCACATATGTCATGTTGTCCTTCTTCCTACTGTACAGTCATCATTCTGCTCTTGAAGGGGAAGAAGAATAAGACTCAAATAAGTAAAGCTAGGACAACATCCCTTGAGAAAAAAAAAAAGCTAAATTGACTAGAGCAAAAGAAATGAACACACTCTTGCATTGCTTCATAGCTTATTTCAATGTAGCTTGCCACAAACTACCATTTTATCAGTTTATCAACAGTTGAAGGAAATATTTGAATACTGTACCAAGTCATCAAGATATAGATGAGTGGATCTGACAGCAAAACTGTCAAAGAAATCTGCAGCTAAAGATCTGGTGGTTTCAGTGGGCTCCGTTAACAAATGAAAACCACAAGATGACAGGAAATTATAGGGGATTTGTGACTTTCTGCAGTTTAAAACTTCAGGAAGTAGAGAGGCTAAAACCAAAATAAAGTTTGAGGTTATGACCAAGTGAACGGTTATTCAAAATGTAGATGCCTATAACTGAACCAATTTCATAAAGCATTGAGTAGTTACAGTATGGTGCTAAGCTGCCATCAGGCGGTGGGTGACATTATCTTATTTATCTGTCTGTGCATGCTCTCTCTGACATAAGACCCAATTCAGTAGCTCTCTGAGAGAGGGCTTTGAGAATAGCAGAAGCTTAAATAGTTCCCCTCTCCTTTCCACTAGCAAGAACGTTTCCTCCCCCATCATGGTGAGAAGGAAGAGAAAGGTGGACAAGGAAAATGCAGCATGACCATGAGGCAACATGCACTGCTGTGGGGCTGGCAGCAAGCACCTGGGGACTGGGACTGAATGGGACCTCCTCACACCGGGACCTCTGCTGCCGCCCTCCTCATGTGAAATTGCACCCTTGCTTCAGGCTCTGTGGTTTCGAGAGAAGGACAGACTCTGTTAGATGAAGGCAACACCAACTGGTCAAGGAGATATTGTATTCAGAGGAGTGCTTCATATAAACAGCTTCTGAAAACATAACGGGTTGACAGATACTCCGAATGATCTTGTGATACCTCAGAGCATCTAACGTATGATGAACTAATGAAGGAAAAAAAGGGGGAAATCAATCATTTGCAACAAGCAATTAGATTATCTACAATGAAGACAGAGGGAAGGTGAAGGCTTTGAAATAGAATTACAAGCCTGAAATAACTCAGCTTTTATCTTTAGAATAGATACTGTATCAGAAGAGAACCCGAAAGTGTGAAATTGGTCAAGCTTTGTCCTACTACCTGAAAGGGAGTTGTGGCAAGCTGGGGGTTGGCCTCTTCTCGCAGATAACTAGTGACAGGACAAGGGGAAATGGCTGCAAGTTGCGCCAGGGAAGGTTCAGGTTGGAGATGAGGAGAAATTTCTTCTCTGAAAGGGTGGTCGGGCATTGGAACGGGTTGCCCAGGGAGGTGGTGGAGTCACCATCCCTGAGGGTGTGTAAGGAAAGGTTGGATGTGGTACTTAGGGACGTGGTTTAGTGGGTAATAGGTGGTGGGGGGATGGTTGGACTAGATGATCCTTGAGGTCACTTCCAACCTTAATGATTCTATTCTATTCTATTCTATTCTATTTGATTCTATTCTATTCTATTCTATTCTATACTTGGAGCATAGCTTTGCTTGCCTTGAGGCAGAGAGCCAATGCTGATATCACACTGGTTTTCTAATGGCCTTACTTCCCTGAATGCCGTGGTTTACTGTCTTGATTTACCACAAAAATGCACATAACAGTATTAAGCAAATTCAATTCTGCATTTATAGCAACTGCAGAGAGAGGCAAGGCTGAGAAACAGAACTATGCTTGCACTCGGAAAATCAGGCCCTGATTCAGGAGAAGAAAGCTCACCACCCTTCATAATCAAGAAAGGACAGTGTGCAACTCCCGCTCCATCTATGGAGAATTAATTCATTAAAACATTCCTAAACTTCACTGGGAAAGAAGATTGCAAAAGCGTTGCAGAGAGTGTGCCAGGAGATAAGATTTACCAAGACCTCAATTCAGTTATGTCATTCCACTAAAATACAACTCTTCTCTGGCCACAGCTTCCTACTCCAGATGTTACATAAATGAAATAGAGAAATGAGAGATCCCTGGAGTTTACAGCCCTAACAGTGTCTGTAATGCCTCACTGTGAATGCCATGGGGAAAAAATCTTTCTGAAAAGATGCATAAACCCTCATGTAAAATTAAATCAAAGTTAGCGTACAACACTGTCTGTATTCACGCATGTATTGACAGCTCTCAACACTCGTTTCTAAGTTTTGGCAAATTAGTGTCCCATCTTATTTAACTGAATAAACAAATTATGAGTTTTCTGGGCAGACAGACCAGTGGGTGGAAAATAAGTGACTTTGAATCATTTCCTCAGCGTAGCACTGTGCTTCAGCAAACATTCTATTCATAGAAACCCCAAACAAGTGGCTTCTGATACAACAAGTATAACTATTGCTTTTTCTGCATTTCATGGAAGTAATCCTATTATCTGTCAGACTGCAACATTAGAAGAGAGAAGAATTCAAGTACAAAGTGAATCTATCTCCCTGTAAGTTCAGTGAAACTTTGAATAAAAGGAAAGACAAAAGCATCCGACAAATGCTTTGAGGATCCTCTATCACGAAATGATTTGTGCAGTCATTCAACTGGAGCTGTAGTTGTGACACCTTGCTTTGATCCCTTTACTTGTGACACGTACAGATAGGACATTTACTTTGGGATGATTTTCATTGACCATACAATCTTCTAGTTTGCCTTTGTTGTTAATTTGGATATAATATCCTGTGCTGGAAAATGCACAAGAACTATTAATAGCTGTCACTAAATTTGTGCTCACAGAGATTGCTTCCAGCTGAATTAAACTGATTTGATCTTAATATGCTCCTGCATGCTCATTAAATGTCTGTCAGTTCTAGAAGAGCTTCACCTTTCAGCAACCAGCGGGCAGGAGCTACAACATTAATACTTAAAAAATGCGGGGCTCCCAGGTGGTACAGGATACACATTTTTCCACTCAAATATAAAAGATAAAGTAAACTCCCTGAGTAATTTATGATCATCAGCAGTTTCTCTGCTGGTTGAATTCCCTCTCAAACTATTCCTGACCCTTACCTCGAAAGCTGGGATGGAAGAAAGGGCAAGAAAGTTCCCCATCATGAGCAGGTGCTGTACATACATACACAATATCTTCCAAAAAGTCACATGTGAGTAGACTGAACAATAAAGATATAAGGTATGTTTATACAGCCAAAAAGCTTAGCTCTCCCGTTTATTCCCAGATCTTGGTCCACTGATTGTCCATGCTGCATAAAACACAACCCTAAGGCTGAACCAATTAGTTTCTGCCCAAACAAAACCAAGGAACCACTCTCAACAGTCAATGAGTGAGTAGGCTTCATCATGTTTGCCTTCTTTAACCCAACACAGTCGTCCAACACTATTTGTGTGGGTCTGACACTCTTGTGTATTCTACAGGAATACCATATCCCAAAGCATGTCCTACGTGGTCTTGGTGTCCCACTGTAAAAATACCATTATGGTGGGCTGCAGCCCAGACCTTCGTGTATTTCAAACGCTACGAACTGAGAAGACACATGACAAAGTATGTGAGAATTGGGCTGTGAGTTGGGACACAGAGGAAGCCTGCATGAAGTGCTGTGCCATGTGGATGCATCAGCCAACTTGTGCAGGAAAGGCTTGAACAGCAAGGGTGAGACTCTGTGGACCCTGGCAGTCAGAAACCACTTGCCACCAGGAGCATTTAGCAGTACAGGTAACACTAGAAAAGCAAAAAATTATCTTGCACACTCATGCAGCACATTCTCAAACTGTAAATATTAATTGTCCCCCAATGGCTACTTGTGTCTTCTGTTAGAATTAGATTGACAGTAGAAATTCTTGACTGACATATACTCAAATACCAGTATCAGATCTGGATGATATGCAGCTGGAGCTAAGCTATTCACTTCCTTGCAGACAAAGGAGTTAAAATCTTGCACAATATGAACATTTTGTGGACTACATGAAGAACATCTACGTCCTCAGTTTCCACCTAACAAATCTGACAGGAAAGACAAGAACTTCAGGAGGCATTTATTTTGCAAAGATATTGTCAAGGAAAGTAAAGGAGAACAACTGCCCTCAGAAAAATAACCATTCTGGTGGGGTTTTTGACACGCATCAGGGGAGCTTGAATTACGCTGTCACGCTGCAAATCCTTTCTAGGGACTTGAGCAATGACTGAGAACAAGACCAACCTTCGCTCACCTTCTATGAGCTTCAACTTTTAGTCTAATACAGTCTGATCTTCCGGGTCTGCTAAGATACAGATATCATACTAATGTGAAAAATGTCAGGGGAAGAAAGAGTAGAAACAATTAAATGCTTTGCCTTCCAAATCTACAAACCATTCAATCCCTTAGATTAAAAAAACCAAAACAGTAATACTGAGAGAACATTCCACAGCAGTAATAGCACAGGCTTCTCTCTGTAATGTATAATGCAAATGGACCATTTCAAGCATGTTAAATGTGATGTAGGTAAAATGAGACCATGTCCATGGCAGTATCTAAAAGGATTTTCAGACAGACCCAACCCAATGCAGCTATAAAGCTTTGACCACATCTGAAAACTCAGTACAGACTTTGTGGTTCTTTTTCAAACTCTCAGTAGTCAAAAGGGAGGTTTCCCATTAATGCTGGTAGGCTGAACTGTGAACACTCTCTGCCAATGTCTAACCACAGCCATGAAAACCTTGCCTAAACTGGACAATAAAGATTATGAAGTTACTTGTACATAGAAAGACACCCTACATTTTCCATCTGAATAGCTCTAATTTGAGACTAAAGAACCAGAAAAGCTGGAAAATGTTATTATGAAATCTGTGAGGAGCTGGTAGATGAAAATACCTTTTTTGACAGGGTCCCCTGCATGTGTAAAGGCAATTTGAAGTGCTCTTTTTACCTGGGCTAACACAGCAAGTAAAGGCACTTCACCTCACTGCCCAAGCTGTTCTTTCACTCAGAATAGTTATTAACAGGGTTCACTCAGTGTTTCGTGAGGATATACTAACCCACAATAAAAAGCTATGAGCAAAAACCTTCCACTCTGAGAAATCACATATCAATTTGTCCATGGAGTTCAAAGACTTCTACTTAGAGTTGCAGCAACTTTACTCAGAGTGTCAGTATGTGTCTGTCAGTGTTTCCAAACCTGAAAACTTTAATCTGAAATGTGTAATTTCAGGTTCATAAACCTGCAGGATTCCCAAGGGGACGGGTCTACCCACCCAAGCACTGAGAACAGATGCAGGTCTCAGCAGTAGCTGTGGGACCCCTAAATGCCACCAAGCTCAGCAGTGACGGAGGCACAGCACTTCCAGAGAGACCTTCTCACCTGTAACCTCTTCACTTCAGCAAAACGCGGCTCCCACCTTCTACCCCAGGAAATGGTTAGCAATGATCACTAAATTTTGGAAATAATCATGGCTGGCAAGAAACTAGACCTACAGAAAACAAGAGTAAAATGCACGCTGAGTTCAGCACAGTCTGGATTTCACCCCTGTGGCCTTGGCAACAGAAAATAAAGGTGCTTCTGTAGCTTGTTGTGTTCGTCTGCAGCACACTGAAGGAGTGAACAAGTGGGAAGATGTGGAAGGTAAGCACCTGTGAGTAGGCCAGGGCTCCCACTTCACTACCAGGACCAGGGTGCAGAGCACTGACACAGCATTGTGGTTGGCCATCCTTATGTTCCTCACCCTGGCTTTTCATCTTCTTCCAGTTCTTGAGCCTTGCACTCTCTGTTAATGCCTTTGGCTCTGCACTTTCCCCAAATGCAGCAGCCATTGCTTCAAGCAGCCCATCAATGATAATTTCGCTCATCTTATTCTTTCTTTCTTATTTTTTTTCTAGTTGGTTCAATATAGTCATTAACATTTTCACTGGAGCTGGCCCAAATGGCCCTAATCAAAAGGAATTGGCACACTGGCAAACTCTCTGCAGATACGTCAGGGATGAAGTACTACCACCTCTACTGTAATAGATAGCAGGACTTGAAAAACTACTCCTCTCCTTGTCTTCCCTAAGTCCATTATTTATTAGAAATAGAGGAAAGGATTCCAGATTTTTAGATTAACACCACAGGTCCTGCCCCTGCAGCATGGGGAGAGATGCAGGATATAATGTATGTTCCTTCATGTAATTTTTTTTTTTTTGTCTAAAAGAGATCAATGCTTCCTTTTAGGTTCAAGCATCAAAGCTTATAAATAAAGAAGTAAATACCTGTTTGCTAATGAGTCATACCCTGAATGTTAAGTAACTTCTCTTAGAAATGTGATTCTCATCAGACAAGGAAGGAGAAATGTTTAATTTTGGAATTGCTGATATTTACTAAAGATTTATAGAAATGTCAGCCTCAGCTGGATAAGTAACTCCTTATCAATGTAATCATCCAGCAATTTCATGGCCACTGGAGCAAAGCCCTGTGAAGTATGTGGCAACTCACTTCTCTTTCACTGAGGAGAGAAACAGGCAATGAGGATGGACTGAGAGACAGCTGAAATCTAACCCATTTCCCTGCAAGACAATTATGAAACTTAGGTTGTTGCCTTTGACAGAAATCCTTGCTCAGAGCAGCAATGTATATTGTCTGAGGGATTCAAAGAAAGAAATACAAGCAAAGTGCTGTTATAGAGTGAACAGAATGAAGTCATAAATAAAACTCCTAACCACTATGGAAACAAAGATTCTTCTCCTAAAAAAAAACAAAAACAAAAACCCAAACCCAAAAACCCCCACCAACAAAAAAACCCGCACCCACCTGTAAGCCATTAACACAACCCAATCTCTGTCAAGGCTCTCATGTTGTCGTACTGCATCATGAGTCCCTCTGCCATGTTTTGTGCTCAGTGACATCCTGACAACCCCTCTCTCTGTGTTCCAGTGACTCCGTCTCAGCTCGCTGAGTGCTTCTGCTCCTATTTACAAGTGCAGTTGTAGTCTCTCTGGACAGGTTTTAAAGTGTATAGATCTGACTGATGGGAGATCGTATTTGAGTTGACATGTGGAACGAGAACTGTGCCTCTTAATGGCTATTTATTTCTCCTTGGAAATGCTGAATTCACTTGTGCCCATGCTGACAATGATTTGTGTTTATGAAGATTTATAACTGAGTCATAGATACTCTGAAACAGCCTGAGTATCCCACAGCAAGTATGTGACAGGAACATGTTCAGGACTATTGGGAACAATAAGACCTTTCATGTTGGCATAATAATACCTTGACATTTCATTGCTCTTTCTGCTATGGCTACCATTGCACCTGGGACTCTGCTGCACTATCTGTACTGACAGTCAATACCTTATTCCATAAGTGAGATCAGTGAGACTACTCGTGATGTAAGATGCTGTTCCCTGTAAGTGATGGTATTGTGGTCCATAATGAATTTAAATTATTCAAATCATGCTCACGTGACAAGTGTAGGGACTATAGTACCAGGCGGGGGTAATGAGTTAGACTGTGTGTGTGAAGGTAAATTTTTTCGTACCTTTATAAATCTAAAACATTTATGAAGGGAGCTCAAATTATGAATTACCCAACTGTCTTTTGTATCAGATGTATAATTCCTTTTTCCTCACTTTTGCAAAGCAGTGTTTTTCACAGGACAGTCTATAAAATTAACAGCCTGGATTTTTTTTGGAACAAATCTTTCCTTTTTCATTAATGAAACAGGATAAAAATCAGAGCAGGGTCTATGGTACGTTTTTCCTTAGGGATGTGTGAATTGAGATTAGTCAACAATTAAGTTAGCTGGTATTGATTTTACATGCACAGTCAACTGGCCAACTCCCAGTTGGCAGAAACTCGACACTGTGAGAGGTAGAGTCTTTAGCTTAATGATAGTTTTTATAAAGGTAAACAGTAAAACATTTTCTTTGGCAATTTTCACAAAAATATTCTCATTCTTTTTTTAGCCCTCTCAAAAGTATACAAGAACAGCTTTCTTCCATAAATAGTTGGTGGAAATTGTTTTGCACTCAGCTGAGGAAACCTAATCCCCGCATTTTCAGGCAAGTAAATAGTACATTAAGCTTGAAAAGAAAAATACTTAGCTCTAGCTTTCACTCATTTCTTGGTGACTGTCACTGGAAGACGGTCAAGACAGTTCCCTCGACATGCGGGGGATTATGATTTCTCATTTAGATCAGTGAGATTTGGGAGCGCTCAGCATCTCACAGAACAAAGCAGAAAGACTCCCCTTTAAAAGCCTATACTAAATAATACCCATGGGCAAAACAAAACACGACCACCTCTTTGATCCAAACCAAAATAAACAGGCAGCCAATTCCACCTCAGCCAGAAGGTGAGCAGCGCTGCAGACCGGCTCCGCTTGGATAAGTGGTCGTCTGACTGGCCACTTGGAACCCATGGGAACAGCCACATGCCAGTCGCAAAGAGTGAGTAGTGCCTTGCTCCTGGAGCTGCGGAACAGGAAAGGAACAGAGGGATTAGCGCAGGGAGCAACAGTGCAGGTGCTGGGTAGCACCTTCCCGGGAAAAGCAGTCACTTTGCAAGAGCAAAGCACAGGCCAGAGGTAGCCTGGGAACAGAAGTGCCTTTGCTCCCAGCTGCAAAGCTGGGTGACAGCTTTAGGCTCAAGAGCCTGAAGACACCCAGGAGCAGCACTTGACCCTGAGCATATGCTCTGAGTGCACAGGCAGGCAGCGAGCAGCCCAGCCCGTGGAGAGCTGGAAACTCGCCTGCAGCAAACTCCTTCTCAAAGCTCTGCCAGATCTTCTTTGCCAGGTTTCCCTGCCATGAACTTCAGACAGCCCTGTTACACTGGCATAGCAGAGACTCTTCTGAGTTATCTACACTTTAACTTGATTTCAGTGCAACGTGACTGGGATCGGAAAGCTGTATTACGCCTGGAGCCTGATACAATCTCAAGCCTTGTGTGTCTCTTACTGATTTAGCTCTCTTCCCCGCTGGAGTCTCTGCGGTGAATGTGGCTGTTGTACCACAGCTGGTCTAAGCTGCAAAAAGTGGGGAGCAGCTGTATAAAGGGAGGTCCTTTCGGCAACTCATGTCAATTCTCAGTGTGTTGGAGCTACCAGGTACTCTGTGAGAGGTAAATTGTAGGCTAGGAAACAGTGCTGAGCTCTGGGAGGGTACGTTGGGATGCCATGAGGAGGGCAGCGTGAGCCCTGAGGTTGGCAGTGCAGCTGGGCTCTGCCTCTGCCTCCTGACCCCTGTAACAGCGGAGGTGTGACAGAAAAGCTAGAGAAGGAAAAGATGCTCCCACTTTCTGAGCTGTAGGAAAACCTCCAGCACATAGCCAGCTCTGTGACGGTGTATTATCTCCTCTTACCCCAGAACTGTCTTGTCTTCTCCATCCCACAACCCTTCATTTGAAGGTGGAAGCTGCCAGGTGAGATACCATGGGTAAGCTAGAGCGCAGGCAGGCAGGCAAGCAACTTGTGGTGGGGAGCAGCAGGGCAGGCAGCTACTTTATGCTGAAGATGGAGGGTATACCCCCATCGCTGCACTAGAGCACCAGGGAAAGTATGTTATCTTCAGTGCCTCATGCAAGCTGGAGCACAGGAGGTTCCGGGTTAATGTAAGGAAAAACTTTTTCACTGTGAGGGTGACAGAGCACTGGCACAGGCTGCCCAGAGAGGTTGTGGAGTCTCCTTCTCTGGAGACATTCAAAACCCGACTGGACGTGTTCCTGAGTGATGTGCTCTAGGTGGCCCTGCCTTGGCAGGGGGGTTGGACTAGATGATCTTTCAAGGTCCCTTCCAACCTCTACGATTCCGTGATTCTGTGTGCTCTGCCTCTGGCTGCAAGGCACTTTCCTCCTGATCCCCACAACAGCAGTAGGAAAACAGTATTGTTGCAGCAGCCTGTCTATGGGCCACCTGGCCACACATGGCCACCTGCAGCTTCTCCCTGGTCTCTAAGCTCCTGATGTTCCTTGAAGTTTCTTTTCCAACAGCAATTATTCCTCTGATAAAAACCAGGTTTTTTAATGACAGCTTTTTTCACACCACCGCCTTTAAAGCAGGGCTATAAATCATACCAAATGGCTCACATTATGTAAATTGACTCCTTTGCAGAACATTTTTCATTCAGTATAAACACAGCAATTACACCCTTTGACATTTGCCCAAAATTGCTATTTCTTTTACCCTTTCCAAAGGGGAACTTTTAATCTGTGTCATCTTTTCTTTCATAACTTTCATCTTTCATAACTTAATGTTATGCATTAAGTGAAATGTGTTGCAAATGCCTCGTCCCAACCCTCCTTTTTAAAAAACAGCTGTGTTTGACCTGCTATCTCTCTATCCCTCCTTCTGATCTGCGTCCTTTCCATTGGTCCACTCAACCTGCTTTGCTGTTTGTACAGTTCCTTTGCGTATTAGGTGATACTTTCCCTCCAAGTTTCTTTCTCCCTTTTCTGAACATTTTCTGTGCTTTCTTACAGGGCATTTAAAAAGTGTTCTTTTTAACCATGTCATGGCTAAATTTGTTAAGCAGCTTCTTTTATGTTGGTTCATTCATTGTTTTGCCAAAGTTTCTCTCAGTTTCTATACTCTTCATCCTAGGGACATCCTTGACACAAACAATTGGGTACTAATGCACTTCTGCCTCTCTGAAGCACTGATGTTGCATTATGTGCTGGCTTTGTATTTTTCATCAAATTTACCTATAACAATGAGGTTTGACTCTAAAGATCCAAGAGAGTCTGAACAAAAAAAAGGCATGGGAGCATCAAAAATACAGCAGAGCTCAAATTTTCCTAAGGTATATAGAGAACAGCAGAAATAAACTGCCAGAGGCGGATATTCTCAGTGATGGGTTTATTTTACCTAGTTAGTGACCTGATTAATTACTGAGAATTAATATCAGTTTTGTGTGCCATTTTTATAAACTGAAGATGTGAGCTAAGGGATGTCTGGCTTTGAAAGTCTAAGATGATTGCCGAGTTGCTTGCGGTCTAAGCTACAGTGCAGTTAAGAAGCTCCACCGTAGTGTTCTGTTAAAAGATGAATTTTGATGCAGTTAAAGTCAGATCGATCTTCTTTATTGCTGTAACTATTTCAGATAGAAAAATCCATGATGACAGTTTGCTGTTTATGTCATTTATTTTCTTAATTGTTTTCCCACAGTGCTGCTTGAATAACAGAGACACATGGAGTCAGTCACCCTGACAAAGCACTCTTTCAGTCAGCAGCATTTTTCAGACTGAAGTCCCTATAGGTACTGCTAGAAACTCACTGTTGGTTTCATCCCTACAGGCATCATCTTTCCTTGTCCTTCTGTCAGTGTTTTTGAACAAAAAAAGCCAAGTAATTCTTCTGCAGCCGTAGCTTTTTAGTTAGATTTATCTGCAATGCTGTGAACTTTTCAGACCTTCTGAAGCTAAAGCAATGAAGTGTATCAGTTTTTCTCTTGGCCACCAAGCCAAATGCATCTACAGTGCATCTTTAACTGATACAGGCTTTACTGCTGTTTTTTCAAGAATGCTCTTTATAGTCTTGGTAGGAAGCTTGCTGCTATACAATTATTTGACTGTTTCCAGTCTGACCACACTGGCTCTGCAGAATTTACCACAGAGTGAATTTTTGCTGCTACAACTAATCCTTTTTTTCTTTTTTTTCCCCCCTCCACTTAATTAATGTTTGATGGCTGGAGGATATATTCACTTTGTCAATCAACATGACATCTCTTGATAAAACGTTTGTACCTCTGCAGAATCAGGGCTGTGCTGAAGGAGGTTTTGTTCACTTCAGTATAACTGGCTGTTGAAATCTCAGCTGGCTTCCAGACCAACTGAACAGTTCCAACAAACCCCATTTTTTGTTCCCACCTCACCAGCCACCCACACCCTCCTAACTGTATTATCTAGTTTTGAGGCAATGAGCCTCCTCTTCTTAATCTTCTATGAGCTAATACTTTAATCAATCCATGAAACCTTCCATGACCTTGTTCTTGAAAATAGCTGATGTTTGTTCAGTGCACACTGCCATGACCAGCTGTCCACAAACAACCCACGAAAGATCTTGGATGTTTTTCATGTAGTGGGTAAGGCAGATTGATGGCATGCTTAAAGACTGTATTGTTTTCTTATGGATTGTCCCATTTGTATGTTCTTTCCTTTCTGTGACCTGGGAAAATTTTCTTTAAAGCCATCTTCCCACTTCAGCTCTCAGCTTCCAAACACAGTCCAGTCCAATAAGGAGTGGAGGTGAAAAGCAGGATTTTGCCTCAAGCCTCTGACAGATGCAGTCAAGAAGTCTGGCTGGAAATAGTCTTAAAATCTTCAATTGCTCTCCTTCCGAATGAAAAATGACTTGCCTACTTACAGTAAAGCTGGAGATATTTACAGCCACTGACCTCTTTCATATGCGTGACCCTCTCCATGTTTTACCTTTGCAGTTAAGGGTTTTGTATGATGTGTTTTCCCTGGCCTCAGAAAAAGAGTACAAAAGGAAAAATCTATGGACTTTAAACCTCTTAGGAGCCTCAGCTCACAAACTGAGAAATCCTCTTCTGTGAGAGTCGCTGTTTACTGTCTCCAGTCACAGAAAATGCCTCATGACCAAACTCGTAAAAAGTGTTTATTTAAATGTTTAAACCGGTGACAATTCTTTCATCCCCTGTTAGAGAAGTTTTAGTGTATCCTTTATTTTATTTGAACACACGGTAGGAAAATCATCCTTGTTTGCCTCCATGGCAACTCCTTCTTGCTCTCCTTTTCAGACCTTACAGGGGGAAACTTTCCTTTCCTTTGGGCCTCCCAAAAGCTCACTGCCAGCCTTGGACACCGTTTTGGCACTGTTCCTGAACCCTTCTGATTCATTAAAGCCCCACATGGGAGCTGTCACACACTGTCCCTGCCATGGGCTTTGAATGCAGAAGAGGGGAGAAGTCCCGACCTGATTGCAGTAACCCGTTACCTGCCTTCGCTGCACAGGGTGTAACGACGCAGTGACTGCACTCAGCCGTGCTGCAGGACATCAGAGATGTTATCTGTCTTCATAGAATCATAGAATGGTTTGGGTTGGAAGTCACCTCAAAGATCATGTAGTTTCAAACACCCTGCCATGGGCAGGGACACTCTCCACTAGACGAGGTTGCCCATCTTGCTAAAAGCAGTGATGTTATTTTTATAGCACTTTGTTATGCAGGAAAAAAGGGACAAATTTCTGGTCACAAAAGTTTGCTTTGTAAGATGCTCTCCAACCCAAATGCTGAGGACAGGTGAAAAGTCTTTACGCTGAGCAGTGCTAAACCGTGCTTTTGAGTGGATGATTTGAGATGGAAGGGCAGCTCATCCCTGTGGAGCAGGTGGAAACACAGTTAGAATGTCAAGTAATAACAAGATTTCATGTGGGAGTTGCTATGTATGAGTGTTGTGCGTGAAATCTGTGACATGCCACAGAGCCAGCACCCGCATTGGGACTAGGACTTTAAAGGTCAGCAGAGCTGACAACTTTATTTCCCATACTTGCCTTACAAACCATGCCTATTTCTAAAGTTTTCACCACCAGCAATGATCCCTAGTGTTGATGTAAAGCCATATCTCCAAGGAGTGCAAGTTTTGTCGGAAGGGAGAAACTCCATCAAGATTTCTCAAATGGAAACAACATCACTTTAATCTACCCTTGTGGTGTACCCTACAGTGCTGGGCAAGGGCCGTTTAGTGATGTCTGGAATGTCACCCTGGGCAAAGCCTCTGGTAGCAGCAGCTGCCTGAGACAACGCCTCAGGAAGCACAGGTATTTTGTGCCTACATCTCAGACACTCTGGATCCACTAGACTGTAGAAACATTTAATCTTGATTCATTACTGTGAGTGACCTGTGAATATTCTGAGGAATAGAAGTGGTGATTTAGTTTTCATGTATTTCCATAACAATATTTATCATTTATAGTAACTAGGACAGCTTCCTGAAATTTGGGCAAGCCTTAATGAATTCTTACCTAATTTAATGAATCACCATGGAGCCCGTATTGCATTTCAAACACTCGGAGTGTGCTAGTCATTATTCACCTGCCTCTGACTTTCAGTCAACAGCTCTGGGAGGCAGAAAAATGAAAAAAAAAATGTTGAAATATACTCAGAGAAAACATTTGCTACTGCTTACAGAAACTGAACGTGTTTGTAGAAAATGGAATGATTCCGTAAATGCTTTGCTACAGGAGTAAATTTACTACCAGTTTTATTTGTAATGATTCAGTCAGCAAATAATAGAAGTAAGCACTTGATGATAAAAAATTATTGTTATTTAGAACTATGATTTTTAAACTGATGCAAAGACAGTCTTGATAGAATGGATTGACTATTTTCATTTGGGGTGGGGAAAGATAATTGGAGACCAAGACTTCTTGGATATATGACTTAGTGATTACATCATATGTTGAGAATAGGGAGCTTTCTACAAAGGTTTGTGAAAAGGACCTTGCAAGCTGAAATTGCAGATCAAAGCCAACACGCGTGCTTCATAGCATAACATTACCTCAAAATCCCACATAAAATTCATTATACCCTCCCAAACGGCTCAATGATACTAAGTCCAATTGGTGCTATGTATAACAAGCACGTGGGTATTAACTAAAAACAATTTATTTTCTTCCTTTCTTTCTCGTTCCCAGATGGAGGACAGCAAATATGGAAATGAAATCTCAGCACAAATCAGAGGCAGGTGCAGTTCCTTGTTTGATGTTCTGAATGTTTTAATTTCTTTCCTGAAGTGCTTCTTTCCCAACTCTTTCTATTAAATGTAAAATGAACCCAATGAAGTTCACGTGGAAAAAGGTGCTCGTGAAGTTTGCTGATGGATATATTGTGACAGTCTGAAAGCATGTTGAACAGTTCAAAAAGTCATTAGTCTCCTCTGGGAAATCCTTTCAGTGCAGAGGGGAACTGACTGTACTTACCTCTGGGGAAACTTATGTCACGTTAACTTCTGGCAGGAGAATACACAGGTGGCTGATGGCTGTATGACATGTAAGGGCATACAGAAGAATGAAGTTCGAAATGCCATAAGTAGAGAGAAATTTGGTTTGCAAAATTCACCATCAAAACTAGCAGTTTCATGCTTATTTTCTGTCATTTCTTCTTACAGGAAATCCTCAGCAAATTGTACTGACTGCCCTAGAAACACCCTTTGTCTGGACGCCCGACGAATAAACAGATTTCGAGGTGCCAACCACTTATTATGGTCACACAGTGTAGGTGAGGACATTCTGAATAGGTAGAGTCAGGCAGAGCTAAATCTTCACTATGCCCTCACAACAGAGATCAGCAGGCTCGTGTTTTTGTGCTAGACTTCACTGCTTTAGCAAAACATCGCTTCGGGCTGTTTTATGACATAGATTCTTCCTTCCGCGAGGGTGTTTATCTTTTAGTTACAAGGCAATAATCTCTTTTTGCAATGTTTGTGTCTGCTGTAGTTTTGCTCCTCTAAGAGCAAGGAAGGGATAAGATCTTTCTTACTATTTTCATAGTCACTTTACGATCAGTTAGGCCTTGATGGAATTTGCCAGGATAATGCTTTGAGGTCTACATGAGGAGTATGCAGATGCCTTTAGGCCACCTTTCTCCCTGCAGGGGTTTGCACTGCAGGAAAGCCCAGCCCCAGGTAGGTGAGGAGCCATGGCTCAGGTCCCAGGCAAAATGCTGGGAGAGGGCTTTGAACGGCCAGGTGAGCCCAGGGGCTGGGGAGCTGTGCCGTGCAGGGCAACAGGAGAGAGGGGATGCTGTGGTTGGCCTTCCTCTTGCCACACTCATCTTCAGCAAGGCTCCGTGGCTGCAGCACTGAGTGCTCGCACCCCTGCCCCTAAGCCTGGGCTGGTAGACCTGCCTGCTGTGCTGCAGCTGCACTGATGTACAGGCGGCTGCGCCTCGGCATGTCAACATTTTCATGAGATTTCTGTCTGTTTGCTGCTATTGGCCTCTGCTGGGGCAAGCCAGGGGTGCAGTGAGGTAGCTGTGTGTGACATGAGGAGTCAGAGATCTCTCCTATTCTGACCATTAATAATGTTGTGGTTTTTCACTCAGACCCTCTCCTTACATAGGATGTGCCAGGTTTCATTTGTCCATGTCTCTTGAATAATAACCCTCTGAAGCTGGTTTATGAAGAGGCCATCTTTAAGGTGGTTAATGAATTTTAACAAAGGGGTGCCCCTTAGAGCTAACTATTGTGACTTACTGCCTTAGCATGAAACACTAAACACTATCGTTAACAGGGATGACATGTGACTGGATGCAAAATTTTTTCAAGGCTTGATATGGAGCCCATGAAAAGCTCTGAATCACATAGAAATACACTTTATATCTTTGAGAGAAATCTTGAAAGACATTTTCCAAGGTAACATACCAAGAATATATATATGCACAGTCTTCTGACAGGTTGTCTTCTCAGACTTGTGTCAATGTATCAATGCTTATACATATCTGAGACGCATATTTACCGCCGATTAAGGTTTCTGTGTATCACAGAATCACAGAACGGTTTGGGTTGGCAGGAACCACAAGGATCATCTAGTTCCACCCCCCCTGCCATGGGCAGGGACACCCTACACCAGACCAGGTTGCCCAAAGCCCCATCCAACCTGGCCTCGAACACTGCCAGGGATGAGGCATCCACAGCTGCTCTGGACAACCTGTTCCAGTGCCTCACCACCCTCACAGGGAAGAATTTCTTCCTAATACCTAATCTAAGTCTCCTCTCTTTTAGTTTAAACCCATCACCCCTTGTCCTGTCACTACACCCCCTGATAAACAGCCCCTCTCCAGCTTTCCTGTAGGCCCCTTCAGGTACTGAAAGGCCGCGATTAGGTCTCCCCAGGGCCTTCTCTTCTCCAGGCTGAACAACCCCAGCTCCCTCAGCCTGTCCTCGTATATACCAAGACATGTCCAGGAGCAGACTAAAGGTGTTACATCCACGATGCGCTGGAGATAATTCTCTCCCTCTCTCTCTCTCTCTCTCAGCCGTGTCTGTTATCCTGAGCACTGCAACAGGCTAATGGAGCTAGAGCGGTAATTAGGAGCAGGGGTCTGTGTGCCCTCCACAGTGCAGCCTGCTCCCATTACTGCAGTACATTCTCATCAGAATGAGCTTCAGCATTAAAGCAGAACTAAAATTCAGAAGAAATTGCATAAAATAATGTACGAAATCTAGCAAAGGATTACTTACCAAAGAATACCCTTTTCAGCAAAGCTTTTCTGTCAGTCTCCAGAATACAATGGAAACTATTAATCTTTGTAAGATTTAGTCTGCTGAAGCAACTAGGAAACACCTTCCAGACTTTAAGGTGTTCTTGTACTAATCAAGGAATTCTCTATTCTCTTTGTTATATTGTCTTTTTTTTTTCTTCTTTTTCTTTTTTTTTTTATAAATGCAGTTCTCCAGAAAGATGTAGAGTCTAGGCAGGTTATTACAGAATTAAAGCCAGTTTCAATTTGCAGGTCTAGAGGAGCAGTTTTTCATACAGTGCAGTGAATCATTCAGGAATTTAGCCTGAGAGAGGCAGAAATGTAAGTCAAAGGGAGCCTGACATTTATGAGCCTGCATGCATCTTTGTATTTCAGTTTACACATGCAAAAATTACACTGCAACTGTCCGGTTTTGAATCTGAGCAGAGATGGGAGCAAGAGTGAAAAAAATTACTAATTCAGAAGACAGCATGACCACTTAAATTCAGTTTTAAATTCATGCCTATTTTTGGAACTGTAAGACATGGACACTTGAAATGTAAATCGCTGACACTTGAAGACAGCTCACGAGAAATGTTTCTGAACAATTGGCTCTGTCTCAAAGAGACTGAAAGAAAAAAAGAGTGATTTGTGATTATGAGGATTCTTACTCTACTCATTCACCGTGTAATATAGATGAGTTTTCAATCTTTGTGAAAAGATACAGATTTTTCAGGATCATTCTAATCCCCCTAATCCTTCTTATTTACCAAATCTGTTTTGGTGTTATGATTTGAAAGTATTCATTACATATTCATAAAACATTAATAGTTTGTAGTATATTATTACCTCACATTTTTCTTTGCACAAAGCTGGTTCTGGGAGGTATTTCCAAAGTAACATTGCTAATTTGTCCTTTTAGTTTGAAGACCTTTTCATGATGTTAGAATATAATCAGGGGTAAAGAATGGGTCTATGTATTTCTATCACATCTTACAATAAAATATGCTGCTTTCCTTTAAAATATGCTAAGGGAGGAGTCTCATTTTCAACCTGCAAGTGTATAGGCTTTTACCAGGTGCTGACATCAGGCTGTGACATCAAGCAGAGATGGAGAGAGAGAGGGAGCCCTGCTGATATGGTGCATGGGAAAACCACTCTCAAGGTGGACATGTAGTCTGTGTCTATGCTTATAAATCAAACTAGTGTGAAAAAGCACGTGTCCACAGCATCAGAAGATGTGTTTTGGGAGATGCTCCAAAATGGGACAGTGCTATCCAAACTGCCAGCTGCTGTAGGTGGCCTTGATCCACGATGGCTCTTGAATGGTGCCTGGAGCTGTTGGGTACCAGCTGGCCCAGCCCAGAACCATACCTGGGGCCCTTCTAATGATTTGCCAGTTGGGGTGAACAGGACTCAGTGGCTGGAAAGCTCCATGCTACTGCTTCAATTTACAGGCAAAGCCACAGAAATCTGTAAAAAAATACTCTCTTACCAGTTGTGTTCCAAATCCCAAGTCTCTGTTTACTGCAGCTAATACACTCTGTAACAAACATACAATTCTTTGCTCTCTGGAGCAGTCAAAAACACCAGATCTGAATTTGTCTCAATGGTATTGGTACCCAAGGCTGCCTCTGACCTTGGAAAATAACAAGAATGGGAATTGGTAAGAACAGCACGATGCTGTTACTACTTTGGGGCCAGAGTGTGCATCTTTGGAGCTGTTGCGCCTCACAGACATTTACTCTAATGAGATTTTCCACTGTTCTTGTCATGTAAAGCTGCCTTAAGCTGCTTTAAATGTACTTAGCATTGGGATACTTCTTGGACTTCATCCAAACGTGCAAAAGTACAATTCCTAATTCTTAAACCTGGTGGAAGTCCGGCTTCTTGAAACTGGCAGGGCAACGTAAAATGCTTTTAATGTCAGTGAGAGCCAGGCTGAATGACTTTGTTTTGCCATTAACTCCCTGGGCACAAACTTAGAGCATATTGAGTTTATTTTAAGTCACAGAACCCTCATAGGAATCATTAAATAATTTCTTTAAATTGAACTCTAAACAAAATATCATTTGTCGTATTGCTTCAAGCAATAACTGTTTCCAAGGAAATTACCTTAATGAAAATATTTCCCTTATTTCTCTTATTCATACATTTCTCTTATTATTCTCATCCTCCTGTGGATTTGCTGACACTAGCACAGTTGTACACAGCTGATTTATGGCAGTTTCTTTTGGGATTGATTTGTCAGTTTTATCCCATCTCTTGAACTGAAATGAAACAATAAAAATAAGCAGAAAGTAGCTATTACACCTACAAATTCAAAGATGACAGCTCATTATGGAAATGACGACAAAGAGCTGAAATAGCTAAGGCCTTCCCACATCCCAAAGCTGAGTTAACCTGCAGGAGAGAATGGGATTTTGGAATGAGTGTAGAGATCTCTTGCACTTTAACAGGTTTTCCTTGAATAAACTGCTAAACATTCACTTGAACTCACCTCGCCCGAGAGAGTGCAACACATGTTGAATTTGATGTGATGAAACACTGTCGGACAGGCTACCACCTGGCCCCAGCATCACTTCGGGTGCTTTGACCATTTCAGATCTCGGGGGCAGTTGGCCTCAGATGCATGGATTGTTCCTTGGTCTTATCTTTCCTTGGTGTAGACATGTCCAAGGGGAGCCCAGAGGCGGGTGGTACTGAATCATCGACATTTCCTGGGAAGTAAGAAGAATGCTATCCGCAGTTAAACGGCAGAGCTGTTTATAAGCATGATTCCATTATCGTTATAAAAGGTATGGCAATAATGTGCTTGGCACGTTTCTCATCTGCCCTAAAAAGTGTAGTTTTAAATGCCAGCATTAGCTGGGCAGCGAAAGTCAGCATTAAAATCTTGTGTGATGGACTAATCTGGGAGCTCGGACTGACCAGCATGTTCTTGGTGGTGGTGGGGAAGCTCTCTCCAGAAGCTGACTTTCACCTTGTAAAAGGTCATAGACTCCGTACAGCCAAGCAATCCTGTACGAAGCTTGCGCTGAAGCAGAATACTTCAAATCCAGGCTACTGTACCACATGGTAAACAAACCCAAAGTAAACCTCGGTAACTATGTATGACCTGAGATGCTGCTTCTAGGCAGGCTCGTGGAAGAGTGCTAACCGTTTGCCAGCCTGCATCATTTGACACTTCCAAGGCTTGTCAAACGGTACTGAAAACACCCAGGCACTTTCCCACACGCAGTAAAAATCAAAAATAAAAGAAGCCGTGGTGTCTAGCAGCTGGTATGTCACAGATAAGTAAACCCACCTGAACTAAAATTGTAACTATTGACATAAGAAACGTAATAACTGCCTCAGGCCAGACGATGAACTGAGACTGACATAGTTTTACTGAGGTGAGTGATTTTATGCAGGTTTATCCCTGCTCATGTGCTGATCCTGAAGCATTACTGACTGAACAGGGGCAGGATGGCTGCAAGTCATGTAAAATTAGAAGTCGCAGCCAGATACCTTGCGGCAGCATGCAGATTCATCAGGAGTGACATAATGGCATAGTTTTCTCTATGGACTCTCTTAATGCTTCCATAAAAGACTGGTTTTATCAGGATTTTCAGTGCAAACAAGACAGCTGTATAGGGAAATGACATCTGAGCTGCCCACTGGGGCACTGGGTAGCATTTCTGCTTTGTAAGGTCCCTTTTTGTGATGATACCTGAGCCTTTACAAACTTGACCCTGAGTCCCAAACCAGTTTTGACTTGTATTGCTCTAAATCACAGCCAACACAATGGAGATTAATGGAGCTACAGTGTTGTAAACTGGTATAAGCTGATGCCTGCTTAACAGCCAGCATATGGCGGGCAAAAAAGCAAGCAGAATAATTGCTTTCATTGAATATAGCTTCAAATATTACTAAAAGTGCTGGAGCAACCCTGGTAGCTGAAAGTCAGGTGGCTGGTGATGAGAAAGAGCACAGGAATGCCCACCCTTGGCAGGGACCAGGTGCCCGTCACCCACTCCCTGGGTGGCTTTGCCACCTCCTTCACTCATCTGTGCACAGCTATGGCCCGTGCTGTCTCCTGCCCGCCCTGCCCATGGTGGCACGGCACTGGCACGTGCATCTGTCTCTGCAGAAATGGGCTGAGAAAAATTAAGGGGATGTGACCTTCTACAGTCAAGTTAAATCATGCTGGCGGGCAAGCAGCTGGGACGGCTCGCACCAGCACGGCAAAGCTGCGAGGCATTGGCAGCTACCGTCCTACGGCCCCCTTGCCTTTAGGTTTCACAGCACAGCCAGATGCTTCCCCCAAAACAAGGTGGCTTCCCAGCTGCTCTTGGAGCTTTCAAAGCCATTTCTGTCTATTTGGTCCTATTCTATCTATCTTAACTCTGCGTGTCTACACATGAGTAGACCTGGCTTGAGTGGTCCTCTCTGTGCCTGCTCCTTCCTGCTGCCTGAATGAACCTTGTTGCTCCCTTCTACTCCTTGTTTCTGTACAAACCAGAATGCTGGAATAATTTGGGTTAATAATATTCATGCAAAAATACACTTGGTGTATGCTATTTTTAGCCAGGATGATTTCCCTTGTGTAATTCACATTGCAGCCTCACAAACATGCGGACTGCCTTAATTGAAAGGGCGGCAAATTACTCTGTAATAGCAGAGCTAAATGGTCAGCAATGAGAACCTCTTCAGCCAGGAGACAGGACCTCAGGAAAAATGGAAATAGATCCATCATTCCGCATATTTTTGCAACTGAAGAGGAAAATTCTCTCTTGTGTTTTCCTGCTGGCGTCACATTAACATCAGATAATTATCCTTGACTGCTGCTCATGATAGGTTGGAAAGAAAATTAAGATTTTCACAGGCAGAATGTCTCTGACTTATAAATTTTAACATTTAGTTTTCCAGTAATTTCATACATCTTACACGTACAGAGCTATATATACTCATGCATACATAGATACAAATTTATGTATATGCACATAGATGCACACGTACTCACACACAAAGAAGTCTAGCAGTAGCCAGAGGTACTTATCATATATATGGAAACCTCTGTTCAGTCCCATTGTCTGAAATATTTTTTACTTATTTCCCCTTTCAAATATCTTTAAAAGAACTTATTTTGCTTTTGGGCAGTATTAGCGTGGTAAGATAATTCTGTATCCTTTATCCTCCAGATATTTTAGAACATCTCCTTAGAATGAGAAATTAAATGTCAGTATAATTAAGATTTTAAAATTCAATCAACTTTACTGCCAATTGAAGAAAATACCAAACAATTTAGACATGAGGATGAGTCCAGGTAACATGAAGGAGGAAAATATCAAATTGCTCCAGTTTGTTGCCCTTTCCAGCTGCTTTCCTCTGACTTTTTTTCTCTCAGTGGTGAAGCAGTACCCATATTGCTGGTGCTTACATAGCCCTGCAGAAGATTTTTGTAGTCTTAGCATCCTTGCTGCATTTACTCATCTTTGCTTCAGTGAGTTGAGTTACAGCACTGATTATTCAGCACAGGAAAAAAACCCAGCCAAACAACCAAAAAAACAACAAAAAAAACCCCAACGAAACCGCACCAAAAAAACCACGCCAAACCCTCCAAATAAACCCACAGAAAGAATGGATAAGGCCAGTTATTTGGTTTTTTGGAATCGACTGACAGATTCTGTCACTAAAAAAAATCTGATGACCTCCAATGACCCTATAATCTGAGCAACTTCCCCCGCCCCCCGAGTGCCTTTAAATTAGTAATTTGTGCACTTTTTAACATTCTTTTACAGTTTCAGTGCTGTCACCAGCTGACTTTCCATTTCCAAATGCACACATGAGTTCAGTGGGGATTACAGCAATCACACAGGCACAGCACTCAGTGGTTCAGCTTACTACAGCCCATTTGCTTGTCCTGCCAAAGTCAGCAGTGCCATGAAACGTCTGGTCCAGAGAAGGAGAGCTTTTCCACTAGACTGTGTAGCGCTCTGTCCTCAACAGCTGGAGAAACAGAGACTATGACAGAGAGATGAACTGTTCTGATTTTATCAATTTTTGATCAATGTCATGCCTAAAAGCCTGATAAATCTAAAACGAGATAAAAATCACAGGTATGTACAGCTATTGCTGCTCTTGCATTTGCTCGTGGTTGGTTGGTTGGTTGTTTTTTTAAGTCCGAAGACAATAATAAAGTGCTACTTTGGTAATATTTATATGACTTATATCTAACCTGAGTTGTACACAAATATTCATTTTAAAGTGCACCAGAACACTGAGATATTCTAATGAGAGAAACTCATTATTCAGATTACTTCCAGCCCAGCTGGAACTGCTGAATCAAGACTAATTTAAACTAACACACGTACAAACTGGTTTTATTTTTTTTAATGAATAAGTTTATCAGTAGCTACTGTAGCTGCAGTCAGAGTTTTACCAAACAAAGAAAACTATGTGCACAAGCGTATATGGCACAATTTGATAATGGCGAGTGATTTTATCTTGACCTCACAGCTAGTGTGTGATAAGCTGCTGTAGTTCAAAGGAAATGTATTCTGCTTATACAATTGCACAGATACAATGAGCCACGCAGCCAAAGGATAAATTCTAAATAAAATGCCCATCATTTTCATCATACCACACTAGGCAGGATAAACATCTTCTAGTGGAGATAATTGTGTTTATTTATTACCAATCATCTGTACCATCGATGACAACATTCAGTAGTATTTTAGATAAATGACAGAAAATATCTGGTGGCAAGTTGGCAATTAAAGAATGTGACACCTTTAGACATTTGCTATGAAAGGCAGTCTTGACTTTCTTTTTTCCTTTGAAATGTATTATATCATAGAAAGTGTCCTGAATAGGACATATATTATGATTTTAAAACATTGGTGAGATACTGATCAAGAAGGAGGTTATATTTTAAACAAATAGTAGTAGTTTCGATTTTTTTCTGAGAACACTGAATGTTGATGTTAAAGTCATAATTATTTCATTCATGAGAGGATCCAAAGTCATAAACATAAAAATTTCATCATTTAAACAGAGCAACCAATCTCCCTTTAAATTGCTTGGAAAAAAACAAAACAAAACAAAACAAAACAAAAAACCCCAAATCGGAAAGACCCCACTAAACCCTAAACAACAAATCAACACCCACCCACCAGTGTCTGAGAAATACAAAAGGATTATAAAATTAGGGGGGAAAAAGGTAGAATTAAGAAAGCAAGATTTCTCATCTTCTTCCTTGGGATTGCTTTTCTGGATCTGACAAATGGACTGTTTAGGTCCTGGTAGTTCTGCATACTTCATAGTCAAAATATATTCAGCAGTAATGCTGAATGCTTTGGAGGAGCAGATCTGATACTGACAGTGGCCAGCTAGTCTGTAAGGGAAGGTTCTTCTTCAGGCAGTTAGCACTTGCTGTATGTCCTCAAGCATGAAGAAAAATGTTCTCTATAAATGTGCCCTATCAAATGCAATCGCAGATGTCCTCATTATGTGGAACTGACTCTTCTGTGAATCGCTAAATTCTTGTTCTCAGCAATATCCCATGGCAGTGAATTTCGTGTGCTGCATGCTATGTGAGAAATATTTTCCTTTAGCCTTTCCGTTTCATTTAATGTCGCCTTGTTCATGACTTCTGAGAAAGGGCAAATGAAAGTCCTTCGAATTACAATAGGCAGAGGTGGTACAGCTTCCTATTATTAAGTTTGCTTGGTATTTCCTATTACGATACCCAGTTTTCAGTTGCTTCTAACTTTGTTAGACACAAATGCTTCAGGCTGAAAATGTCAGTGCTACATGTCTGCCTTGAGCTGAGGGGTTTTTTAAGGTTTCAGGCAAAGTAGATTAGCCATTTCTGAGAATGAAGAAAACAACTGGGGAGCAGGGAATAGCAGCTGGTTTTCGGTGTTAAGAAAAGCCCTGTGATCTCATTTTGAGAGTGTCCCAGATCCAGGCCCTCTGCCATGGTGGGGAAATCTGTGCAGATCTGGCTATAATTCCTCACTCTGAGGAATTCCCGCTCTCTCCACCTTCAGTAAAGGTTTGGGAGCTCAACAGGTTCCTCTCCTTTGAACATCTGCCCTGTGACAGCCTGCTCTGTGCATCCAAGTGTCCAGGTCTCAAGTCTCCTTCCCTGCAGAGTGACAGAGGTGTTCAGTGCCACACCCCACCCCCCCACCCCTCCCCGGCTCCCAGTTCAGCCTGGGCAGAGGTAGGGATGGGAAACGTCACTGTGGGGACACCGAGGCTGGAAGGGAGAGAAGGAAGGAGAAAGTCAGGTCAGGGAGAAACTGAAACTATCTGGGTGAGGAGACTGGGCATTGGGAGGAAACAGACTCCCCCAGAGCAGAAGAGAGAGCTGAAGACCTCAGCTGCATACACCTCATGCTTCCAACTGGCAGATGAGGAACGATGGCTGGATTGTCCCAGCCCAGCCATGATGACCCACATAGGACAGAAGTCTGTGCTGCAGCTGAGTTGCCTGCACGAAATCCAACCCCAGCACCCCACCATGATGGAGACAATACTGCTTGAATGAATGGAAATGTTGGAGTCCAGAGGAGGGCCATGAAGATGGAACACCTCTCCTATGAGAAAAGGCTGAGAGAGTTGGGATTGTTCAGCCTGGAGAAGAGAAGGCTCCGAGGAGACTTAATCATGGTCTTTCAATACCTAAAGGGGACCTACAGGAAAGCTGGTGAAGGACTGTTTCTTAGGGAGTGTAGTGACAGGACAAGGGGTAATGGGTTTAAAGTCAAAGAGGGGGGATTTAGATTAGATATTAGGAAGAGGTTGCCCAGAGAAGCTGTGACTGCCCCCTCCCTGGCAGTGTTCAAGGCCAGGTTGGATGGGGCTTTGGGCAACCTGATCTAGTGGAGGGTGTCCCTGACCATGGCGGGGCGTTGGAACTGGGTGATCTTTGAGGTCCTTTCCAACCCAAACCATTCCATGATTCTATGAAATGAATGAAAAAATGGAATGTAAAGCATTAGGAAATACTAGATTTGTGTTTGTCAGTGCAGAGTGATTACATCTTTCTCAGGCACTCTATTTTTAAGTCTACGATCAGATATCGTTTTGGCCAAATATCACCTCCTGAGTCAAAACACAGAATTGAACTTCTCAAGGGATAAGTATCGGATATGCAGTAGAGGAAAGAGCTCCTTGTAAGATTTCTGCACCATTTACTAAGGATGATGGGAGGAGTTGCAGGAGCCTGTTGGAGGAGAAAGGATGATGAAGTGCTGGTATGCAAGATCAGCTACAATCATTGCCTCTGCCACCATGCAAATGTGCAAGACCAGGCAAGGCATATGGTAAGCTTTTCACACATGATCAAAAATGGTATATTCCCCATTTTCTGTGATATGTGATTTGGATTGGAGACCCTGGGATCAGGTCTATGAAAGCACTGAACACTCAGAGCCTCTGCTTGAGTTAGAATGCATTATATAATGTTCTGAACAAAAAACTTCCAAAGTATCTCTAATTAGGTCCTCAAAATTAATGCATATTTTTTTGCTCTAATAGCAGTGTCTCAGCTCACTTTTTGCAAAAATGGATCCCTACTCATTTGCTGGGTATGTAACAAAAATACAAGTCATTAACAGATGCAGCATCGATAGGCATCACGGGAAGAAATGAGTAATTCTGCCTCCAGTGTGTGGTTTCAGCAGCCTTCGGGAGGTAAAACATAGAGCCAAAACAGTGAGAAAGGAGAGCAAAACACAATAAAGAGCTGCTAAATCTGTACTAAAAAAGCTAAGGTGCCCAGCAAAAAACAGTATCATGTAATTACCAGTGGTGGGTATGCCTACACTGGGACTGGTACTGTGAAAGCAGTCAAACAAATGCATCCCCAACCTCATTTTATAACAGTTACCTCACCTACCCAAAGCAGCCCAGTCAGAGCCCCAGACACCTCAGGGAGGGCTGCCGAGCCACAGCGCGTAGCTGCGGAAATACACGATGGATGCGCTGGCAGCCCAGAAAGCCAACCATGTCCTGGGCTGCATCAGAAACAGTGTGGCCAGCAGGTCAAGGGAGGTGATTCTGCCCCTCTACTTAGCTCTTGTGAGACCCCACCTGCAGTGCTGCATCCAGCTTTGGGGTCCCCAGTACAGGAAAGACATGGAGTTGCTGGAGTGAGTCCAGAGGAGGGCCACAAAGCTGATCAGAGGGCTGGAGCACCTCTCCTATGAGGACAAGCTGACAGTTGGGCTTGTTCATCCTGGAGAAGAGAAGGCTCCAGGGATACCTTATAGCAGCCTTCCAGTACCTGAAGGGGCCTGTAGGAAAGCTGGAGAGGGGCTGTTTACAAGAGATGGGAGTGATAGGATAAGGGGCAACGGCTTTAAGCTGAAGGAGGGGAGATTTAGATTAGATATTAGGAAGAAATTGTTCCCTGTGAGGGTGGTGAGGTACGGGAACAGGTTGCCCAGAGAAGCTGTGGATGGCCCCTCCCTGGAAGTGTTCAAGGTCAGGTTGGATGGGGCTTTGGGCACCCTGGTCTAGTGTAGGGTGTCCCTGCCCATGGCAGAGGGGTTGGAACTAGATGGTCTTTAAGGTCCCTTCCAAACCAAACCATTCTGTGATTCTATGATGGGTGCTGGCAGCTCCCAGTTGCGGGGACTGGGCTGCTGCATGGACACGGTCTGACTGATGCAGAGCATGTCTGTGCGGGAGGCAGGGTTGGTAGGTCCACGGGCAGGATAGAAACACTCAAGGAGCTGGATTCAACTTATGCCTCCTAAACTTTGAGCATTTGGTACTGCACCCCCAAGGTCATTCTTTTTAATTTACCCCACTGTAGGTAGCGTTGTACAGCTCCAGTGCATTGCTCTGCTATTGCCTCTCCAAAAGTAAGAGGCTCAGTCTCTCCAGTTTGTCCTCACCTGGAATTCTCACCACAGTGATTTTAATGTCCCATTCTTGAATAACCCTGTTTTCTAACCTAACTTTTGAAATGGAGTCACCAGTGTGAGCAGCACTGCTCATTTATAGCCCCAATTAGCTCACTGCAGCATTGATGCTTGCTCAACTGCTTTGTGCTCTGGTCCCTCTTCTCTTCCAAGAAATCTATCTATACTGAAGCATTAAAAAACTGTGACCAGATAGACATAAATTTTCACATTCACTTCTTCCTCCATCAAAATACCAAGACAAATAGCTGAATAATTGTTTGGATTGGAAAAATAGATGGGAATGGGACATTAACTTAAGCATGCTCTTGCAGTACATCTCCAGATTAGATATTTGCATTCAAAATGTGTAGTGAAAAAATTACTTTTTTTTGGTGACTTTTGACTGTAGTGTTTTGTCAGGAAAATGGGGTGGTTCTCAGAAAAAGAAAACCAGAAAGCTATTGTCTATAAACATGTTTCAGAACTGTTCTTCAGTTTTAGAAACAATTAATTTGATAGCATATTATCAAAGTGCATTGCAAGTTCATTTAGTTGAGAGCGGTAACAAAATCTCAAACGTACAATAAACTGTATCTGATCACATCTCAGAACACAAGTGTAGATGTGAGGGAGACAAAATAACACCAGCACTGCACCCCTACCAAAGAGCTCCCACCTCCATGAAACTTGGTGAAATCAGTCAAGTTAACACGTTCCAAAAAAAGAGCAATTCCTTAAGGAGATGGACCATGGTACTGGCTGGGGGTTTTTTTCAGCACAATATGGAAAACACGGTATATTTTGGCAGCGATGTTCAGTGGCTCCTGACTTCTCCAGCCACAGTGGCACATTTACCTCTGGGACATGTCTAGGTGTCCAGGCATGAGGTTTGAACAACCTTGCCAGTCCCTGAGACAGGATGACTGGCAAACACTGCACATGACAGATTAAGGTATGCAGGTGCTGGGAATTCAAAATGTACCCAATGCCAAATCTCCAACATTGGTTTCTCATCTAAAATGGGATGGATGGGTTTCTCTAGCTGCATGCATGGAAGGATTGACTGCCTGTAGGCAGCAGAGAGCAAGGCAACAGGATGAAACTTGTTTGACCTACTTTAGATGTTTATATTGGGATGAGACAGCTCATGCCCTAGAGATGCCTGCTTCTCTCCACTGATTGCAAAGGAAGCCTAGGCAAAGGAAGCCTAGGCATGGAGCTCGGGCCAAGGAAGCTAAAGAAGCTGCACACATCTAAAGTTAAGTGAGATGAAACTCACCGTGGAAGACATTGCATTTACTCCCTTTAACAGGCACAGTGAACACGTTCTACACTACGCTGTACCGAGAATGAGTATACTCCTTACTGTACCTGACTAGCCCAGATGGCAGAGCTAGAAGCAGAAGAAAGTCCCCATAATTTGGTGGGCAGATATATAATTTTTAAGCTGAGCCAGGCTCAGCAAACACAACAAAATTGTGAATGGTCCTGATGCAAGAAGCATGAGGAAAAAAACTACTCTGCCTACACTGGGTTATAGACTAATTTGGGTTAGAAGGCACCGTTGGCCCCACCTGTATTCCATCTACATTGCTGTGTCTAGAGATAATGTGTCACATTTTATAACTGATCACGCAACAAAGTCTGTTGTCATAATATCATTATGATTTTCAGTCACAAAAGACATTGTTTCTTAGCTTGATGAAGAACTCTTTGGAGTGGCTTAACGTGGACTAAATAGTTGCTATAATGGGGAGAAAATCAGGAAGGGAATAATAATTGCATTCATCTGTTCATGATTAAAAATGACATATTAAAAATGATACCATGACTGAAAGATAATGTAAGAGAGTATTCATTTTGGTGGTGTGAGTGATGTAAGTCCAGATAAACCTATTTTAGACCTATTCCTAGTAAATAAAACCTAGTAAATGAAACCTACTTCTACTAAATAAGTCTATTTCTAATTTGAAAAACATATTTTCTGCACCGTTTAAGACAGCAGTAGGAGTACAAAAGAAACATTAATTTGAACAAAAAACTTCCACAGTGTCAGTTCAGAAGTGCTAAAAGACAATAAGCAGAGTCGTCGTAAAGAATCTCTTATCCATATATAAAAGCAGTGAAGTGCTATTATAGCTGACTCAATGTTATCTCGAAGTGGATGAGGCAATTTGTGTCCTTAAAACTAAGAACGTGTTTAAGAGTTACAGCTCCTACCACGAGCCATGCACTACTGTTCTGTGAAATGTTTCCAGTGGGCACGGAAGACAAAGGCTTAACGGGACATTGTTAGGGTTAAGATGTTATGAAGAAGCGGGCAAGTTTTTTAACCAGTGAGACATTTGTAGGAACAGGGTGATCAGCTCAAGCAAATCAGTTCTTTGAAGTTCTGTCGTGGTTTTACCCCAGCTGGCAGCTGAGTCCCACGCAGCCGCTCACTCAGTCCCCTCATCGGAAGGGGGGAGAGGATCAGAAAAGTGAAAGTGAGAAAACTCGTGGGTTCAGGTACAAGAGTTTAATAAGTGAAGCAAAAGCCACGTGCACAAGCAAAGCAGAACAAGGAATTCATTCCCCACTGCCCACGGCAGGCAGGGGTTCAGCCATCCCCAGGGCAGCAGGGCTCCGTCACGCGTAATGGTGACTTGGGAAGACACACACCATCACTCTGAACGCCGCTGCCCCCCCTTCCTCTTCCCCCCAGCCCCTTATAAACCGAGCATGACGCCATATGGTATGGAATGTCCCTTTGGTCAGTTGGGGTCAGCTGCCCTGTCTGTCCCCTCCCAACTCCCCGCACACCCCCAGCCATCCCGCCGGCGGGGCGGTGCGAGACGCAGCAAAGGCCTTGGCTCTGTGTGAGCATCGCTCAGCAACAGCAAAACCATCTCTGCACTATCAGCGCTGCTTCCAGCACAGACCCACAACACAGCTCCATACTGGCTGCTATGAAGAAAATTAACTCTCTCTCAGCTGAAACCAGGACATTATCCACCCCTTACTCCATACCATTTGCATCATGCTCAGGTCCCACACAATCCAATACATCCTCACTAACCATCACCATCCTTTTCATCCTTTGATATGATATAATATGATGATATCATTCCCTTAGTCTATGGACCACCCTTTCAAAATGGTCACAAAATGTACACTGAGTTCACTCAGTCCATATCTTTGGGCTCCATCCACCATGGTGGTCACTCAGGACAGGAGACGTCATGGGATGCATAGAGTTACTGGGCACCAAAGCCAGCTCAGGTCAGGTCCACTGCTGCAATTGCATTGCGCTTGTAAGGCTTGTTCTCCTTTGGGCACCCATGAATATTGACTGAGCTCTGACACTCTTCAGGCCAGCTGAATGCTGGTACTGGGTGAATCTAACCCCTCCTTCTCCCTGTGGCAGCTTTGATGTCTATGTGAAATTCAAGCAAGATATTAAAAGAACTGTCTGTACTATCCAACACTGCAGTGTTATTATGTTTAAACACATGCTCCTGACTTTGTAAAATGCAAGAACATTAACATAAAAAGTTAACCTGCACTGACTATTTAATATTCTCTCACTTCCTACGCTCATCATTTTTAAAACGTAGCAGTGGAGCAAGGCAGGTGCAAAGAAAAATATTTAGACTTTAGCCTCGCTATAGGTAAAGCCTCAAATTATGTTTACTTTGCTATAGGGAATTAGACTAGGGAATAAATCAAAAATATTATGGATTATGCATTTAGAAATGTTTATATATATATGTATACACACACACACTCTCACACACAGAGAGTAATATATCACATGGATATTGGTAAGGCTCAAAGGGAAATTTTGGGTCTAAAATTGACAGACCATGAAAAGCAGAAGTATCTTGAGAATTTTTTTCAGTAAGAGCTGAAGGACTGACATTACACGTGTGGAATGCTGATTAAAATGCAGAATTGAAAGAAAAAAAAGTCACAGCAACCAATGTCTGTAGTTCAACAGCAATGTAATGCACCAATAAGCACAAGACCCCGACGTATTGTAAGAGGTCTAACTACACACATTAAAGGAAATGGCTGAAAGTATGATTGTTTGATAACTCCCATGAAAAGCGATGTTTATGAGCAGAAGAGCCATCTTCTCTGTCTCAAGGAGGTGGTCAGCCAGAACTCGCACAGACCCAGCCAAAACTGACACAGTTAAAAATATTTGCCTAGATAACAGAATGCATAGCTATATTATTTAACATTTATCTTTGCTTTTAAGGTTGACTTTATGACTTATAATAAAATGTCATGTCTTGTAAATCTCACAGTCTGTTTGCAGTTCTGCTTTTTATCCTTCATTCTCTCTCCTTTAGAGCTAAGCCTTTGAACAAATTGAAGTAGGGCTATCAGTCAGGGGAAGGGAGGCCTTTTCTAATCTGGTAACCTCAATCAGTGACTAATTTATTGAAGAAACAGGCAACAAATTTACAACTGTATATGCAACACATAAAAATTAGGCATTAGCAAATTTCCAATCCTTACCTTAGTATTTCACATTTAAAACTGTAGATATTTGTCTCAGCGGTGGCCACTCACAAAAGGGACACATTCCAAAGGGCTCAGTTTTCAGATTGTGGTTGTGATTTATGACAGCAGCTAAGTAGAGAGTGTGAAAGGGGCTGGAAAGGGGATGGTACAAGGGAACTGGCAGGGCCGATGCGTACTTTCCTTGTGGGAGACTGGTCTCCTTCCCAGAAAGCTAAATCACAGTCAGGCAGCAGCCTGGGACTTGTAAGAAATCTTTAATTGCTGCTTGATCAGCTGCAGTAGGAGAGATCATCGAAACACAGAATATGAGGTTGGAAGGAACCTCAAGGATTATCTGGTCCAACCTTTCTCTCAGCATCTTAACGATGGCAGGATTTCCGTGGGCAGCAAATCATGTCATCCTGCTCTGGAGTCCATTCCACTGCATTGGAAAGGTGCTGCAAGAACCATCCCTCAAATCTAATGGAAAGCTGTGTCAGATTTATATTGAGGTCCCTGAAATGATGCTCTTTCCTAGGCGAGGAAGTCCATTGTCAAGGAATAAATCACAGGAGTGTTTTATGCTATCTCATAATGATAACCTTAATTCAACTCTGAACTACTCAGTCTCAGATTAATAGGATAAATTTTAAAAAATGATAATGACTGTTAAATAAACATATTCTCATTTCTTACTGCAGCTGGAAGGATGATTCAAGGGGCGGGGGGGGTGAAGCAGTGATGAGAACTGACACCAGTGTTACCAGGCAGGCATCTTTGCTTTTCTCATTCCTGAAAATGGACTCAGCTGAGACTCGCCAAGTTCTCCAGGCCTGACTTAAGGACCATCCTTTCACTCAGGAATATTTGAAATTCTAGTTTGTAATAAATAACTTTGAAATATCTAACAGTTAATATTAAGAGTAATTCTTTTCCACTCATTCAGTTACATTTGATTACAAATAAGAGCACTGCTAACTTCAAATACTTTAAGTGGTGAGTTAGTTTCCTCCAGATCAGGAGACTTTTAAAAACAAATTTAGCTTTCTTTCCTGCTCTCTAGTATCCTTCAGACACACCCCATCTTTCAGGCCTTTTCCAACAGCTATGTATCTTTACATCTTTCATTAGTGCTGCAAGCTGAGATTCTCACAAAGGAAAGGGGGGCAGAGCGCCCTCCGCATCTAAGAGGAACGCTTTGTCTCACACAATCTTCTCCAGTCTTTGCCTCATCCTCAGCACTGGCTTTGGGCCACTGGCAGTAGCAGCATGTGCTGCACAGTTTCATCATTGCTGTATCAGTACAAGAAATGAGGAGAAATACAGTATGAAGTCAGTTATGCAGCTGATGGGCTCACACCATAGTCCAGGTGCACTCCTTGGCCCAGACTCTGCTGCAGCTTCCCAGGGTGAGGTCTGACACTTCTGGAGCAGTCTGAAGGTGATGCAGATGTCTTCCTGCCACTGTGGAAATGTATTTATTTCTATCATGCCCTTACTGTTATTTTCCTCCTCTGTGAGAATAAGCTTTAACTAAACCAGAGGTTTAACTGACCATCACTGATGTTATCCTTCTTGCAGTTCATCTGGGACTTCTTTAGATATTTTATGAATCTTCCAGATTAAGTCACCACAAAATGCCCTTAATAACTGATGGGTCCATATGTGCATCCAGATGCAGACATGGCTCATCACTGCTTGTGACAGCTAGTTGCCCATCCCTGCCTTATGGCTTTTTGGATTGTCCTCTGGCTTTATTCTCAGCTTTCCTGGGATTAAAAACACTTAACTAAAAGAATAAGGTAGCTCATGACTTGGTGCCCTTAATATTTAGTGCTCTTTGCGAACTCTCTTATTTTTGTGTGAGACAAAGTACGGAGAGAGAAAAAAGTGACCAAGCTGAAATCCAGGAGAATCGGCAATGAACGAGAGAACAGGCATAGCTCTTTTTCAAAGAGAAGGAAGGGAGATCATAGGGAAGCCATGAAGAACACAAAGGGAAAGAGAGCAAACTAGAAGAGACAGAATGAACCAGGAACAGGACAGCAGAGTCAGGATTATATGAGTGAAACAGGAGAATAAAAAGCGTCAGCAGTTTTTGGGAATGAATGTTTAATATGCGTCTCTGCTGCCTGCGCTGCTCTGCTCCTGACCAGGAGGGAGCTTGTTTCAGTGACCTCGTTGGAGAAGCCTCATCCACAACTGTCAGCACATTCCCTGGGCACACAGGTGTTCATCATGACCACAGTCATGTCAGCATCGTACTATGGAGTAACCTTGGTTCTTGGTGTGCCTTGAGATATAAATTTGATTTTTTTATTAAATTCTGGGAATTTGTGTCCATTAATGCCTGTGCTTAATTTACAGATTGCATTTATCCAATTATCGCTTCTTTTTTCCCCTTGAAAGACCTCACACAATTTTATTTTTTTTTAATCAGTGTTTATTTTCACTGTTTACTAAGTGACAGATAACATGAAATATTGCTTTAGGAGAGATTAATACATAGCAACTTCTTATGAAAAGTGGGTGATAAATGACACTGTGCATAAGTGAAAGATGAGCTGACAAATCTCAGAATGATAGCGGTTCTCTTTAATGTCTTTGCCACAGCCTGCTCACACATCCTTCTTCTTTGAACACAGCTTGGGATCAGACTATCTATTTTTCTTTTCAAGTTGAAACTGGAGATCCATTCAGGTGATATATATTCTGCTTACATGAAAAAGCATTTGTGATTATGGAGCATTCAGCCAGGATCTGTTTCTGCAACACCAAGACTGCTCTCTCTTCCAGGAAGACTTATTTGAAAGTTAAATAGCAATGAAGTGAAATCACGATGCAGTCTGGGAACTGTAATAGAGTTCGTTCTTGTGCTTTTAAAAAAATATATATTCAAACTTGTGGAAACAATACCATTTAAAGTAATCTTTCTAAGATGACTAGAAGGGAATGACTTCCAAGAGAAATTCAGTAGTTTCAGACAATCAAAGCTTGACTGGGTTAATTTCAAAGCTCAGGAGAAGTAGTTGTTAAATTGAAGACAGATTGGGTATGGCATCTGCAAAACAAGAGAGTGTAAGGGGGCATTTCTGCCACTTGCATTTCTTGCTTACTGTCCTGCCAGGTCAACCAGCACCCCCAGGTCTTTTTCCTCCAGGCAGCTCTCCAGCCACTCCTCCCCAAGTTTGTAGCGCTGCCTGGGGTTGTTGTGACCCAAGTGCAGGACCTGACACTTGACCTTGTTGAACTTCATATAGCTGGCCTCGGTCCATTGATCCAACCTGTCCAGATTCCTACCCTCAAGCAGATTGACAGTCCCTCCCAATTTGGTGTCATCTGCAAACTTACTGAGGGTGCACTCGATCCCCTCACCCAGATCATTGAGAAAGATATTAAACATGACTGGCCCCAAGACTGAGCCCTGGGGAACACCGCTTGTGACTGGCTGCCAACTGGGTTTAGCTCCATTCACCACTACTCGCTGGGCTCAGCCTTCCAGACAGTTTTTTAACCAGTGAAGAGTGCACATGTCTAAGACATGAGCTGCCAGCTTCTCTAGGAGAATGCTGTGGGAGACCATGTTGAAGGCTTTACTGAAGTCCAGGTAGACTACATCAACAGCCTTTCCTCCATCCACTAGGCAGGTTCACCTGGTCATAGAAGGAGATCAGGTTGGTCAAGCAGGACCTACCTTTCATGAACCCATGCTGGCTGGGCCTGATCCCCTGGTTGTATGCAGATGCTTGATGATCGCACTCAAGATGAACTGTTCCATAATCTTCCCTGGCACTGAGGTCAGGTTGACAGGCCTATAGTTCACCAGATTCTCCTTCGGGCTCTTCTTGTAGATGGGTGTCACACTGGCAAGCCTCCAGTCATCCAGGATCTCCACTGTTAACCATGACTGCTGATAAAAGATGAAGAGTGTCTTGGCAAGCTCCTCCGCCAGCTCCCTCAGCCTCTCGGGGGGATCCCATCCAGCCCCATAGACTTGAGAGTGTCCAGGTGGTGTAGTAGGTCATGAACTGCTTTCTCCTGGATCATGGGGGGTTTATTCTGCTCTCTCATGGAGGACTAATCCCTGACAAAGAAGGTCAAAGCAAACTGAAAGTGATAAAATGTCAGGCATGTTTTAGAATTCATTGCTACTTGAGCTGGTTGACTCTGGCAGTGGTCATTGTTGCTTCCATATCCCTTTTTTTTGCAGACTTTCCCTGTAGCAGGGTTTGCTGTGTCTCCTCAGAGGGGTGTTGATCTTCACCTGGGTGCTCCTACATTGCCTCTTTGCAGTGAAGCCAGCTGGGACGTTGCACTCAGTTGAGCACACCTTTAAGCAGCTCCCTGCTGTGCTTCCAAGATGCTCACAATTGCAAAAGGGATGGGAGATGTGGACATGTTTAACCCACAGAAACCACGAGTCTGGCATGAGCAGAGGCCTGTGAAGAGGCTGGGAGAGCCCTGCCCTTCATCAACACCATCTGTCTTGATTTATTTTAGGAGAACAGCACCAGTTCCCAAGCCCAATTTAAAAGTCAGGCTCTGCTCAATATATCTCATCCATTACATTCAAGTTTCCTTCATCAAGGAGTTAAGGAAAACACAGAGGAAATGCACTGTTCAGACCTTTATGACCTATGTGTTCCAGGCTGAGCTGTTAAAGCTACCACATGAAATAAAGCAGTGCAGCTGGAAAGAAAAAATACTCTTTATCTGTTGTTTTAGGAGTTCTAAAGGTCTAGGAAATGTCGTCTAGGCAAATAGCTAGTGACTGCTGGGTACATATACCTGACCCTAAAGATCCTTCTTTCAGCACTGGTGTCCCCTGAGAAGACAGAGATTAACACAAAGGTTCTGAAAAACCAAAGTTCTAGAATATACTGGTAATGGCCCTCTGAGTCACTGTTCTTCTTTGGACTATTGGAGCTCAAATAATCAGGCCCTGATACATGACAATGGATCAAGGCATAAATTTTACCTTTATCACAAATAAGTGTGATGTTGTGAATGAAGAGTCTGGGGACGTCAACAAAGCATTAAACATGAACGAACAATTTTACTAAATCCTGAAAGGTAGGATTAAGGATTTCACCTATACTGGCCCTTGAACTAGCAAAACCATCACCCACTACTCTTTCCATGGTAAGAAAAGTCCCTCAGGGATTTTCTCATACAGAAGAGAAAGTGGATAAGACCAGGACTGGCACTATGGGAAATGTCACTGATGTGATTTAACCCTGGCCAGCAACTAAGCCCCACGCAGCCGCTCACTCCTCCTTGCCTCCCCCACCCCGCCCCCCCGCAGGACAGGGAAGAGAATTGAAAGAGTGAAAGTGAGAAAACTCATGGGTCGAGATACAAAAAATTTAATAGGGAAAGCAAAACCTGCACACACAAGCGAAGCAAAACAAGGAATTAATTCCCCACTGCCCACGGCAGGCAGGGGTTCAGCCATCCCCAGGGCAGCAGGGCTCCGTCACGCGTAATGGTTACTTAGGAAGACAAATGCCATCACTCTGAATGCCACCGCCACCACCCCCCATCCTTCCTCTTCCCTGAGCCCCTTGTAAGCTGAGCATGATGCCATGTGGTATGGGATATCCCTCTGGTCAGTTGGGGTCAGCTGTCCCGGCTGTCCCCTCCCAACTCCCTGTGCACCCCCAGCCCCCTCGCTGGTGGGGTGGGGTGAGCAGCAGCAAAGGCCTGGGCTCTGTGTGAGCGCTGCTCAGCAGGAACGAAACCATCCCTGTGTCAGCAACGCTGTGTTTGGCACAGACCCAAAACACAGCCCCGTCCCAGCTGCTATGACGAAAATGAACTCTGTCCCAGCTGAAACCAGGACAGTCACCAAAGAACTGTGGAGGGTGCTTTTTCTTAGCGGTGAAAGTAAAATTAAGGACCATTGCACACAGCAAAAAGAAATAATCCAAACCAGTCTCAGGCTTTTGCTACCTTCCAATTGGGTCACAAACTGCCACCAGCAGCACAGTCTGCTTTGGATTCTCTGAAGGTTTGCCCCAGTGATCTGTGAGCAGTATTAATGGGATGAGAAAACAAATCTCATTCATCTGGTGAAACTGGACACCTAGAGAAACTTGTTTCTTTGTGCAAGCCAAAATTTGGGCTGTCAGAAGTTTTTCTCGGCATATTTCAAGCTCCCTGGAAAAAGGTTTAACCTTATTTTTCCTCATGCTCAGTGAATGGGAAGAGGTGATTGGTTTTGCAAACGTGGTCACAATGTCCCACACAAATGCGCTAACAACAGTCCATTTAGCCCAGCATACGAAGACAGGTGCGGGAACAGCGTATCCTATCCTTGTTCAAGAAACGGCTGCTAGGAATAAAGGAAGAAAATGCAGAAACCAAGAACCATTCTGGAGGGGTCAGAGAAGGAGGAAGGCACGCTGACAGCCCAGAGCAGGGCTCCCCAGTGTGGGGGAGAGAGACAGTCCCAGCATGGGGATGCTCTCAGAAGAGAAAAGCAAAAAAGCAGTGTTAAAACATTGCTATTTTGTGAGTATTTTTGTGGTCTTTTTTTTTGAGAGTGTCACTTGTAACTGCAGCACTCGGGAAACCTGCAGCATGGGAAAGGTCTAATTAACACTGAATCACCTGTCCCCTGCTCACCGCCATCCCACCGGTACAGGGAGCGGGCGGCAATAAACGGCTCAGCGTAGGTGGCTCCCTTTTATTAGCTAACTGGAGGCCGTTGAAAGAAAGGGTGAGAAAAAAAAAAAAGAGTGCCCCAGCTGAGAATTAAGCCAAAACCATCGACTGAATGTGAGGTTGGAAAAGGCAGTACTGCCGTGGTTAAGAGAACAAATACCAGTTCGTTCCAGTACTGGAGAAGTGTGGACAAACTCCAATTGTTCCCTCTCAGCTGAGTCACTGCTTTCATCGCTGGGTGTTAAATGAATCATTCCTCTCATTTTCCACTTCGTTATAATTTGTTGCTGTGTTTTCAACACTTTTTTAACCCGAGTAGAGGAATGCTGACGAGCATGAACTGGTCTGTTTGCAGCAATGATATCCCAAAGAGTAGGCCAAAGTAGATCCATCACACTGATGATGGAGTTGATGTGCCTCAGCACCAATGTCTGAATTCATAGGTTTGCTCTTATTGCCCTGAGCTACTTGTTAATGTGAACATAGGCAAAAATGTTAAATTTTACCTTAAAAAAGAAAAATTTTGTTTGTAGAAAATAGGTATTACTATCACAAGTGAGGGCAAGAAAACTCTTACTGTTACCAGGTTTGTCTAATGCTGTTCCAGATCGTGCACTATTTCCATCCAAAATTACAATTCCACATCACTATTTTCCTCCTGCTTTAAGCAAACGGTCTCGTCAGAATATTCCATGGTAAGTTTCAGGTACAGAAGCAGAGGCTTCTTCAGGGCAGTGGCGGAGCCAAAGGGACCCTCACCCATGCTTTTTGCACAGCTTTGACATAACTGATCCTGGCAAACAGAGCACAAGATGTGTTGAAGAACAAAACTCGGAGGTGTACTTCTGGCCACCTTTCCAGGTAGATCTGCCATCGTGACTCTTTGTCAGGAGGTTATAAAGGCTGTTTCAACCTTGGTGTGAACTCCTGGGTGTGTGAAAGTGATGGGAAGTTCAGTGGCTGAAATTCAGCTGTTTTTCTGATTTGGGGGGGAAAAAAAAATTCTCCCAGAGATGGGAGAATGTTAAAGCTACAGCAGTATCGTGTCATTGTTTATGAAATTAAAGGCTGTACAGCTTGCTCTCTTACACAGTAGTAATGAAATGTTCATGTTTCCTCCATCCGGGAGCTACGTGCTCGCCTGCACTGAGAGAACTGCGGACCCACCAGCTGGGCATCTCACCCACTGCGCAGCCCAGCAGATGTAAAGTTTCTGTTTCCCTCCTGCTGTTGCCTTGGGAGGCTGAGAAATGTAAGGAAGGGAAAAAGAGAGTGACCACAAGCAGTGAATGCCATATATCTAACCTGACCTAATGCAGTGAGAGCGGCTGTCCCCCAATGGGACATGCCTGCAGCGGGATGGCCAGCTTCAAAGTGTGTGCAAGAACACACAAAGAGTTCCTTTGTTTGCCTGTCCTCCCTGAAATCAGGAGTATTTCTAATGGGACCCATCAGGTAATAACAATTCAGTTGAGATGTGCCTCATTTCCACTGCTTTGAAGAACAGAATCAGGCTAATTAATTAAAAGAGTTTGGGTCATGATCAAGCCAGAGGACAGACAATTCGCTGATTAAATTGACTCAAGACACAGCTGCTCAATGTGCTAAAACAATAGTATGAACCTCAGGGCTGTTTTTAAGAACTGCTATGATTTCCTTAACTGCACAAGCTTCAGTAAAGTACTCCTCATGTTCTTTCTGTGAAAGCAGCATTACCTTCAGCTTATCTGAAAGAAACGGTCTCACTTAGGTGAACTTGTGTTGAGTACCCATAGAAATCAGAGCCCCAAAGGACCCGTAATTGAGGTACTCCTAAAAGATTTGCTTGGGTTACCTGTTCTCTGGTAAAACAGAGAAGAAAACAACTCTTTGGTATTGAAGTTACACTTTTTGCATTCTGATTTTTTCAAAATCTCACTAAGAGAAAATTTTCTCATGAGCCAAATACCACCTCTATGAATTTACAGCCCATTTGTAGATGGCTTGCTCCAGCCCCTACCATAGATGATAGTTTAACAAGAGTTGAATCAGGTGTCAGTGTAGAAGCATAAGCATCAATTATTTGCAATAATTAATCTGAATCTTTACTGCTAAATCAATTTCCTCATAAAACAGTCATATTTCATGCATCAAGCACTACATTTCTGTTAGAAAATTATGTGAAAGAGTAGATCATAGATATTTTTCTCTTATGTTACGAAAGAAGAGCTTTTAGATAAACTGATGTTGCAAGTAATTAGACTAATAGTTTTTTTCTCTATCTCAAAAGAATATATTATCTGAATTTTTATAGCGGTACTGTGTCAGAAAGATAGCATTTTCAGTTCAGCAGCTAAGTGATATGAATTAACATATCTTCAAAAATCAATCCATACCACCCATATCATGCTCAACTTGTCACCTCAGATAGATCTGTAAAGGTTAGAGAAGGACAACAAAGATGATCGAAGTTGCAGACCAGCATTTATATGAGGAGAAACCAAGTTAGTTAGGAATTTTTCATGTCCAAAAGAGCTGACTGAAGTGGACGCAGCAGTTTTTTATAAAATCATGAGTAGCACTAAGATTGTGACTGGACCGTGACTGTATACTGCTCCTTAGTGTAAAAAGAAGGAAGCATCAAATGAACTCAGTAGGATGCTGATTCAGAATAAGCAAAGGGAAATTCTTTTTTCATATATTGCATGATTACTGCCACACTCATTGCCTTACGATGTTGTGGATGCTAAAAGTTTAAGTGGGTTCAAAACACAGTGAGACAAATTAATGGATGAAAAAATCCATTAAGGGCTGTTAAATACAGAGATACTGCTTATGGTTTAGGAGTGTCTGAACCACAAACTTCTGGAGATTGAAGAACACACCAGGTGAGTACTGCCAGGTGCTTGGCCTGTCCTCATAGTCTTTTCTAGGCATGCACATGCAGCCACTGTCAGAGACTGGGCTTGGAGGTAGCTTGACCTTTGGTCAGCATAGCTATCTTCAGGTTTTACAGTTTGTTAGAGTCAGGATCTCTTACTAACACTACCTGCATATAAGTAGCATCTCATACTGTCGGTCTTATGCTTTTACACTGAGGAGCTCCTGATCATTGATCAAGGCTAATACAGCTAGAAAAATGTGATGATGGAGTCGAACACCGCACCTCACCGAATGACCCAACAATTCAAAATTTATTGAGTATCTCTATGCGTCTTACGAGTGTTGCTGGGTGTGAGGTATTTCAGGGAGGAGCAAAGAAGTGGGAGGATGAAGGGAGCGAGTTTGAAGCTGCAATGAGAAAAAAGCTTTCTTGCCTCTCCCACCTCATAGCTTAAAGACTCAAACAGCTTTCAAGATGAAACATGTAATGAAGGCTGCAACAATCTGTGTTGCTAAATCACTATATTTGTAGCCTACATTTTTGGTTAATTGGGTACTACAGCACTATACCATGCTGTTCTCCTTGTCTTTTTAACAAAAGCAAGCTCTTCAGCAGCCATCATTCCTGCATCTTTATTAGATCCAAAACTTGGATTCCTAAGTTGCTCCTTTCACATGCCAATAAAGCCATAACATGCATTTCATGTCTTAATACATGAGGTTAAACAAGTTACCAACAAAAATCCCTGTTCTTTTCCTGTGGCCAACTGTCCTCTCTCAAGTCTTAAGAGAAAGCTCTTTAAAAAACACTTTAAATGTGGAACTGATTTTGTAATTGCCTACTCAGCAGTTTTTGGTTTTCTCCATCTATAGATTCAGAGGTGCTTTAGAGAGAAAGCACCAATACTGTCCAGTTACTAAGGAGGTCACTGGGTGGCACAGCAGATAAGCTGACTGCCCCCGAGGCTTCCCAACACACTCACCACTTGCATCCCTCGTGTCCTGCAAAATCTGTGAGACTCTGTGAATCACTTCTGGCAAGCGCCTGGGTGTGAGCATCCACCTCTAGGGCTTTCACTGCAAGGCATCCCCATGATGCTGCTCTGCCCAAGAAATTTAGGACCATATATTCACATCCAAAGCCACACTGCTTATGTGCAGCCAAAGATGTTTTACCCCGTGGAGCTTTTGTTCTGGATGGCTATCACTGAGCGCTGCTGCACCTGCTCACGAGCCTGCTGCTGACATGAGCCACGTGATGCTTTAAAGTCCGTCCTGCGGAAATTTAGGATCTTAACCGAAGCTTCTGCTCAGGATGGAAAAGAGCTGCCCCAAGAAAGGTGACAACGCAAAAGCCTATAGATCCTCGGGGAGCAGGAGGACAGCACAGACTTTGCGTCACCCCTACACTGAACTCACTGCAAAGGGATGAAGGGACCTGGGCTGCCTCACAAATGACACCTTCACAAAGCTGCCAGTGATGAGGCACAGCTCTATCCGTACCCACACATTCCGGCAGGGCACAACAGGGTGCAAACAGCACTGAACTGCTGTGCCTGCAGAGCTGGTGTGTTCTTGGTGTCAGCTGGGGCAAAGACTGAGAGGGGATGTGGTGGGAGGGTTCACAAAAACATCAAGGTGGTGAATGAGGTGAATTTAGGAACTGCTGTTCACCAAACCCTCCAGTACTAGAAGAGGTGGTCACTTACCTAGGAAATGAGTAGACCAGCCTGAGGGGGACAACAGAAAGTATTTCTTTAAGCAATGGCTAGTGAACTTCTGGAATATGCTGCTCTGGAAAGGAAGCAGGCAACATCAGCAGGGTCTAAAAGCATTTGGACAAAATTGGCCCATAAGCAGGTAGTAAAGGGAACAGGCAGGGATGTAGCTTCCAGCATCCCTAACCCCTAGCCCAGCCCTTCAGGGTGTGGGGAGTAGAAGGGAATACCCTGCAGAAGATGGGCTGAGATGCTCTCCCAGGCTCACATGCAGTGAGGGAGACAGCGGAGCTAGAGGGGACCCTGGTCTGACTCTGCCAAGCACCTTTCTGCTTCTTATGCCCTAACTGTGACAGCTTCAACTCAGAAAAACTCCAGAAGTCTGCATAAAGTCCTCGGTCTTGTTTCCCACATAACAACATAAACTTCAATGCTTACGATGCTTCTTGAGGCTTTCCTTGAAAGCATAGTTTTTCCCTCTTACTTTGTATGTGTCTTTTTCATTATTTTTTCTCCTTACGGGTTTAACAGTTCAGAAACTCCATTTCCTCTTGGAGGACACACTATAATCCTCTCAGCAAAAAGGAAATAGAAGGGAGAAATGAGTAAAAGTTGCTCCTTTGCCTCGGCCTTGGGCAGACTGGTAAGAAATGAGGACTAGCAAAGACCATGTACGTATCCTCACTATTTGCAGAGGCCTGAATGTTATCAAGCAGTTTGCAACAACAAAAAAGGAGAAGTTTTGGTTCAATCTCATTTTCTGTGTTCCAGCTTACTACAAATGTCATTTAATACAGAATGATTTTCACTACAAATTTTATTTCCTCTGAAAAGAAAATTAAGAACCATTAGCAGGGAAAAATGATTCAGTCTTTAGAGAGACCTAGTTATGTTGCAGAGCTCGGCTGCCAAATTACAATAAAAGTCCCCAGGAGAGTCTTTCTATGCAGTATGGAGAAATAACATATAGCAGTCAAGACTCCTACAATATCATTTAAAATCAAACCCTTTGAAATATCTAAATAAAAATATAGCAAGTTCCTATTTGTATTACTGGCTGCACATTAGAAGTATTTGACCAGCAAACTGAATAGTTACAGGAACAGTTGTGCTCTTCAGAAGCTTCCTAATCAAACCTGCTATCCTCTGACGCTATGTAAATATTTTGAATAAAGTATATGCTGACAATACTGTTCAACAGGGGTGACTTAAATGAGGATCTGCAGGTTAATTGCTGGGAATGACTTGCAGAACTGCCTTGGGTTTTTTTCCTCAGTTCAGGAAGCATTATTCTGAAAGCAGGGGACACACTCAAAGGCAAGCCCAGCCACAGCTCTTCTTGACATAGATAACAACATTACAAATTCACAGAGTTCACAGAACAAGACATTTGTGTGTGAATCCATCCTAGGGTTTTACAGGAAATGCTTCATCTGAAACTAGCTAGCTATTTATTATTTCTATTTACCAAACAAAACATTTGTGATCTGAGGGTTGGGTTGGTTTTGGTTTTTGGTGTTTTTTTGTTGGTCTTTTTTTTTTTCCAGTTTGAGTGCTTCCTAAATAATTTGTTTACTCTTGCATCAATTTAGATTTTTTGTGATAATTTCACTTTCTAGACACTGCACTAAATCAACATTCTTTTTGTAATCTTTCTCCTTGCTAACATCTTCTTCTGCTCCATGGAGATGGACAGCCCTGCTCCCCAGAACAACTTAATTTGGGAGGACAATTAAGTTAAACTCAGAGTTTCCAGCATGACTTTTCTTTCTTTGAAGATTGATTGTTTTCGACCAGTATGGTGGTAACTTGTCTGCTATTCTAGCTGCACTGATAGACTTCTGATGCTCTTACAAATCTCCAGGTCTTCCTGGTGCAGATTTTTCTCTTGCAGATGGTTGTCCCACTGGAGGACTATCATCGAGTCTGCGCTCCTGCATGACACCAGGATCAAAGCTTTGCACTGTCCTTTGCAAGCTTGCAGCCTTGCTTGAAAGCTTGATCGCATCAAGCTTGTTTGAGCTATGGCAGCAAGTTAAGAAGGAATTTAGGGTGCAAATAATTTTTTCTGACTTGTGGTACCTATAGAACAAAAGTTCACAGGTTAATCAGTTGGCCAAAACTGCCTTTACAGTCAGTGGGGCAAAATGGGCACTTTCATCTTACAATTCATACTACTATTTTCAGGGTCCAATTTGGATTGAGACAAACTGTGTCCCCAATATGCCTCTGTCTCCACATTGCTTGTCCAGGGAAAAGAAGGTGACTGGCTCAGTTTACCTGTCAGCACTGTCAAGATTTGGTTGGACAGGTCACGTCCTCATTGTCAAGTGGTACAAAATTCATTGCGATTCCAGGAAAACCGTTCCAGTGCTTGAGCACTTACTCTATCTTGAAAATTTCTGACTTATTTCAGCTTTGGGGTTTCACTATGTTTTTTTTCCCCACTAGATTAAAGAGAAAATCTACTGTCAGGCTGTCCTGGTTTCAGCTGAGAGAGAGTTAATTTTCTTCATAGCAGCCAGTATGGAGCTGTGTTGTGGGTCTGTGCTGGAAGCAGCGCTGATAGCGCAGAGATGTTTTTGCTGTTGCTGAGCGATGCTCACACAGAGCCAAGGCCTTTGCTGCTTCTTGCACCGCCCCGCCGGCGGGATGGCTGGGGGTATGCGGGGAGTTGGGAGGGGACAGACAGGGCAGCTGACCCCAACTGACCAAAGGGACATTCCATACCATATGGCATCATGCTCGGTTTATAAGGAGCTTGGGGGGAAGAAGAAGTGGGGGCAGCGGCGTTCGGAGTGATGGCGTTTGTCTTCCCAAGTCACCATTACGCGTGACGGAGCCCTGCTGCCCTGGGGATGGCTGAACCCCTGCCTGCCGTGGGCAGTGGGGAATGAATTCCTTGTCTTGCTCTGCTTGTGTGTGTGGCTTTTGCTTTCCCTATTAAACTGTATCTCAGCCCACGAGTTTTCTCACTTTCTCTCTTCTGATTCTCTCTCCCTTCCCAATGAGGGGGACTGAGCGAGTGTCTGCGTGGTGCCCAGCCGCTGGCTGGGGTAAAACCACAACACAGGCACATCTTGCCTCACCTGCCCTCAAATAATAGCTAGTCTTTAAAATCATAAACCTGTACAACTGTCATTATCTATGAGAAGTGACTGTTGAAATTTGTACAGCAACACTTTATATGATGTAGGGTGTGTAACGAGGACTAACTGGCTAAGCAGCAACAAAGAGTCAGGACTCCCAGCCATGGCCATAGTAGAACAACCTGGATTTCTGTGCAAACATTGCATGCAAACATTTCTACCTCAAACCCATGCAGCAAGTGTGTTTGAAACACAGTTCTGCCCTGCCTGGCAAATGAGGGGAGAGCACAAGGGTGAAATGCCTGCCTTCCTTCCAGGTTGGGTGGTGAATTAGGTGAACAATAGTCATGGCAAAGAGAATTCAGATTTTCAAACATCAGAAAAGGCCATGAGATACTAATTCTTTCCTCTCCTTGTCCCAGGTGAAATGGGATGTCCTAGTAATACCTGAGTTGTGTCCTGGAGGCCATTTTCTCCAGGATCTGCTGGAGGGGGACCACCAAGGTTCACCTTAGGGGGACCAGCTGCCCAGCTCCCCTGCAGAGAGCCCTGGCTGCATTTGGAGTGATGCCTTCATGAGAAACCAGTTCGTCCTATTGTAGCAACAGCTTTCCTTGGCTGTTCCGTCGTCCCTGGCTCGGGCAGGGAGGTCACACTGACATTTAGAGTTTAAGTTCCTTTACTTTTTGAATGAAAGTGTCTCAAAAAGGGTTTTTTTGGGTGTTAAGTATATAACAGTAATAATCTAACCCACTAAATCACCAGGTAAAATGCAGCCAACCAAAAGGATGTTTAAGCCAATTAATTTCAAAGTTGAAGCTATTTTTTGGCAGCTGAACACTAACACTTCACTAACACTTTTCACTGCAGAACTGCTAGTTACAGCCTCTGTATTTGTGTCACTACATGGCTTGAAGATGCGAACCAGTGGTACTTTTAAATGTTACAAAATGTGTTACTTTTGGTCCTTTTGCTTGTAATAAGTGAGTTCTCTTTCAGAATAAAACACTTTTTGAAAGAGTTAAGTAAAAGTAGATGAGAAAATCTCATTCAGAATTAATTTCAGGCTAATCATTGTCCACAAGATGTTACAAATATCTTTTGTTAATGTGTTTTCCTGGCCTAATAAATGGTACCTGGATAATTAAGTGGGCAATCTACTTGGAAATAAATGCCATTAAGGCAAGAAGAATGGGCTCCTATTTGGCAGAACATAAAAGACAACTCAAATATGTCCATGAATATTAAGCACTTTCTCTCCTTTCAAGTTTTCTCTTCATTCACCTACCAGTTCTCCTACGGAAATAGCTTTTCATTACAGTATCCACGTGCCTTTTAAATTAAACCAGTTTAGTACCCAAATCAAACACTGTGGTTTCTGAAAATGCCACTGAGGAACAAAATACAGAAATCTACANGCCAGGTTGAGCTCATGCTGGGCTTTAGCCTTCCGGATTTTTCCCCTGCATACATTCGCAACTTCCTTGTTAATATAATTTTTATGTGCCATTTTTTACCTATTTAAAATGTGATTAGTAGATTGTATATCTTGATATAATTAGAAAGAAAAGATTTATTGCACTGAGGCAGAGGCCCAGGGCTCTGGGTAGTTTATTCCAGACTCTTAGACTTTTCCTTGAGATGAAGAATGATGTTTTAGGGGAAGACTGGAATTTACCTTGGAGCTATATTAATATACAAATCTGATTGACAGTCTTATGAGCCTGGAAAGAAGAAACTCAGCATCACTAAAAGAGTAGGATTTAGGCAGAATGGCTGTGTTCTTGCAAGCCCAAGCACATTTAAGTTCAGACATAATTTACTTTTTTTTTGTTAACATTATACTCTACATTAAGATATCTAAGCATCATTAATACAAGTCAGAAACAATTCTCCTCCAGGAATACCAGCACAAATAAATAAATGGGGTGTCATTATGTGAGCAAGACTGCTCAAGAGAGTTTTCCCAAGGCAAGGGTGTCTGATGTGAGATGTTGTTTCCTGGTCTGCTCTGTCTCCGGCTTCAAGAAATAGCAGTCCTGGCCAAAAAAAATCCTAACAACATGGACAAAACACAAGAAAAAAGAGGCATCTGGGTTAGTGACTACTGCAGATATGTATGTCCAGATACTGGCAGGTTGCATTAACAGCTCCAAGGTAGACTATGTGCCCACAAAATCCAGATTACACTGCAGGAGTATTGCAGTGCTCTCCACAGCCAAAATGTTGAGTTCAGAGTAACCATTCTCCTCCATGGCTTAAGGCCAAAGTTAGAAAAAACTACCTATGGTCCATCAGCTTATCCTCTGGATCTCTCACCAACCTACAGGCTGGTGCCTTTTCGATGAGAAAAGGAACTACTGTGATGTGATTTTACATGTGGGAAATGGAGGGGCTGAAGATGGGATCCAGGGCAGGTAACCATGTGTTTGAATATTGCACTAGCCATGCAGTCACCAGACGGCTTTGCAAGACCTATGGGCACTTGGGGGTCAATTCCCCCAGGGCAAACAACTCTGGCGGTCACCTCCACTCTCCATGCACTCTGAATGGAAGTCCAGGTGTGACAGCTAAATTTCAAATGTTTAGGTTTAAATGAGGTGATTCCTTTTCTGAGACACAATATCCAAGAATCATAGAATCATAGAATCATTAAGGTTGGAAGAGACCTCAAGGATTATCTAGTCCAACGTGTGTGTCCCCCCCCCAACTATTACCCACTAAACCACGTCCCTAAGTACCACATCCAACCTTTCCTTAAACCCCCACAGGGACGGTGACTCCATCACCTCCCTGGGCAACCCATTCCAATGCCCGACCACCCTTCCCGAGAAGAAATTTCTCCTCATCTCCAACCTGAACTTCCCCTGGCGCAACTTGCAGCCGTGCCCCCTTGTCCTGTCAGTAGTTATCTGCGAGAAGAGCCCGATCCCCAGCTCACCACAACTCCTTTCAGGTAGTTGAGGGGGCAATAAGGTCTCCCTTGAGCCAAATGAAAAAACTGAGTGCCAGACCAGAGCTTTTGTACATAGACAACATGATTCTCATACAAAAAGAAGAAAACAGCCAGTCTATTGAAAGACCTTCTTGTCCAAAAAAAAACCCAAACCACCACGTGAGACAGTTATCTGATGTTTAATCAGGAGTGAAATGCAAGTGCTGAACTAAAGGCTTTGAAGGGAAGAACAAAGTGATGTATATCTTGCCTGTAGCTGTCACTTTGCGTGACAGCCATGGCCTGTCTCCTCCGTGTTGTTAGAAATGATGTCAAACCAGTTATTTTCACCCTTATCTCTAAGCATCTGAGGCAATGTGAAAAGATGAAAATAATAAATCCAGATCTGATTAGTGGAAATATCATTTGATAGGGCCCTTCCTACATGAAGGAAGACAGAATTCAGCCCATACAAAGATATTAATCAGAAAGAGGGTGTAAAACAGGACAAACAAAAGACAGAAAGTACTAAAAGTAAAAAGAAAACCCACAAAACAACAGTAAAATTTTGCAATTAAGCCTCTAATCTTCTCCTTGTAAACAGTTGAAACAAAATTTCATTTTGTTTACTACTGTGGGATGACAAATCTTTTTCTTTCTTCAGAGCTATGAATTCTCACTTTCCAGATATGAATCACTCAATTTCATTAACAAGAAGCAGCAGTTTGCTGACACCTTAATGTTAGCCAAAATATTATTTTCGGTAACTGCAAATAACAGGGTACACTGACTTTTGAAGAAATGTGACATACTCAGGATTTTTAACTTATAAATAGAAAAAAGAGAAAATATACAAGAGTGACATAACTAAATGCAGTGTTACTATTTTAAGCAAAACTCAGAATTGTATTTTTGTAAATAGCTAATGGAAGTTTCTGTTGAAAAATTGAACACATTAGCTTTTCAAATAAACATAATTCAGTGTATAAATCACAGATTAACTTCATCAAGATGTACAAGCAGCCCAGAGCCAGCAGAAAGCTTTAGGGAGACTTCTTCAGGTCCCCCACCAGACGGGCAGGCTCTTGTCAGCATATCTGCCAGTNACTAGTTATCTGTGAGAAGAGGCCGACCCCCAGCTCGCCACAACTTCCATGTTATAAAGGACTCATGCAACAACACTTTTCACTGTCTCACAGTAAAAAGCCTGTTCTGTTTTGATCTCCTCGTCTAGCTGCCTTTTCCCTCTGACCTTCACATGGAAAGTTGCAGGTTTGGAGAAACTAAAGCATTTCTTAAGGATATGAGACCAGAAGGCCAACAGCTGCTGGGTGCAGGCATCAGAGCAAACCTGGCAGGAGGAAGAGCAGCAGCACAGAACACAGGCTAAAATCCTTTTCAGGCACACAATAAAAGCTGTCAGGAGAAAACAAAGGCATAGGCATCCGCACACTGGCTGGCAGGCAAGTCTTGGCAGGTCGCTTCATGCCAATCTTTGTAGCAGGTTGTAGCAGGTTATTTACCCACTGTAGGCTACAGCCTGTAATGACAACTGCATATTTCATTTGACTGCACTGTGTATTGCCAGCAAAGTCCTTGGGATTATAGCTTCTCATGGCATTCCCTTTGGCACCAGCCCATTTTTTTCCCCTCTAAGGAAATTCAGGTTTGGAGCAGTGTCCCACAAAACATAAGGAAAAATAAGAGCTTTTTGTTAAAGAGCTTTCCTTAGCCTTTACTGTACCAAGGACCAAAAGACCATTGTTCAGGAGCTGTGCACCAGGCCACCCTCACCTTCTCCAGGACAAGGTGTGGATGCTGAGTACCATTTTGCAGGCGTGTGCTAGCATCACTGTGCACCACCATCCCCTCCTCAAGGCGGAGACACCTGCACCGTCAGCATTCTAGCAGGGGGTGCCCAGGAATCAGTCTCTTTGGAGAAAAGAAATATTTGTACTGTTCTGGTGTGGTGCCAGCTTGCTCTTTCATGTTGCCTGTACTCTGAAGAAAGATTAAGTTGCCTTGTTTACTTGACTATCTTTAAGCCTGCTGCTTTTTAACTTGCAAAAGGTGAAACTCCCACACTGCATTACAAAAATTGATGTAACTGCAGATTATCCTGTATTCCATTTGCAAGTCAGCTCTTGAAAAAAAGTGCAAATTATGCTTGCTGACTTTTCTTCTTTGGTAGCTATTTATTGCTTTGGGGACTGATTATCTCTGTGTACTGCTGTACGACCCTTCTGCACGCGTATTACCTGAGTGCAGTTCACAAGGAGTTAATTATTACCATCCTTACACACACCGATTGTCCCACTCTACACTGCGCTGGTGCGGCCTCGCATCGAGTACTGTGTGCAGTTTTCGGTGCCACAGCACAAAAAGGACATAAAACTCTTGGAGAGTGTCCAGAGGTGGGCAACAGAGATGGTGGAGGCTCAAGAGGGGAAGACGTATGAGGAGAGGCTGAAGTCCCTGGGTTTGTTCAGCCTGGAGAA
>VWZZ01008418.1:426175-442462 GCA_013399095.1 Psophia crepitans | reverse complement strand
GGCGCTCACCGGCCGCTCCCTGCCTCTGCCCCCCGCAGTGCGCCGTTCAGGTGAAGCTGGAGCTGGGGCACCGAGCCCAGGTCAGGAAGAAACCCACCGTGGAGGGCTTCACCCACGACTGGATGGTGTTTGTCCGAGGCCCCGAGCACAGCAACATTCAGCACTTTGTGGAGAAAGTCGTTTTTCACCTGCACGAGAGCTTCCCCAGGCCGAAAAGAGGTAGGGCCCGTCGCGGGCCGCCCCGGCGGGACTGGCGTCCTGACCCCGCCGCCGGCGTTCTGCCCGGCGCCGGGCGGCCGATAGCGGCGTCTGCCCCCGGATGGGCGCTCCTCAGCCGGCTCGGAGCGGGCGCAGCTGACGGGGCTGTGCCGGTCTCCGTGGAGAACAAAAGCGGCCGTCAGGAGGGTGACGGGCTGCCGGTAGTCCTTCTCCCGCCCCGCTTGGGGTTGCCCGGGGGCGAGCCCCCTTCTGTCCCTTCCCCTCTCCCGCACTTGCTGCCGCGGGATCGCCACTCGCAGCTGCCCGCGGTCGCAGGGCCCGGGCCGGCCGGGAGTGCGGGTCCCGGCGCCTGCCGGTCTCTCGCTTGTCGGTGGCGCGGGGCAGGCTTCTGCCTCGGGGTAGGTCTGCACCGGAGGCTTTTGCCCACGTGTTGCCCGTCTTGCTTTCTCCCCATGTACTAAATGTCTGACTTGGACGACGACGCCTGGAAACCTGTTCCTGCTCCGATTCTGGTACTTGCGTTTGGACCCCTCCAACACTTTGTTTTCCGCTTAACTTTCTAGTTTCTTGTCAGGGTTTCGGTCTTTCCAAAGTACATGAAAGCTTGTTGAAAGGTGTGTGCGTGTGGTGTGTGTGTACCCACATAAGTCAGGCTGGAAGAAGTATAAGAAGTCTTTTGTTTTTAGAACTGATTCCTGAGTCCTTACTGTCCTGATTATTGCAGTTGGATTAGTAGAGGTAACAGCACAAATAAAAGGAGCAGGTTTATTTATCTATGCAGACACAATGGTTAGTAGTTATCTTTCGTTTGATCTATAATCTTTATTGGCATCTAGAACTCCTGCAGTTCCTTACAACAATATCATCATAAATCCTGTCTGCTTAGAGCTAGGTGGGTGAAAACTGAGTGTTCAGGGAGCGAAAACCAGGAAATTTTTCAGTGTTGAGATAAAGTTTTGTTTTGTGGTTTGTCTTTTTTTTTTTTTTGTGATAAGGTAAGAACATAAATTGATTTAGCATTTCTCAGTTTGAAGATACCAAGCTGTGACTTCTTAACAGTTACTATGTTTCATCTAGGATACTTTCTTTCCCTTAAGCAGTGGACTATAAGCATTGCAGTATCTTAGCTGCTGAGATTATCTTCTAAAGTATAAGATATTAATTACCTTTAATTATCGTAGAGTTGATATATTTTTACATCTACTGTAAACCAGCACAGTACTGCACAAACAGTTTTCAGTGGATCGTATATAATACCGCAATATACGTGATGAATTGCCCAGATAATTCTGCACTGTGGTGTCTTCCTCTTGTTTTCTTATACTTCTTGTACAGAAAAGCATGACTTTACGTCAGTCTAAATAGTTTGACGGAGAAACTCTTGAGAAGAGGTCTGAGTAGTCTAAATGGGTGAGATAGCATTATCTGTATTCAGTGAATTAGATGTTCTTTCTACCACTAGCACTTTCAAGCTTTGTCTGCATAGAGGATGTTTGTGATACTCTCCACTTTTATTATCTGCGCTTTATTTATCGTTGTTGTCTGGTCCTGGGGAACATGATTGCAGCCCAGACTTGGGAGTCAGTTGCTAGGTGTGATGTGGAGCTTGCTGATAAGAGTATGTTAGGACTTTTGCAAGTGAAAATTTGTCTCTCCGGCTGCTGAGTTTAGTTATGCAGTCATTTAAGCCATTGTTTTAAAGTGTTTATTTTTGGGGTTTTATTTGTATGCATCATTTTCATGACGTGGCAACTGCTGGCAAAGATGCCATCTTATATAGCCCGGGAAGGGACTTGTGATACTGTGATTGCACATGACTCAGATTGTAGGAGAGCTCTGCAGCTGCTCCCAGCCAGCAGAGCGTAAGCTCGGATCGCAAGCACTCTGCTCATTTCTGGGCTTTGCTTAGCCTTTAAACACTAAAGCAGTGAGTCAAAAATAGGTGCTGAAGAAATTTCAGGCCCCTGAAATCACAGTGGGGAAAAGTGAGCATTGTACTACTGTGTGTGAATTACCTAGCACGTGTTCAGCTGCTCAGAAGTACTTAAAAGAGTGGTGGTGATGTGTGCCTTTTAAATGGGAGTGTTTTGTTTGTCTTCCTAATTTACAAATACACTTAACATTTCTGAGAAAAATAATTCAGGCTTTCTTGGCTCTGTAAATCGATGCTGTTAGTTTGATATGATCTTAGACAAGTTCAGGGTGATATCTTAAATGTTGTGTATTTAATGGGAATTATATGCTTGCTTGTAGTGTTAGTCAAGCTACCTGTTTTCCATAGTTTCCTCTGAAGTTATAATCTATTTTTTGTGTAAGATAACCTCCCACTTGGAGATGTGTAGTAAGTTCTCAAACTAATCCAGATCGATAGGTTTAGCAAGTTGAAGTAAGTGTACAGTATTAATCAAAAGCAAGTACTAGTATACTGATGAGCCATAATAACACTTAGCTCTCTGGTAAGTGATCTTTTTCTCTCTGGATGAATGCTGTGAATAGCTGCTTTAAACATATATCCTTGCTAGGAAAAGTTCTAATTCATTAAGTCTATCTATAGAGCTCACGGATAAATTTGAAAATAATAAATGAAAGGCTATCATAGGTGTTACTAGCTCATAATGTGTTTTTGTTGCTAGATCACTTTTCATTAGGGGCAGAGTCATTCCAAACATCAAGGGGAACAAGGGAGATGAATTATTTTCAGTGCATTTGCTTCGTGTGTTTATGAGAATTGCTGTATAAACCGTCAGTTCGCCAGCTACAACTCTGGCTTTGCTTATCTCTTCTGGCTGTACTAGGGATTTTGGAAATACTAGAGGCCGGTGGTGAGTTTGCAAAGGTATGTCCAAGTGTTTGTTCTAATAGTTGCTGCAGGACAAGCAGGGTCCTGTACCCCAAAGTTGCATCAGCTTTGAGGTGGAAATACAGGCAGGGATAATGTACAGTCAATTGTTGGAGGGCAGAGCAGGTTGGTTTGTGTGTATGGATAGGATGGAAAGGTGATGGTGACTAACAGGGAACAGAGCATGGATAAGCTAGAGTGACCTAATAATGTAGTATCCTTCATTTTTCACTGTGTCTCACCTTAAAAAAAACCTGAGCTTGGCAGTGTTTTTACTGTTTTCTGTTTGCCTTATGGTGACCGAGTGCTTCAGTTTATCCTTGCGAGGTGGACCACACAGGCTTTTACAGTGACTGGTTCCCCATACTTCCTCCCATTTAGTGGCCTGCTCCTGCCATCTGACTTCGATAAGTAGTTTCATGGGGATGGCTACAGGACTACTTGCCACGAGTTGTAAAGGAAGCAGACTCATGCACAGACTCAGTTTTGAGTACAGTTTGCAAGATAAAAGCTCTCTAAAATCGTGATGCAGTCACAAATACTGGTTTTCAAATCTTACCTATTTTGTGATGCTGATGTAAACTGATTAAGAGAAGACATGGAGAATTGCTAAGATTCTAGCTTTATTTCAAAGCATGTGTTGCTTACCGTTCATTATTCATGCAAAGAAAATAGTGCTGTCTGTAGAGGTACAGTATTTTAAAGCATGTCTGTTGAACAAGATTTGTCACCAGGTTACGGTTAGTTTTGATCCTCTGTGATACTGCCTCCAAAAGAGGAGCTGTTGCTCTTGTCTAATGCGTCTCACTAATTCTTTGAATGCTAAGCCGTGCTGAAATATTTTCTTCCTTTTTTACTGCCTAATGAATGTTGATGGTCTGCAACAGCAGTACAACTTACTATTTGTCTTACAGTATTTTAGCTAGATAAAGAAAAACATCTCTTCTTTCAACAACTCATATGTGCCTGTCAAAAAATACATTGGAACAAGTGTGGCCTGAGTGGTTTCGATTAATCAGTGGTGCATTTTGACAAAGTAAATTTTTTTTATTAAAAAAGGGATAGGCTAACATTTCTGTGCTAATAACCGCCATTTTCATAATGACTAAGTTTGGATGCTGAATGTTGTAACCTAAAGGTGGGAGGTGTCGCTTTCCTCTGTGGAGGAGAACAACACTTACTTACAGTTCAAGAAGTTTTACAGTGATAGTGCAAAGCAACAGAAGCAGAGCTGCTTGTTATTCTGGCATAGGATGAATCAAACTAACATTCTAGAAAGTCTAAATTTCTAGTATTGGTTGTTTTTGTTAAGGTTGTCTATAGTGAAGAATGAGGCTTTAGTGAATGATAATGTTTTGAAATAGACTTAACTACTGTAAATAGTGCTGATGATTTATTTGTAGTAAACACATCCTTTTTCTTCTCATACGAAAGCTTTTCCTGTTTTGTTCCTGCAGTTCAACTAGGCACCTTTTCTGAGTAGTCTTCCTTAGAAAAGTTACAAAATCTCTTCTGAATCCATTGTGTTCTAGGAGTCCAGTAAGGAGGAAGAAACTAAAAGATGCAGTCCCCCTTATTGCTGGCATTTATTTTTACTGTTGGGGTTTTTTTATGATAACTTTGTCCCAGAAGCCACGGTATTTTGAACCACGACAAGGTAAGAGTGTTTTGGTGTGGGAAGTATGGTGAGTGAAGGGCAGTGGCGGTGTGCGGTGTGCCCTTCCTGGTAGAAGGGGCTGCCCTGTGAGCCTGCACAAACCTGAAAGCTGACTTCAGTTCTGACATGCCGCGGTGTGTGGTGGCGCATGTGGTGTGAGCGGCAGTCGAGTCTGTCGCTGCCACACTTGGAGTGTAGTTGCAGAGCCAAAACTGTGTGAAGACCATCCCTCAGTTTGCTTGCAAGCTCTTCTTGGGAAAACATATCTGCAAGCAAACCCTGTATATAATATGCAGATTTTATTTACAAAGGGGAAACTTCTTTTTGATGAAATAAACAAAAAAAATCTCATGGCTTTTTTATGTCCTATACACTAACTTGAAATGAAAAACTGCTAATCAAATTCTGCTTCTGTGCATTTTGATTTGTAGTTCAGTTTTTTTGTACAAAGCTGATAGCTGAACTTGTGATGGACAGATTGGTGTGGTTTCAAGATGTAGATAGGCTCCTCTGTTGAGATGTTTTGGTCTGCTGCTTTAAAGGAATGTTTAAATTTAGACTTTTTTTTTTTTTCTGACAGCTTAATCCTCTTGTGAAAGCACATCTCATACTATATTTTAAATTGGTCTCTAGTGATCTGTACTTTGGCTGTGAAAATGCTTCATGGAGCTCCCTAAAAGTATTTATTGATAATATGCTGGCTAAGAAAATCAATGAAATGTCTTGGAATGAACTTGGATTAGGAAAAATGATGCAGTTCTTCCCACATTACTTTATGATTAATTTTTTATTATTATTTTTAAATTTGTTTTTCAAGTATCTTCCTATGTTAGGAGGCACATTAGTGGAAGGGAAAGAAGATGCGTACTCTTTCATTCCTTTCCTAGCCCCATTTTATTAATGTTTTGACCACAATGCAAATGCTGCTGCTTTTACTGGCTTGCATATTGTCTTGTAAAATTTCAGAGAAAATGACCAAACAATATTATCTCACTCATTGTTCTTGATTAATCTTTTTTTGCTTTTGTTGATTTTTAAATACTCAAGGCGGGGGGGAAATAGTCTCTCCCTGCTCCCTTTAAAGTCAATGAGAGACTTAAATTTTAGTAAATTTATTGGTTTGATAGGGACCCATAAACAGATTCTTACCACATGACTTGAGTTTTCCTTTTGTGTCAAGTAATGCAGGCAGATCGTCAAACTCAATGAACAGTTAGTTTTCTGCTGGGTATGTCAGTAGGATATTTAGCTACCCTTGTAAGAACAGGTTGCCCAGGGAGGTGGTGGAATCACCGTCCCTGCGGTTGTTTAAGGAAAGGTTAGACGCAGTACTGAAGGACATGGTTTAGTGGTTAATAGATGGGGGGGGGACAGTTGGACTGGATGATCCTTGAGGTCTCTTCCAGCTTTAATGATTCTATTACCTTCTATTAAGTTAACTGTAGGTCTGTTTTGTGGTTTTTTTCCCCCTCTTAAATTTTGCCTAAACCTGATGCTTCAGGTCTCATAGGCATGTGGAATTTTTTTTCCATTAATCTTACATAGACAGGTTTGATACTGCACCTTTTAAGGCAGGCGTGGCTGTTATAGTTGCAAAATGGTTGTTACTGCATGTGGATTTCAGCTCAGGCCAAATGAAACTTCTGATGTCTAGTGAAGAGTTTTGTTTAACATGAATCTCTCGACACTTAATGTTGCTACTACTTTAATAAGAGTTTGATAGCTTTGAGAATACGTATGTGTTTTCAAGTGCACTTTCTAATTCAACCCAATGCAACTCACAAGGGTGTTTCACAGTTTTCTTTTTCAGAGACAGTGACAAGAGTTTGAATATAGGGAAGTTATTAAGTCTTGTCTTTACATGAGTGCCATCAGTAGTTAGTGGCTTGGGTGGTATGATGCTACCTGTATTGGAAAATCTGGTTTTAATAAATAATTTCCGCTCTCTGATATGTCTCTAAAAACTATCACGTTCAACGTTGATGCTTATGCTTTATTTAGAAGTATACAGTGTAATAAAGTCTTGATTTGTAGATGGAGCAACATACATATGTTTTAGGAGTATACAAATCTGATGATCCCTTTCCATGAGAAGTGATTTGCTGTCTGCGAAGACTTGCATTGTGTTTAACTGAAATGGCATTAAATGCAGACTGAGGTGTGACAATGGACTCTTACACTTGCTCAAGATACATAGTGACTGCAGAGTCTGTAGTACCTCAGTGTGACAAAACATGTGAATAACAAGGCTGCTACATCCTCTGGTGTCACAAACTTAGTTTTTGAAGTTTACTTGCACTTTTTTTTATTTGGTTTAATTGTGTGGTTTGTGTTCAATGTGTGCTTTTTTTTTTTCTTTCTTCTGCATGGGTTGTCTAGTTTTGGGTAGATTTCCTCCCCTGCCAATGTGTTTCTGCAAGGGCAAGTGCCGATTACTGTCAGAGCTGCCAGTCAGTTCTGACGCTTATTCCTTAACTCTCAAAATACAAACCTAGGTTATTTATTTCACATCATTAACTTTGAATAGCATTTAATTGCTAATATGGTGTTTTTAGGTTTAACAAGTCCTGGTCACATATTTCTAAAGCTACAATATTTATACTCTGTGAGTGTAAGTCTTCTGGATTTTGGGTGGTAGCAAGTTACATGTAGTTTCAGGGCTATCGTATACAAGACTTCTGGATAGCTGTGGAATAATGTTCACTTGAGGTACAGAAGACCAGGTTGCTGTGTGTAAGATCAGCTCTGTTACTTCCTCAGTAAGATGAGGGGGAAGATACCTCAAAATGTTTAAATCAGTAGACAGTTAAATTTGTTAGTGAATATTTGAGAAAATGAGAACAGATGAGTTGCTCAATTGCTGTTTATTTTTGTTGCTCTAACTTCTGTGCATTTTTTGTTCTTGGAAAAATAGATTTATGTGGTTTAAAGTTTTCTTATGTTTAATGTTACAGGTTAACAACCTGAACTGCAGTTTTAAATGTCTGTTAAGATTTTTCAGTGCTCTATTGATAAGCTGTAATGTGTTGGAAATGCGATTTGTGTAATTTTTTGTGGTACTGCTAAAGATATGAAATCTGTTCTTGTAACAATGCTGTGCAGTATGGTTAGGGTTGTTTTCTGGTGTGTTGGTTTTGGGGTGTTTTTGGGTTTTTTTTTGTTGTTGTGTGGTTTTGGGAATTTTTTTTGAGTTTTTGTTTCAAATTCATGTTTTGGGGACAAACGTTGGGGCGGGTTATTCTGTCCCTTGTTCTGGTTGAATTTGTGGAAATGACTGGCAGCTTGATAGTTGCAGCCTGTGACGTCTGTTGATAATGCTTGCGATAGGTGGGGAAAGCACAGATTAATTTATAAAGGTTTGATCCAGAATTAAGTCTGCAGGCTATTGCAGTTTGACTACATTATTTTTTTTTTGTGAGATTCTTCTGACAGACAGCTGCCCTTTTAAACCAGCAGAATTTAATTATTGTACAATCATTCTGTTTCTTCCTTCCTAGTACTAATTGATAGGCATATATGAAAACAAAGGAACAGTCAAATTCTAGCACTTTTGTACGTTTGCTTGAAAATTATGGTTTCTCATCTTGTCACAAAACATTGAGCTTCCAATTGAAAATGTTGTTTGCTTTTCATATGCCTGTTATCTTGTTGCTGTACTTTCTAGTCCATAAAGGGGAGGAAGAACAGATTGGTGTTTAAAATATTTGTATGCTTGCTTAAATCTCTGTGTGGGAATTTAAAATAAATTTAGATGTATTGTACTGCCTACCATTAAAGAATACAGCTAAATACTGATTTTTGCACTGTTGAAAATTTTAAAAACTGTACACTGCTCAGTAAAACCTGTTGTTCAGTACCTGTTTAAAAAAGTTAAAATCATTAACTTCTTTCTGGGATGCTGTTTGCTTAAATAGTGGATGAGACACTGTTACTACCAGGAGGTGTCAGTCATCAGAGAGTTTATCTCACCAGTATCTTTGCAATGGTGCTCCTTGGCAGAGCCTCAATGCTTAGTGCTATCCCTTGCTTGCCAGCTGCAGGCTGTATCATGCCGTTAATCCTGTGCTGAGCTCCTGCCCTGACTGTCTGGCTCTCTTGTGGAGTTCAGGTTTGTTTCTTTCAGGTCTCCAAATGAGCCCAGTGGTGCTGGACAAGTTTGATTATTTTTATTTTTTTTTTTAAATTTGTAGCACACTGTGGTGACAGGTCTCAACAACTGTGACATCATGTAAATGATAGATAAAATCTAATTTCTTTTAAATACAGTTCAGACCTATTCTTGAGGTTTGATGTGAATGAACTGCCTTTTTATGGCTTCAGTAACTTGTCCATAATTTTACAGATCTATGCTTTTTTATGTACCTTGCGATGTGTGCAAGTTTCATACTTAATCTTGCTCATGAAGATAAATACCAAGATATGTGTTTGTGTTTTCAGATGGTTATGGTGGCAGAAATTATAGTACAAACAGCATTATTATACATAACAAAAATAAAAAGCCAAACTGAACAAGAACTGTGAGGTGGATTGATTTTACTGATTGCTGTTAGGGTACCGAGTGGTTTGTAGTCAATCTAAATTTACTATTTGTACCTGCTGTTCTGAATCTTGTAGAAGAACTCCACCCAAGTCAATGAGACACTAATAATTTTAGTTGTTCTGGATAGAAGTAATGTGAGCATAACATGTCTTGAGACAATTGTGTTGACAGACAAGATGTTCTGTGTTTGTAGGCTTGTAAGGAAGATCTCGGAGTTATTTTGTATACTTAGAGGGAGATGGTATTTTACCTTTCATGTACTAACTTTAAAGGGCAAATGATTCAGAAAGGAATAATGCGGAAATTCAGTTGAGACAGAACTAATTGATACTGTGGGCTGGGGGCCAGCAACTGTGTTTTCCGTCATGTGTGTGGGGTGAAAAAGGGCAGATCCAAAAATACTTGCTGTTACACACAGCAGCCTTTCTGGAAGTGGAGGGCAGAAGCTTTTTTTGTTGTTGAGGAATTGCGATGGGTTAATACCTTTTTAATTCCTCTTCTGATCCTGTAAGAGGCACTGTAATTAGCAAAAAATATTTGCACATTTAATTTTACCTAATGTAAATTCCAAGTGAATATTTAATTGAAGCATTTGGGAAAACCATTTACAGAACGGCTGTAAGTCATCACAGCAGTAACACCCCACTTTACTAAAAAGCAGGAGAGAGATTGAACTTGAAATCTTGTGCACTCACTTGCTTAATAAAGGAAACTAGAACACATACATGTATTCTCTATGGTGTAGTGTTAGCCGCCTCTGTCTCCTCCGTGTAAGTATGGGGAGGTAGCAGTGTTTGAACCAGTCTCTGTGTTGTGGTTTAACCCCAGCTCACAGCTAAGTCCCACGCAGCTGCTCGATCACTCCCCCCTGGTGCAGGATGGAGGGGGAGAGTCAGAAGAGTAAAAGTGAGAATTTGTGGGTTGTGAGAAAGCCAGTTTAACAGGGTAACAGAGGAGAGAATAATAACAACGATAAACCAAGTGATGCACAAATGCAATTGCTTACTGCATGCGAAAGGACAACAAAACAACTTGATGTCCAGTCTGTTTCTGAGCTGCAATCCTGCCTCTTGGCTAGTTCCCGGTTGTATATGGAGCCTGATGCTACAAGGTGGGGAATGTCCCTGTGGCCAGCCTGGGCCAGCTGCCCTGGCTGTGCTCTCCCAGCTCCTGGTGCACCTGGCAGGGCCTGGGGAGCTGAAAGGTCCTTGGCTGAGTGTAGGCACCACAGCTACCTCGCAACGGCTAAAAACATCAGTGTGTTATCAACATTGTTCTCATACTAAACCCAAAACACAGCTCTATACTGCCTACTACAAAGAAAATTAACTTTATCTCAGTCGAAAGCAGGACAGTCTGTATTTACCTAGCATTCTTTCTTATAAGAATATTGGCTTTTATTATTCTTCAGTGCTATCATCTCTCTAATACTTCCCTAGATACATTTATTTAAGAAGAACCAAACAAAAACAACTACTCACAGCTGACTGTTATAAATGCTGTAAGGTATTTGTGTGTAAATTGCTGTGAAGCAATTCCATCCAAGTTCTTTGGGTGCCTTTGGCAATCTTGTGCAAATAGACCAAGACCAGCCCTTGAACCTAAATCAAATAAGGTAGCCCAGCAACAGTAGAACACCTCAGTTTGCTTCAGCAGGTGCTGCCGTGCTGTCCTAGCACCACTCTTCCAGCGGGTGGCTGGGCACCACTGCAGGTTGCCCTCTGTCCGTCTTTAACGCAGTAGAGCTGATAATGAAAAAGGCTCTCCTGTATAGCACCCGCTTCACTGCTGGGGCGAGTTGGAGGTAACTCCAGGAAAGTGACAGTGACCTGTGGTCTTCTGGGCCCAGGGGGGCAGGTCGTTCTGTGTCAATCCATTACAACACTTCTGTAGCTCAAACCTAGTAAGAGCAATGACCAAATGATTTTAATGGGAGGGTGAGCTTCAGAAACCCGCTACAAACAAAACCACATACGTGCATGCGTGTGCACACATGCTTTTTACAAATAGTGACTGTTTCGGATGCATGGAACTGTTTTGTACAGGATTCTGCAGCTGTCCAGTGTTTTAAGTTGAGATGATATGTTGCACCTACTGTGTTTAAGTAGCCTGTGCTTTAGAAAACTGAAAGTATCTGTTGGATGTTGCATTTAATCAAAGACTGTTCTTAAAAGGGTGCTCATCAATTATTTTGTATTTGCTTGAGGCTTTATTGTCAGATGTTGAGTTGTCATACACTGGAAAGTTTATTTTTCACCTACAAAATTCTTGCCAAACAAACTAAATGTCTCCATTGAGAGTACATGAGAATAAAAGTTTTTGACGAAAACAAGGGTGTCAAATAATGAAAACTAAAATCATTCACAGTTTACCCTTTCTGTTGCTGGAAACTAAATAGAAACAAAGTGGTTTCTATGAAGCAGATTTACATTAGGTTACTTTGAATTTTTGATATAATAAAGACAATATTAAACAATTACTGCAGATCTTCCAGGTTTTGTAACAGAAGTTTTGTTGTGTTAGTCCACTAATATTAGTCTGCAGGGATATTTCCTTATATTTCTGCCTTAGTGTCTGAACTGCAATTTTACAGGAGTTGAAATGCTACTACTACTAGTAGATAGATAATTTTAACTTCACACTTAAAATGCCAATCTGTGTTTCAAGTGGAATATTCAAATGGTTTTGGGTTTTTTTTGTTTGTTTGTTTGATTAGCTTAAATCTGGGGAATAGTCAATTTGTGTCTTAGACAATAGAAAATTTTACGTTTTGGTTTTAGTTTCTTCGTGGTCTGTTTAGATAATAGGAATTTATTGATTAAAATCTGAAGTAACCTCTGTGTTTTTAATGCATTTTTTAATGGTGCATTTGATATTTAAATATTAGGCTATATGGCTAGCATGTAGTCTGTAATGTGTTTATATGTATTGTAGTTTTAGGGGCATAATAACTTTTTTAAAGTGATTTTTGGAATCTAATGCAGTGATCAGATCAGTGTGTTTGCCTAGATTAAGTGATGGAAGCCTCAAAATTCTGAAAGTTTCTGGTACATTCTTTATTTGAAAATAAAATCATTCAATAAAAAAAAAAACCTGGCGTCTTGTATGAAAAGCATTGAAGCAAATTAAGTATTGTGAAGACTGGCATACACTCAGGCACTGAAGATAAGACTTCTTCCTCCTTTTCCTCCTGGTTTCCCTAGAGGATTGTTTTCTTTCATACATTTTATGCAGTTGGTACTGTCCCTTAATCTTATATAAGTGATCTCTATAATAGTTTTCACAAAGCCACTTTTGGGGGCCCAGTGGTTTAACTGCAAATTAGGAATACAGTAAGTATGAAGTTCCTTCCAGCCATGCTCAGGTATTGGATTAAAAGGGTTTTTGCAATTTTTTCCTTGCCAAAGTTAAGAAAAGTGGTCTTCTCTTAATATCCTAAATGGTCACGAGAAGTGTGTTTCTTCAAAGGTGCCACAGAATAAGGCCGGGGTGAGGAGGAGGGATGAATGCATGCAGAGGGGAGGAAAAGGCATGGATTAAATGTTACTTTCTTTCTTGACTTTCACTGTATTAACTGAATCTTTTCCTTGCTAGAGATCACCAGGTTGTTGCTTATTTTTGAAAGGAATTATTTAAAACAAAATTATGAAGATTTTTTTTTTTAAATTACACTAATTTTATGCAGCACCTCTAGAGCCTGTGAATTCATTCTTTAAGGAGAAAAGAATGTGGCGTGGGCATGTGCCTCCTTTATACAAATCATAATTCTAGAGTAGAGTCCATAATTCTAATTTAATATTGACTCTGCGTATATATACTTGTGTGCACCTGCTCACAGCAGGAATTACTAGCAATTTTTTTTAGCCTACAGCAGGCACTTAAGCAAAGAGTTTAAAGGTGTTTCAGGCTTTTTACGTACCTTTCAACCAATGAGAATTATATTACTCTGATAATGTGTTCCTTGGCCATCATGGAAGCTTCTCTTGTGCAAAGAAATAATAGTCATCCGTCTTCCATTTGTTCAGTTTCATGTCTATTAAATGCTGGGTCATTTAGGAGGCAAGAAATGCTGCTAGTGTTATTTAAAGGGCTCATAGTGTTGTCCCCTTGCCTTTCTCAGAGATTTTTCATGGACGTCAGAAACTGTGTTGGTACAGCAAGAACTAGCTTTCCCTGCTTGCAGGAGGGGAGGATCCTTTCATAACAAAAAATAATAACACAACGGTAAACTATAGCTATATAAATCCCCAGGTACCTGTGATAAATTACTTTCAATGTACTTGTAATTTATTATTTTCCTTTAAAGGGAAAAACAATATTTAGCTTGCTGTGTATGGTTAGGTAGTTTCACCGTTTCCCTTTACTATTTATGATTATTTCCCATCCCTTCTTTGTCATCCATACAAGAAGGGGTAAGAGATGAATGCTTAAGCAGGAAAATGTGCTTCCCAAATTGCATTAAGCATTGGGGAATCAGAGGTAGGTGTAGTATGCTCCCTGCCCTGCTTTCTCAAGTTGTCTGTGTTTCTGCCTTCCGTGATACAACTGTTGCTTTATCTTCTTTGTTCATGTTTGTTCTAAGTCACTTTCCTTTCAAACATAATCATACCAGTGCTAAGATATTGGTGCGTTCCTGTTTGAATGTGTGGCAATTGAAGTGCTTTATTTTTCCGCTGTGTCTTCTGGAAATTAGATTTTTAGCATTGCCTTAAGATGGCTTTGAAGCACTACAGGCAAGCTGGGATATCAAAGGGCTACAGGAATTCAGCCATAATTGTTTTATGGCTTGCCAGAAATCAGACCTATTTGTATAGGTAGCATAATAAAGAGCTGTGATTTGACAATTTGGTGCCATTTATATCCACCATAAAAATAATAATAATAAAAAAAGTTAAAGGGTTATTTTGGAAGCAGGAACTAAGCTGTAAATGCAAATTGCTTTTCCATTTTCTCAAAGGAACAAAAAGGAAACAGGGTTTAGGAAGCTTTTTACTGAAGTGAAGTTAACAAGGACTCTGTCTACTCTAAGGGTATTGAATACTGTACTTGCACTGTGACATGGCATATTTAGTTCCTTTAGTACAAGATCACATCATCCAAAAGGTACAGATTAAAAAAGGACTTATACTAGTAAGTCAGAAGGAAAATTAATGCAAACTTATGCAGCAGCATGAGTAAGTAGCCCAAGTGACCTTGACTTCTGGAAAATTGGAAATAGTTCACTTTTCTGTTGGTAGTATAAGCGTGATGCCCTTGCTGTCTTCTGGAAGCTTTATTCCCAACTACTTGTCCAGGTACCACTTATGACTGAAGAGTTAAATGTGCAGACCTGAAACCTTAGTAGGATACTTTCCTACTTGGAGAAGCCATCTTGGAAATGTGTTGGCAATCTTATTTGAAAAACAGAGGTTAGGGAGCACTGGATCCCAGAAGGGTGGTTTTGGGTGTTCTGCTGCTTTCCAGTATGTTGATAAGCATCTGGTGACCGCAGTTAGTTGCGTTTGCTTTGCTTTTCACTTGGTTGTACGGAGTACTCTGAACACTTGCGTATGTTTGTGGTGTTATCACAGTGCCCGTTGGGGAGCAATGTAGGGAAGCAGTGTTCTCTGAGATACCACTCGGTGGCTTGTGGTAATAGCACGTGCTGGAAGACCATCTCTTCTTAGGTAAACTCAGCATTTAAAGATACGTGATTTGGCATTAGCACCAATTTCAGGTAGAAGAACCTGAAAAGTAACAAAAGTAACTTGTAGAAGAACCTGGAAAAGTAACAAAACAAGTTGCTAACTGGTGTAAATTCCAGTACTTAAAACTATGGGGGCATCTAGGCGTTGGTATTGCTCAAAATAAGGACTGTTGAGGTGGTTAGCATTTAGCTGGCAATAGTCTCTACCCTGTAAATAAAACAGAACATCTTTGGGGTGGTGAAAGGAAGAGGCTCTCTAACATAAAAATGGAAGTTAGATGCTCTGAAAAAATGAGTGACCCAGTGCACCATGCAGAGCATAGCAGAGGCTAGCAATTGCACTCCAGCACTACTTGTTTTGTTGATCTAGTTGAGCCTGCTGATATCCAAACTATTTTTATAGCACACCTGATTTCTTTGTCAGTGATCTCTTTCTGGTTCTTGAAAGTGCTGATATCTGTAACATTATTATTGTTTAACAAGCAATGAAATGTCTGTGTGCTGTTGGACTTCACTTAATGTAAGAATGAGGTTTGGCACCTCTATTACTATGCAAATTTCACAGTATTCCTGTTAGTTCTTACTCTGAGAAGGAAGGAGACTTTTATCTCCAGAACTAATGCCAGTCATCTTGCTACCAGTGACACACTTGTCACTAAGAAGATGGGTTTCTTTATTAACGTCTTGACTATCTTTGTCTTCTGGTATCTGGAGATGATTAAACATTGTAATAAGATGTGGGATTAGTCTTTATTCCTTCTAGATCTATTGATTTAAAGCTGTTTGTTCTCAATGGCCTTTAGGTTGCCAAGTTATGCCCTTAGTTGCTTTCCGGCTTTCACATTTGTCTGTTAAAGATGGAAGAAACACCTCAAGATTTGTACTTAAGCTTCTCATATGGGTTGTGTTGTTTTTTTTCAATAGCTAAATCTTGATTTGAAGACATAACTGTTTTTCTCAGTTTATGATGTTTGAATGTTGCCTCCTGACTTGACTTGTCTTGCCAACATCTGTATTTCGGCCTGGCTGGTAAATATTTTCCCTCTTAAAGCAATACTTGAGTTTCAATTTTTAGGCTTCTCACTGAGCTAATGATGACCTTGCTGGGGTGGGATTATTTAAAATTAGCTGGTGAGGATTTTACTCCTATAAACGTTGTATGGCATTGAATGCTTATCCCATTTCCTTTTTGAAAAACTTTGCCGGAAATGGAAGCCATGCAGTTGATCCAAGATGAAGGCCAAATAGCTGGTGAATTCTTTGAAGTGCGATGTGAGCAATCGCAAAGCTTATTAGAATAGAATAGAATAGAATGATTAAGGTTGGAAGTGACCTCAAGGATCATC
>VWZZ01008418.1:349116-423971 GCA_013399095.1 Psophia crepitans | reverse complement strand
CGACATGATACATCTTGTTTTCCTTGCAGTGACCTATGATACTCTGATTACTCAGGCTGGTAAAGGGAGCTGTCTGTCTTGTATTTCTAGAGTTCGTATAATTCTGAAGAGCAGAACAGTGAATTCCCTCTTTTTTTGATTGTTTGCAAGAGTAGCAGTATGCAAGGCATGTGGTAGTACTCCAGAGAGCTTCACTGCACAGCTAAGTGAGGAGTTTAAAGAAAAACTGCCTGCAGTGGCCATGCCAGAGCTGGACTTACTCCTTTGTGTGTCTGTGATAGCTATGCAACTCTGTTCCAGGTTTTTTTTTTGTTTTAAGTACATCCTTGAACTTTTGCTTTTGTTGGTTTGTTTTTGTATGAGATCATTTAACTCGTAATCTTAAACCCCCAAATAAATTAATTGGACTACTTCTTGGGTTTGGTATTTGCAGGGGAAGAGGGGAAATGGCCTGGCAATGGTTTTTTTTCTATAGTATTTGACCAAAGCGAGTGAAACATCTCTGATGCCAAAGATGAAGATTACTGCAGTTATACTTGAAGATACGCTGCTTACTTTGTGCTCTTTTAATAGCCTTCAATTGGCACAGTGATAACAGTGTTCATCAACTGGATGGCTTACTAGTGATGGAGAGTACGCTGCAGTCTGTCAGTGATGCAGGAGCTGAGCTCTAACTGCCTGACTCGGAGAATTCTCTCTACTCGGCCTCATAGATCAGTAGGCTTTTAGCACATTTTGGTCGAAAGTAGACATGTAATTAAAATGTGAGAGCACTACTGATTTGGTGTGTCTGTGATAGATTTAACTGGATGCAAACTGTTAAATTTTTCTTTAAATGTTGGTCTCTAAGGGTAGACAGAAGAGGCCAGCACTGACTCAGTCTTTCTCATGCTTTTGACAGTTGTATACCAGTACTACGTACTACTTTAACACTCTTTACACAGGAACTGATCCATACTAAAGCTGAAACAACTGTTCATTTTTCCTACAGAAATTCGTAACTTGGAAACAGTCCTGACTTCATAAAAGCAGTGTAAACTTTAATTTCTAATAGTGAATATTTTTATTGATAACTTACCACTTTTTAAACTCATACAATCAACCTGAGTTTGGTGGAAGTCTAAAGTTGAGAGGTTCTTGGTTGCTGTCAAGTTTTTAAAAAAATAAAATTACTTTTTTTCATCTACAGCAGAAGAGTATCTTCCAGATCCAAGAGAGTAAAACAGATTTTTGGTCCTGAATCTGCAAAAACATAAAGATGTAGTGCTTCCAGTGCTGCTCTTGGCACTTGTTACACCATGTCAGAGATACGGAATGACCCGTCCACAGCTTTGTAGGCAAGGAGCAGCATTGTTGGGAATCATGGGGTGTTTTTCAGGTTGCTGACAATGACAGGACTTGGATAGGCTAAAGTACTGCAAACACAGTTGCTTCACATAAACCTGAACACTTTTGCAAATTTTTTGGGGAAAACCAAAATGCTCTTACCAAATTGCAGAGCAGCAACTGGTTACTAGATTTGCTTCTGTGTGTACTAGTCCGGAGGCCTCTCTCACATTTCTGCCTGCCTCAGAATGCATGACTTGATGCTCATATAAATTATTTTTTTTTTTTTGTAAAAAGATGTGGCCTTCTCTTAGTTGCTGTGATCTTTTAGATTACAAATTTTGTTCCATCACTAGCAACAGAAGCAGAGTCTTGACATCTGTTGCTGAGGATAAGCATAAACACTGGGACTGTGTTCTGTTTAATAAGGGCAACTGTCCCTTCAATAAGTATTTGAACAGGTAGAATAGTCTAGTGCCTTCTCCTTTTGTTTGCTCCCAGGTTATCAGTGTTCAAAAGACAATGTGTGACAGACTTGAGCAATGGAGATTTCTAGTGACATCAGGATAGGGTTAACTTGAAAATATGGTATGCAGCAGTGTTTTGTTTAAGCAAGGTGAGGGAAGAGAAAAGTTTTTTAAATAGCATGCCTAAAAATTTCTTGGTAAGTATGGTCAATTTGCTTACCTTGCATCCATAGTGATATGAAAGAAGACAGATACAGAACTCTTCTGACAATTTTTCAAAAGGCCTATTTAAAGTGGTTTTATTCAGGGAACAATTGAACTCAAATGTACTGTGCAGCATGTGATCCCTCTCAGGTTACAGAAAAGTAGTTTAAAGTTTTGAGCTTCCATCATACCAGCCCTTAGAATCCACCTGTCCATACAGCGTTTTGCCATAAAGCTTAAAACTATATCTGACCTTCTCTGGCAGAATTGTAATTACTCCTTTTCAGCATAGCATATAGTTGGAAACAAATTGCTCAGACTGTTCAGAAATTAAATACGTGAAGTGTCAGTACAACTGAATCCCTTTACCAAACTCTTGAATGGGTTAACTTGAGAAGAAATGGCCATGGAATTGACAAGAGGGCAGAGAGGGTCTTAGTTGTCCAAAACATGGATAGTCTACAGTGATTAGCTCATGTTCATCTTCCAGTTTTCAAATTTTAAATACCTTTTGCAGACATTTGCTGACTTTTAGAATTTGCTCAGATACAGTGAGGGAAGTGATGGGCATTTTTATGAAAGCATGTATAATAAATGCTTGGGCCTTCTGTATTTCCCCCTTCAGTCTCTGGAGGGAAAGTATACTGTGGGGAAGTGTGTGTGGGGAGATGTGGTGAGCACAGACTTACCAGTAGAGCAGGGAGACCAGGAGCTTTAGGGTTAGCATTTCTCCTTGTCCAATGTTAAGCGAAGCAGTCTTATTCAATTATTTGTTTAAACACGGGTGGGTATTCTTTGACTCTACATGTCTGCAGATGCAGCTCTTCTGTGAGAAGCAGAAACTGCTGTGGCAGTTGACAAGCATTGCTGTCATCATGAACTTGATTCTTCTGTAACATTTGGGGGGGGGAAATTTCTGCAAAATCTTATAAATTTGAAACCTCAAAGAGGAAGAGACTGTAAAAGGCAATGAGTGAAAAACTAGAATGGAGATTTCCGTGATTATATCCATCTGGTTGTTACTTACCCCATACCTGCTGTGAAAAAACCCTGACATAATGATGAGAACCTGTTCCTAGGACCAAGGAGGGGAAACCATTCCACAGTAAAATCAAGTGGTGCAAATTCACTCTTCTTAAGCAGATTTGAGGTACATGTTGTGAGGAAATTATCTCAAAACATTTTTTGAACAAGATTTTCTTGGTAATTTTATGTTGTGAGTAATTCAAGCAGATTTCTTTCACCTGCTCTGCTCTAGGTGGGTATTGTAATTTTTTTTATTTTTTCCTGCTAAATGGCTTCTTACTTGCTATGTTATTTTAGGTTTTTATCTGCTTTGAAAAGGACCAAAACAGTTAACATCTGCATGTGATGTCAGTGACAACACTGCATCGTACATAAAATTTACAGGCAAGTTGTTCATGCTGCGTACGTGACTAATCCTGCTTTCTGATACTTAAGCTTCCGTAAAATGGCAGTCTGAATTACCTTTACTGAGGTTACGAGCTGTTGCGGACAGCAGTTTGCATTCAGTGAGAATTGTATTTGACACCTGGATGTTATTTTTAAAAATGAGCAGCCCCCCCCGCTGGCCCTGCCATGTTCCCCCTAGCTCCAACCCCAGCAATCTTAAAAGGGTAATGCGGTGGGCTTGTGGGTTTTACTTGTTTTGAGAAATTTGTCAAAAAAGTATTTATATTTTTAAGATTATTACCTTATTGAAAACTTGTGTGTCTTCATTCATGTAGCTAGTTTGATTTGAAACATCAGGTTTCTCGTAACATAAAACCAACAAAAATCCCAAATTACGAATTCTAGAACACAGCAGTAAAACCCTCCAAGGCATGTCCATGTAGCTGCATACTTGCTTAAGTTTGCAGACCTGAAACCTTTGTTTTGGAATTTCTGTCATTCTCTTTTCCCCTTGCCCTGCCTCAGAAAAGAGTTTCTGCTAATAATCGCACATAACTTTCTCCTCACAGTACAATATTTGGGAGTTTACTGTTTAATTTCTGTAAAATGTGTAAAATAGTGTTGATTACTGTTGATTGCTGATTTAAAGCAGTTTGGTTTTAATGTAATACTTAGAAATAGTTTAGCTATTTCCTTAGCCCTCTTCCACTGCTGAAAAACCCCCACCTTTAACCTTTTTCTGAAATCTCTTTTGGCATGGTTCACTTTACTCATGAAGGCTTTTCCCAAAACAGATAGTCATGAAATGCATATGATGTTTGTTTATGCTTTGCCATTATAATATTGTAAGACAAAACGTATTATGTCATGGGTATGTTTTTATAAATCTAACAAATAACCAGACTTAATGGGATGTAATTTGTCCCAGGATGTTGAAGTATCTATATGTTAAGCTTTAGTTTTTGGGCTTGGTGGCTTACAGCATCGTCATTAGCTTAACGTATTGAAAACGTAGTTGTTGGCTTACTTATGTATGTATTGTAACTTAACAACACCCAGCACTTAATGTATCTAAGTTTATATTACAGAAAATTTACTGAAGATAAGGGAATGTAATGCATGGCTAATGCAGAGAAATACTTAGGAGTAGCTTCTTATTTTAATGGTAAGAGCAGCATTGAGTTTGGTAAGTCTTCCAGTTTTGTTAAGTTAGCTAACAAACAGGTTCAAGGAAAATGAAACCAGGCTTCCCTCAATAGCGCCCACTGATGGGACAAGAGGCCTGGACACATGTTAAAGTATAGGAAATAACATCTGAAAAGACAAAACCTTTTTTCTTTCTAAACTGTGCAGATGGTCAAATGCTGGACTAGGTTGTTATGGAGTCTCCATCCTTTGAGATACTCCAAGCTCAACTGCCTAAGTCCTTGAGAAACCTGCTCTGTTTGGAGTGGAGGGCAGTGAGAGGAAAGGATACTGAAACTGACTGAAATTCAGGACAAAGGAGGGAATGCAGAGGTGCCCTCTAGCCCTGACTGCTTTGTGACTTTGTGAAGTAGGAGAAGATACAGACTGAGGCCTGGAATTCACATAAAAATGATGCGTGCAATCCAAAGCTGGCTTTCTGATTTGCAGCCAGTCAAATTGTGCTGTGAAACTGATGGCTACAGCATGCTGTGAATGTTGCAAGCTTTCTTATTTTCGCAAAGAGGTGAAAGAGGTTGGTATCAGGAAGTGTGACCAAGGGGTTGTGGTATAGCAGTTATTATTTATGATAAATGATTAAATGCTCAAATTTTGCCTGTTTAAATTTAGTTGTAATTTTCAGTGATGCTTGATTTCAAATGGAGACAATGTATGTATGAGGCCTCACTGTGCACTTTCTTGTTCGTACAGGGTTTTTTACTGACATACATTCTTGGCTACTGCCAGAGAAGGGTCAAGGAGTTGTGTGGCTATTTGGTTTCACCGGCTTTCGGAGTTTTGTATGGGGTGTTCCACTGCGTCAACAGAGATCAGAAGAGAAACCTCATTTTTCCTTCTTTGCAGATTTGCTTAGGCTATTTTGGCTTGCAAGCCACACAGTGCTTATGGGTTATGGCTCTGAATTTTAAGTATTGGCATTTCCTGTCATAACTTTAAAAAAAGAGACTCGCCCAGTTGCCACAGGAACATTTGGGGTCTGTAAAAGAAACAGCGGATAAATCTGTTGCTAAAGAACTGAAGGCTGTTTTGAAGGTTTTATATAGAAAAGAAAGGCAAAAGTTAAAACATGGAGAAACTGGAATGTGCTGAGGTTTCACATCTATAAGATATGAACTAAGAGACACTGCTATCTCAGGAAATGAATGCTTGGGAAATAAATGCAAATGTAACATCATCTTACTGATAGTCAAGACAAATTTCCATTTTTCTCTTTTTTTTTTTTCCATCCTTACAGGTCAGTTGATTTCAGCCCAGGAATGTTTCTATCCTCTACTTGATTCTGAAATTCACTTGCTAAGGAATGAAAGTATTTCCTGTCTGAAAAGGAGTTGTCCATCTATTTCAAAAAAAACAAGTCCAAACACTTCTTATCCTCTTTTTCTTGTATTCATAATTCTAATTTGTTTTTTCTTTCTGCCTGTCTTGTTTAAGCAATTGAGAAGTATATAAAGTCATATAAAGTATATAAAGTATATAAAGTTAAGCAATTGTTTAAGTATATAAAAGCTACTCTTGAGATTTGCAGAGATTTGAAAAACTGATCCCTGAAGAAGGCAAATGATGCTGAATGTTGCAAGTCCCTTTACGTTAAAGAAGGGTCAAAGAATTGGAGGAACTAACATGGAGTTGTATAGAAATGCAAATTTGTGCTTGTAAGGTACAATTCCATGTATTTGGGAGTGAGATAAATCCACCCACAATTTTTGATTTTGTGTGTCTGAGGTAACGGCAGAATACCTCCAATCAATTAAGATTTGTCGGTTTGAGTCTTTTGTCTCTTCTTGCTTCTCACCTGTCTCAGTCATTTTCTTGTTGAAATGAGCTTTTGGCCAAATTTAGGGGAGGAAAGGTGGGAGCAGAGTGCAAGTGAATTTTGAGGGAGTGCGTCAGTGCTGTGCATGTAACCCTAGAAACTTTAAATAGATGTTTAAATAGAATTGGCAGAAGGTTAAATCGTGCCTTACCCACTTGGTGTGAGAAATCCTTTTTTTTATATTCTGAGAATGAGATTAAATCTATGCAATTAAATTATGAAAACGAAAAGAAAAATGGTGTAGCACTTAGATGCATACAGTATTGGAAAATTTGATTTAATGTACAAGGCAAAAATTGTTGAATGATTCTACATGCATAAAGAAACCAAACATTTATTCTCAGAGTTTTTCAGTAAAAGCCTCATGTATGGCAGCCTTTATAGAGGAGCATATTATGTGAAAATTTTCAGGCTCTTTTTTATCACTTATTGTTTTTCCTAGACAATTGGGAGCTACAATTTGGTTCCAAGTCTTCCAGATGTTTTTTAATGGTAATGCTGTACAGTGAAATATAGTGCCGATGTTGGTTTCTCAGACGGATAGGATTTTTAGGTTTAGTATTAGATTGTTTAAATTTAACTTTTTATGAAAGATTTACAGATTTATAACCATTCCATTGAGGATTAGCCTGACTGGTTTGGCTGTTTATGAAAGTTGTCTGTCTTCTTTTTGATGTGACTGTCATCGCAGCTGTGCCCATATACATTCTTTAAAAAAAAAAGGCCTGGTTCCCCCTCGTTGGAAACTGGCAGGACATACGTGCTTAAAACATACAGGCATATGATGAAATTTGGCTTTGTTTCAGGCAGACATGCTGAGTAAGGGGCTGATGTTTTTGCTGGGTTCTCTTTCTAGTTGCTTCTGAAATGACATGTCCTTATTCCCTGGCTTCCCATGTTAACATTTTTGGAGGATACTAAGGGTGAGTGTCAGGAAGATGGAGCCAGGCTCTTCTCGGTCTCACTAAGCGATAGGACAAGGGACAACAGGTGCAAATTGGAGCATAGGAGGTTCCGGGTTAATGTAAGGAAAAACTTTTTCACCGTGAGGGTGACAGAGCCCTGGAACAGGCTGCCCAGAGAGGTTGTGGAGTCTCCTTCTCTGGAGACATTCAAAACCTGACTGGACATGTTCCTGAGTGATGTGCTTGAGGTGGCCCTGTCTTGGCAGGGGGGGTTGGGCTGGATGATCTTTTGAGGTCCCTTCCAACCCTTGTGATTCTGTGATTCTGTGAATTATGGGGTTTTACGAGTCAGTACCATATTTTATATTAACTTCTGGATGCTGAGGCTGAGCAAATTGGGAGGAATCTGGAAAGTGCAAAGTTGTTCTTTTTTCTGGAAGGCTAGAAGAGTAAACCAGCAGAAGCTAGGGACAGATTGTCTGCAATGGAGTATAACATTTTCTGTGGAGAACATTCTGCAATACTTACGACTTGGTACTGATGTTACAGTCATCATCTTCATTATATAATGACAGTATAGTATAAAAATCTGTAATCCTTGCTGGCAGCTATTCTTTACCTCTGCAGACTGGAAGGTGTAAACAGGGTCCTAGGTGAAGGGGAGGTAAAACCACCAGCAGGGTTTTTGCTCTGGCAGAAGCTTGGAGACGGTGGTAAGTATTCCAGACAGGGAACTGTAGACATAGGGAATCAATCCAGAAGAAACCGGAGTTCAGATGTGAGTTTATTAACAGGACTGCTGCATGCAAGCATGATTTGTGGTCTGTATGGATCCTTGTTTGAGCTTACAGAGGTGCCGAAAATGTAGTAGCAATATTTTAGTGTTACTCTCCTAGACTGCGTCAATTAAGTAGTAAGGCAGTATGGAGCTTTAGTGAAACAGAAGCAGAGATGCAGGCTAAGTTGCTGTGTGATCAGGTTGTTGATGTCAAGAATTGAAAAGACTAGGTTCTTCCTGGCAGTTCCAGTTTTCACTTTAATGTGTAGAGAAAACTTGAGTGAATGTGAACTCCTTAAAATTGTCACAGAGGCAGGGCATGTAAGTGCTTGGTAGTAACAGGAATAAATCTACTGCATAGACTTAAGAGTTGATCACAGATTAAGAAAGGGAGGAAAGAAATCCCAAGGAAACACAGAGATTAGCAAATGGGATTTGAACAGAGTCTGTTAATGACACAGTGGATTTGCACTTTGAAATCCCAGCTGTACTTAAACTTTCTGGTGTAACATGGAGTTAGCTGGTAAAATTTGGACAGCTGTTTAGAAATGAGGCCAAGGTGTCCCCAATCGTTCCTGAAACTATGTCAACTTGCTGTTAGCAGTTTTCAGTACTGACTTGCTTGTTATTGTTCCATCTTTATTAGAGGATTGCCAGTCTTGCTTGTGGCTTGTGTGATGTAAATGGGTGTCCTAGGCTGCATCAAAAGAACCCTAGGCAGCAGGACTAGGTGGTAATACTCCACCTCTGCTCCATTCTGGTCCCATGGGACCTCACCTGGAGTATCACCTCCAGCTCTGGGGTCCTCAGCACAGGACGGACATGGACCTGTTGGAGTGAGTACAGAGGAGGGCAATGAAGATGATCAGAGGGCTGGAGCATCTCTGCTATGAAGACAGGCTGAAAGAGTTGGGCTTGTTCAGTGTGGAGAAATGAAGGCTCTGGGGAGACTTAGTTTTGGCCTACCAGTACCTAAGGGGGCCTACAGAAAAGCTGAAGAGGGGCTGTTTACAAAGGCATGGAGTGACAGGACAAGGCATAATGGCCTTTAGCTGAAGGAGGGTAGATTTAGGTTAGATGTTAGGAAGAAATTCTTCACTGTGAGGGTGTTTAGGCACTGGCACAGGTTGCCCAGGGAAGTTGTGGATGCCCCTCCCTGGAAGTGCTGGAGGCTGGGTTGGATGGGGCTTTGGGCAACCTGGTCTAGTTGAAGATGTCCAAACCCTCTGCAGCGAGCATGAACTAGATGCCTTTAAAGGTCCCTTCCAACCCAAACTATGCTTATATGATCTTTTAGCCTAGCTAAAAACTTAGGTTCATAAAACTTTTCCTTGGTGACCTGAAACATTTCATTTGACGCTTTGGATGAAAAAGAGCTGTTGCATTATCTTGGAGGATAAAAGGAGAGAGGGTTAGATTGTGGTGTTCTCCCCATTCCCCATAGAATGGGAAAGTCAGATAGAGCACTGTTCTTACAACCAACCTTTACACAGGTAAGTTTACAAATCAAACTCTCAAGTGCCTTTCATGTTGCTTTTGGCAGTAAGTCTCAGTATAGGCAGTGGGAGTACAATAGGCTCTCTCCCCCCGCAAGAAAACCTCCAAGAAAGCAACAATAACTTAGGGAGAGTGCTGGAAGTGGGAAGCCTTTGTTGGTCCCTGTTACTGTTTTAAACAAAGGTACCCATTCAGACTGAATTATGAAAAGGTTAAGGAAGGGCTGTCACTTGCATAAGTGTGTGATTGTATCTATTGAAGCATTCCTGTCGAACACTAGAGAGGAGATTATCACTTTCGATTCTGAATTGACTGTCTCTGTTTTTTGAGTGGACTATATGGCTATTCATGCAAAATGCAAAACAATGTCTGGAGCTCTGATTTAATCCAGCAGCTTTGCCTGTCATATAATAATCACACCTTGTAGTACTGTAAATTGATTTTACGTTTGACCTGCCCACTAATGCACGCATACGCAAATCCATAGCCAGTAGCACTAAAATTAATGTGTAGATAAGCTCCGCCACACACAGCCATTGTAAGTCCTCATTATTAGACAAAGTTATCAGGTATCAGACAAATTAAGTATGGGACACTTCAGAAAAGAGCTCACTTCCACCAGATCGTTTGCAAGACCATTCATATCATGTCCTTTGCAGTACCTAACAGAGCAGCCTCTGTGTTCCTTTCCCCATTCATGCATCTGAAATGAATTGGATGTGGGCTGCTCTGTGTTGGAGTTTCCTCTGCCTTCACAACCCTTCTTGCTCTTATAGCAAGGAGGACCCACATGCTTCTGCTGTCTGGTTAATAAAATGCCGGAATGCAGCTCCCTAGATTTACATGGGATTGCTTGTACAGAGCATCCTCTTCTCTAAACCAGCATGCGGAGGGCTCCTTTGGCACGTTTACAGCTTTACCAGGCAGCTCTCATCTAGCCTTTTGTATTCAGTATGTTTAGCATGGTGATTACAGCTAGTTTGCTGGCAGATGATTACTGCTGGCTGTTGCTGGCTCTTGGGAGGAAAGGAGGGGAGAAGCAGCGAGGTCTTAGCATATACCTTTCCTTTCTTATTCCTGGTCTTCATGGTTCTACATGTTTCTGACTGTGGTGTTCAGGAGAGAAAGTCTCAGGTTTCCTTCTAAGTTTAGGAAGAAGACTTTTTTTTTTTACTCATCTGTCTGAGCACAGTATGAGATGGTTAAAGCGTCAGTAGCTATTTCAGTTTTCAGCTAAGATTCTGTGCGGTTCAGCCACGATAATATTGAGCTCATGAATTTTAAGTGAGGAATCAAAGGCATTTTGCAGAGGAGAGATATATGTCTCTATTTACAGATATGAGGAGTGTGAGACCTGGTGGCAAATTGTCTGAGAGGCTGGTGGCAGAACCAGGAAGAGTCCAGCTGTACTGTGCATGGAGTCCAGGCTCTCCCCACCAGACCAGACAGGACAGAAAGTCTCTAGCCCATTCCCTGCTTCAGTTACATGCTGTGGTAGGGTAATAAAACTCGTCGTTGTGCTTTGAAATTGTTCAAGGGAAGGGGCTGAACTGTTACGAGAGCAAGCATTAAAATTTGTAGTCACAGGAGTTGCAAATGTACTAGTTTCCTAGCGACAACCATATGCTTCTTTTGTGCATGAAACAGCCCAGCTGCATGGACTACCCACAGGTAATCCCTAATGTTCCTTTTCCACTCTCTTTAGTTAGGCTCCTTTGTCCACACAGTTACTGAGTCATGTTTGAAAAGGCCCTGCCCACTATGAACCCTGAGTTCTCCTAAGCATGGTAGGGCTCATCTGCACAGCAGTGTGTCTGTGTGTGCTTCACATACACACAAAGGAGGGAGCATGGAACTACCATATGACCTATATCTCTCCTATCAATTCCTCACAGAAATTTCCCTCCTCCTGTTACTGTCCCCTTTCTGTCTTTTGATTCTTCTTCTACCACAAGAAAGTTATTTAACTTCATTTTTTCAACAGTTCAGTAGACATTTAAGTTGGAACATACTACTCTTGGCACACCAGCAGACTCGGTGGGCTCTGTCAGCTCAGGTCAGCACTGTGATTTGCTTGTACAGCGAGACTGGCATGTTCTATCTCACTTATCAAGGGCTAAAAGCATCTGCACAGTCCTTACTTGTGTCTCAGCAGACATATGGCACCTTAGTCACATTTCTAGCCCTTAGGTAACATTGATTTTTCTTTGTTCTTCCCACTCCCAGCAGTGCTCTTCACAGTTGGGCCTCAGCAAATTTTACTTTGTTTTCTCAGGACACTGAAGACTACAGTGTCTTATTGTAGGTCAGGTTCAGTGACTACAGTATTTCCTGTTGAGCTGCCAGTCCCATAAAAAATAACGGTGATCTGTTGTTTAGTATGCCCATGTTAGTCTGACATGTGAATTTACAGTGCAGTCTGTGCTTGGTCTGCAATACCTTTTTTCAGTCCCAAAGAGACACAATGTACTGAGGTCACTTGTCCAACTCAGGCTGGTTAAAGGGATGCTAATAGTCTGCTTCCTATATGCAAACAAATCTGTAAACAGCTTCGAGATTGTCTGCATTTTCTGGTCAGTGATCACCTGGAGATGGCCAGTTTTGATTACTTTTCACACAGTGCAAGGAGTAGTAGGCAGGGAGATTTTTCAAGTGGTCTTAGCTGTTCTTTTAACAGAGACTGCTTATCAGCCTTGACTACCGGATCTGATGCTTTCCTCAGCATGATATGGTAATTCTAAACTGCTGTAGGAATTTACCCCTGTAACGTAGATTTCTTAGCTTGTTATAGAAGCATAGCAAGTTGCTAATGACTAACAGCTACTGTGTCTTTTCAGAATGCCTTCTTTTACAATAACCTGACTGAAGTTGTTATTCTATAATAAATCTTAAGTATGCAAAAGGGATTTATGACCTGACTATTAAATGCATGTGGGTTAATTGTAGACTTCCTATCCAAGGAATCTCTGATTTCAGTGGATACTAAGAATGTATTAAAGCTGCAAGACTGAAGTAATAGTCGCTGACAATCAGGCAGTTTGTTTTGTATTTTGGAACCATGGAAATGCAAGTTCTAAAGACACATTCTTCCCCTGCTATATATTCCTGTCCAAAACTTTAAGAAGAATCCTGCACCATGTTTCTAGTCCTTGGAAGAGACGCTTGTAAACTTTCATATACTGTGAATAGTCTTTGCCATTTCAGCAGTGTTACACACAATTCAAGCTCCCTCCTTGAAAAACTTAAAAGCGCGACTGCTGGTTTTATTACCTCACAGCAGTGTGTGACTGAAGTGGGGAAAGGGCCTTGGTCCATATTTGCTAATGAGCCCAGAGCACACTCTGGGATGGAGACTTTGTGTTTCAAGCTGCTTGGAAAACTTTCTTGGTGTCCCTGTCTGTGTAGAGGGGTTAGGCACATTATCTTGGTGGCAATGCTAGTCTGACTGAAAGGAATGGGAGAAGATCAGTTCTTTTTAGTTTATAGGTGGTCAGCTGTTCACGGCCTGCCCAGACCAGAGAGTTTTCTCAACTGTAATGTTAATGTACATCTTCACACAATTGGAGTCAGTGGTAGGATGCTTTCCTTATGGTAGGGAGAGATGGGAGCTTGACTCAAGCAATCTACATTACTAAAAAGGTGCCCACTGTAAGAATTCTTCTGTGGTCATGGTCAAGAAGCCAAATGCAAGCAAGTTGCACCAAATAATGCTTATTCTTCCCTTTTCTCACTTGTTTCTTGCAGTTGCAAAAGTTTTGTCTTAAATCATAGAATCTCCTATGGAAGGGACCCATAAGGATCAAATAATAGCAGCTAAGCTATTTCTGGGAGTGGTGACAGCTTACGATGGAATACCTTTGCAGACACTGGCGTAGAAGTAGAATTTGTGAAGTAAAACAAGGAAGATTAAAAATAGAATCTCTTTCAATTAATACATTGAACATCAAAAACCTTGCTTCTGTCATTCACTTCCTATTGCATGTGACATGTATGCCAGGATTCTCCATACTGTCCGTGAGCAATGCCAAAAATTAGTATTTTCTTCAGGGTATTTACCTGTATTTAGTTTAGGGTTTACTGTTTGGGTGCTTTTTTGTGTTCTAACTCCAGCAAAAGTTTAACGATTAGAACCAATGTTTGGTTTTATCAGGTTTTGATTTTGAACTTTCTGGTGGTGGGCCCTCCAGTATAGGTTGAAAAGCTCTAAATTTTTTTTTTTTTTTATGAATGCTTCCCTTTGAAGTTCTTGCTTAGCTCACTGCTGGGCTGATCGGTGCAAACCCAAACAACAAATGCGATTGACTTGAGCATTTCTGCAGCTTGGTTTCAGCAGAGACCTTCAGGAAGACAGTGAGTGACATAACTGGTTACAACTGGCAGGCGGGCCATGCACCAGCCATGAGAAGCTCCCTGTTGCTGCAGGGAACAGGGGCCCGCTGTGCTGTCCGGGCTGAGGAGGCTTTCAAAGGCGAGCCAAAAGCTGTACTGCACAGGAAATTCTGCAGGGAAGCAGGGTTGGGCTGATTGCGGTTATTAATGCCCCTATAATGAGGGGCCTGTAAGGAATGTTACTGAGCAGCTGTGATGTCCCTTGTGCGGTGCCAATTAAATAAGTGAATGTGAAATTTCAAGCAGTTAGTACTTGGATGTAAGTAGAGAGGATGGGAGATTTCTGATGAGACAGTGATTAATTACAGTGTCTGAAAGAATGTGGGGTGGTTGAAGTATTCACTTGTGTGAAAGTTGAATAATGTTGCCTTTAATAGAAATGTGGAGAATTTCATGTGTATTAAATAATTCTTCTGGAGATCTGAGTTCCAGTGACAGGTATTGTTGGGCTGGATACCTGTGTGGCAGTTCAGCTTCACTGGTATTATCATACCACTCTTTGGGTAATGATTTGGAAGTAGTGTATATTTCATTCCCTAGTGCATTACCAGTGTCTCTGTTTAATTCCAAATTCCAAAATGTAGGATCAAAATAATGACTGTTAGTAAATACCAAATTTTGGATTGCAGGAGTGTATGTGGATTTTTTTTGTCTTGCTGCATCCCCTTTATTATTTAATTACGTGTCCACCAACTAGTGATTATCGAATGACTGTGGTAGGGAAAATAAAACTTTTGCAGTGGATATACAACTTCAGCACCATAGTTTCAGGAGATAAATGGTGCTGACTTATGTCCCCACCCACCCAACACCTCACATCCATAAATTTTGAATTAAACCTATTAAATCGTTGCTGTGTTTATTTCTCAAAACCAATGTCTGTAAGAATTGAGTTGTTAGATTAATAATAAAGACAACTTGGACTAATCCTCGCTTGGCCTTAAACTGTTTAGAAACCAATTGCAATCCCTAGTTAAACTGTTTCCTTTCTCCCTCTCATTTTGAGGTTAAAATAATGGCATGCAAGTTAAAGTAAGCCGCATTCAGAAAAAAGGCTTAGTGATTGCTTTACCTGTTGAACATTTCTGAATGTTACTTTGCTGATATGACACAGCTTTTTCACATTCCGATATAATAGGAGTGTTGCAGAAGGTGATGATGCTAGGCAGAAGTGCTGTTAACTGTGCTGTGAAATATTTTTCTTTGCATTAGCATAGCGGAAGGTGGAATTTGATAGTTGTGGAAGTGTGTGGCGTATCTAAAGAACAGCCTTCAATGTCAAAGGAGCCTCTGGGTTCCCTTTCAGCAGCAGTGCCTTTGTGGAGGAATGCAGTGGCTCACTGCTGCTCTGGTGGAACCTGTTGTCTTTTCCCAAACTGGTCTGCTTTGCCCTTGAGCGTGCGGGTGGAAAGGGGAGTTGTAGATGGGTTTGACACCTAATGAGGAGTGGAAAGAAGCAATAATGGTGTCTCTTCCTCTCAGGCTTTTAAAAGCTCTTAAAGAGAGTGACTTTTCATTTTGTAGTCTGGTTACATGGTGGGTGTTGTACCTAAACTGATGACTTGTTTTTCAAATCTGCTTACTAAGCTCAGAGTATGTGTGTATCAGATCATTGTGAACTGATTTGCAGATGAACTGATAGATTAAAACATACTTTCTACCTGAGAAATGTAGCATGCTGTTGTATGTTGGGGGAGGGCTGTTTCTGGTTTTGTTTGCCTTCTTTTTGGTCAGTGAAAGGGTAGTCAAATAGATTTGGTCCTGTTATGCCGAAATCTTTGGTGGAGAGGTGAAGGCACCTTGAAATTGACATTAAAGGTGGGTGGAACTTTGAGGAAACTTTTTCTGATTTTTTATTTTTTTTTTTAAAAACAGCTTTCCACACCAAAAAAGCTTTTACTTTCCAGATGTGGCTTTTGCTTGTTAAGTGGTTTTTTTGCTTTGCAGTTTCTTGTTAACCAGGTCAGATGTATAATAAATACATTTAATAGGTGTAGAATGTAAAACTAAAAGCTGCTGGGATGTCACTACTTAAAAGCTTAAAAAAAAAAAAGCAGATTGACCAGTCTGCTGAGCTATGTGAAGACTTGCTAGTCTCTCTGTTGACTCAAAAATGCCATAAGAAATAAGTTTCATCTTCGAGGAACAAGTAAATGGGTAGGAAGTATAGAGTAGGACAAGCATAAATCAAATTGGTGAAACCCTGGTAAATTAAAATGAAATTAAAATCCTCAGAAATCAAGATGAACATCAGACAGAAATGATAGATCCTGGCATTTCTGTATTAGATCACTCAAGGAGAGTAATTGAGAATGGAGGATGTACTGAGTTGAAAATTCAGTGGTATGACTTTTTTGCTGAAAATAGGAGGATTTACAATTTCCCTTGGAGGTAAAGGACTTTGCACAGCAGGGAGACATTCCCAACATCTTTCATAGATGTGTGTCTATATTTGTGTTAACAGCAACAGAATAGAGACTTTCTCTCCTTGCCAGAGATGAGTATTTCTTGTAACTTTTCAAATTCTCACTTTAAATGTAGCTCCTGTTCCTTAATGGGTAAGCAAAGCAGGGGACACATCATCTTTGAGACAGGTGCCACGAAAGTGCTATGAAAAAAATTTGGGAAGCACTTTGAGTAACTGAAGAGCAAAATCTTTATGAAATAGGAGAAGGAAGTAATGACAGCAGGAGTAGAAACGAGGTTCATGGAGAAGTGGAGCTAATGTGAAATTGAGGAAAGGAACTACCACTGTAAAGCATGACGATGATTTGGCTGGTGTTGGACTGGGAGGAGAGTTGGTATGAGAGGCTGTAAGTAGCTAACTCAAAGGCCGAATGGTTTGCCATATGAAAACTGGTGTGTGGAAAAGTGAGTCAGGGCAAAAGTTTCCGTAGTGGTTTGGCTGTATGTTGCGGTTTTCCTCACTTGAGTCTGAAGTGGCAACCAAGATACAAGTTATCACGCTGTAACTAGCTGCCAATCTCTTGCACAGGTCTGGTTAGAGACATGTTCTTCTGTTTTATGCCATCAAAATACAACGCTGTGGTGGGTGGGTTAACCCTGGCTGAAGTCCAGGTGCCCACCAAAGCCACTATATCACTCCCCCTCCTTAGACAGGGGGGAAAAGGTGTGTAACAAATGGCTCACAGGTCAAGATAGGGAAAGGTTGTTCACTAATTACCATCCCAGGCAAAACAGACCAGACTTAGAGAGGAATTAATCTTATTACCAAGCAGAACACAGAGCAGAGAGAAATAAACCCAAATCTTGAAACACCTTCCCCCACTCCTCCCTTCTTAACTTCACTCCTGATTACTCCTTGCTCTCTCCCACCAGCACAGGGGGACAGAGATGGGGGTTACAGTGTGTTGGTCACACGTTGTTTTCAGCTGCTTCTTCCTCAGAGGGAGTACTCTTTCCCCCCACCAGCGTGGGGTCCCTCTCACGGGAACCCGTCCTCCACCAACTTCTCCAACATGGGTCCTTCCCACAGGTTACAGTTCTTCACAAACTGCTCCCATGGGTCTCTCCCACAGGATGCAGACCTTCAGGAGCAGACTGCTCCAGCACAGGTCCCTCATGGGGTCACAAGCTGTGCCAGCAAACCTGCTCCAGCATGGGCTCCTCTCTCTGTGGATCCACAGGTCCTGCCAGGAGCTTGCTCCAGCATGGGCTTCCCACAGGGTCACAGCCTCCTTCAGGTGTCTCCACCTGCTCTGATGTGGGGTCCTCAACGGGCTGCAGGTGGATTCTCTACACCCCATCACCCCTCTATGGGCTGCAGGGGGACAGCCTGCCTTGCCATGGTCTTCACCACAGGCCGCAGGGGAATCTCTGCTCTGCTGCCTGGAGCGTCTCCTCCCCTTCCTTCTTCACTGACCTTGGTGTCTGGATTTTCCTACATCTTCTCACTCCTCTCTCTGGCTGCAAAAACTCCTGTGCTTGGTTTTTGGTTTTTTTTTGTTTTTTTTTTGTTGTTGTTGTTGTTCTTAACTGTTACTCCAGAGGCACTGCCACTGTTGCTGATGGGCTTGACCTCGGCCAGCGGTAGGTCTGTTGGGCACAGGGGAAGCTTCTAGTAGCTTGTTGCAGAAGCTGCCATCCCTGTGGCCCCCTGCTACCAAAACCTTGCCATGCAAACCCACAAACAATGCTAGTGCCTTTTTCCTGCTTAGTTTTTCTAAGTGATGGTGAACAAACCTTTTCCAGTAGCAGTTTTGGAAGATAGTAGATATGCTACAATAACAAAGGCCTGCAAGGCTGTAATAAAGGCGATTAAGGGATTTAAAATAACAATTTGACATGGTGAAAAGCCTTGTTCTTGCTTTGAGAACTGAAAATCCTCCAAAAATGTACCAAAACTGATTTACAGAGAGAGAAGAAAAGAGAATTATGTGTTTGTAGTGACCTTGGGACTGAACACTTGCTTTGGGGATTTGACAGAAATGGTTTGCAGATCAGAGAAATAAAAAGCATGTATAGTACGATACACATTTGCTGGCTGGAATGAAAAACAGAAATTCAGCTCTTGTTTTAAGGTTCTATGCACTTTTTTTTTTACTCCAAAAATTGTGATTGTCAGTTCTCCTTTTCAGTGATAAATGTGCTTTTAAGTATCTGAAAATACATACAGAAGTCAGAGAATAGCTGGACATATACCACGTTCTGTGCCTCTGTTGCTATCCCTGCAGAGGTTTTTCTTTTTTATTAGTTTGTTTTAAGCCAAAATAATTTGTGTGGCTGTGCTAGTAAGCTTTTCATAATGAACTGTATACCCCATAAAGGAAATAGGAGAGGCAGGTCTATAAGAGCAGGCATGTAGGGAGTAGTGGGAAGGGTATTTTTCATTGGATTTGTTTACCAGTTTATGTAGACTGCATTAGTATGAAAACCTGGAAGAAACCAGCACTGCAGAAACATTTGCTTAGACATTTCAGCACCCAGTGTGTAGTGTGTGCATTCAGCTGAACAGGGTTCTTCAGGTTTGTCTCTGTTGCTTATTTATTATGCCTCACTTTCATATTCTTTCTGCCTTCTGTACAGGCATATATATTAAGTGCTGTCATGTGGTTTTAGGAGAGGTGCTAATAGACTAAACTTTCTCCTTCACTTCCACTTGTTCCCGCTCTTCCATTTGCCGTTTTAACCAGTCACAGCTTGAACTGGAGCTTTCCAGCAGGCCGAGATCCCAGTCTTGGTTGTAACCCTCTACCTTTTCAGTTCACTGGTGTTTGAGTACTCAGGTTAGTCTTAAACTTTTCAGCCAAAGAGAGCTGGTTTTTAAGGATGCTGAGAGTCTCTCAAGAAGTGTTGGTAGTTTATGTTCACATTACTGCTAGAAGCAGCTAGAAAATATCTAGTCATGAAAGGAGTGAGCAAGTATCTGTGTTCTGGTATGGACAGTGAGGAGAAACTGTTGGATTTCCAAATTAAAGTTTTGCAGTCTCTTGTGACATAATCACATTGACTGAGAAAATCATTGGAAAATTTGCCTTTTATTCAGAACCTGAGTATCAGGTAGAAAAGTTTAATCACTTTTTGCTAGATGCTATAGATTAATACAAACATTGCTCAGAATATGAAAGCAGTTTCTATTTGTCTTCTGTCAAAGACAAAGGTGGATTGTAGAAGGCCTGGTGGTCCTGGTTTACCTTTTGATCTTTAACTGGGGTTGCTGATACCTTTTGCCAGAAAATTGCTATCATTAGACCATTTTGCTTATTGCACATGAGTAAGGTAGGTAGTTACAATTGTAAAAAATACATACATAAAAAATGCCATTTCTAAAAAAAAAAAAAAAAATTGTTTTACCTTGTTCTTTAACTTCTGATTTCTGCTTAATAAAGTAATGAAGAATATCTCACAGGATGGTGTGAACTAGAATGTATTGTGAAGTCACTTAAAACTCTCGTCAATAAGGAGAATTTGGAAGTAAAACATTGTGCCAGAAAGCTGGAGAAACAATAGGGAGAGCTCGGAATGAATTCCATGCAAAAACAAAGGGGGGAGCAACTAAATCATCCTCACCAATTACTATATCACTGTGAGTGCATACACTCATTTGGTATTCTGCTATGACTGTCTGCCAGGTATCTGACTTCATCTGTAGGGGTGTCCAATTCTCCTTGAGGTTGACCCACTATCTAAAGTAGGTGTGGGAAGGATGAGGGAAGAGAGGAGAGTGTGTGTGTGTGTTCTTGTCCACAGTGCAAAACACCCAGCAGATCTGTGTTAAAACTTCATGCTGTTATTTGTTTCTGTTTTACAGTGACTGTGAGACATGACTAACACAGTGCTAAGACTGCACAGTTATATTTACCAGCTTCTTCTGGTTGTAACTGAGAGCAGAGAGAAGCATTAACTCAACCCTGTACAACTTTTCTGGCATAAAATAGGTTATATAACAACTAGTAAAAATTTAAGTGGGGAAAAACGATAGAAAATGTCACACAGATACAAGACCAACAGATGAACATCTCTTGCTCCTGCCTATGCACATGCTCTGTGAATTGTATAAACAAGCAAATTGAAAGCGTGATTAACATAGATAATTCTGTTTCTGATTTTTATGTTAGAGAAGCAAAGAAATTTGTTTGAACTGAGTGAGTTAGAGTTTGTAGGGGAAAAGCTCCTGTGTTCTTCTAATTAACTGTGAAGTTAAAGTGGTGAGGGTTGGAAGCAGCCTCAAAGACCATCCAGTTCCAACCCCCTGGCATGGGCAGGGACACCCTCCACTAGACGAGGTTCCCCAAATCCTGATCCACCCTGGCCTTGAACGCTTCCAGGGATGGGGCCCCCACAGCTTCTCTGGGCAACCTGTTCCACTGCCTCACCATCCTCACAGTGAAGAATTTCTTAGAATCATAGAATATCCTGAGTTGGAAGGGATCATCAAGTCCAACTCCTAGCTCCACACGGGACCAGCCCAATCAGAGCGGGTGACTGAGGGCATCATCCAGATGCTTCTTGAACTCAGTCAAGCTCAGTGCTGTGACCACTTCCCTGGGCACCCTGTTCCAGTGCCTGACCACCCTCTCCATGAAGAACCTTTTCCTGATATCTAACCTCAACCTCCCCTGACACAGCTTCTTGCCCTTCCCCTGGGTTCTGTTGCTGGTCGCCAGAGAGAGGAGATCAGCACGCACTCCTTCGCTCCCCCTCGTGAGGATGCTGTACGCCTCAGTGAGGTCACCCCTCAGCCTTCTCTTCTCTAGATGGAACAAACCAAGAGACTTCAGCCTCTCTTCATAGGTCTTCCCCTCTAGACCCTTCACCATCTCTGTTGCCCTCCTTTGGACACTCTCCGATAGCTTTATGTCTGTCTTGTACTGTGATGCCCAAAACTGCACACAGTACTTGAAGTGAGGTCGCACGAGCACAGTGTAGAGTGGGACAATCACCTCCCTAGGCCTGCTGGCAATGCCGTGCTTGATGCACCCCAGGATACAGTTGGCCTTCCTGGCAGCCTGGGCACACTGTTGGCTCATGTTCATCTTGGTGTCAACAAAGACCCCCAGATCCGTTTCAGTGTGACCGCTCTCCAGCATGTCATTCTCTAGTCTGTATGTACAGTCAGGGTTGCCCCTTCCCAGGTGCAGAATCCTGCACTTGCACTTGTTAAACATCTAATCTAAATCTGCCCTGCCTCAGCTAAAGGCCATTACAGCTCATCCTGTCACTCCATGCCCTTGTAAATAGTCTCTCTCCAGCTTTTCTGTAGGCACCCTTTAGGTGCTGGTAGGCCAAAACTAGGTCTCCCCGGAGCCTTCTCTTCTTTGTACTGAACAAGTCCAACTCTTCCAGCCTGTCCTCACAGGAGAGATGCTCCAGCCCTTTGATCATCTTCATTGCCCTCCTCTGGACTCATTCCAACAGGTCCATGTCCTTCCTGTGCTGAGGACCCCAGAGGTGGAGGCGTACTCCAGGTGAGATCTCACGGAAGCAGAGTAGAGGGAAAGAATCGCCTCTCTTGACCTGCCGGTCACGCTGCTTTTGATGCAGCTCAGGATAAGGTTGGCTTTCTGGGCTGCAAGCGGGCATTGCCAGCTCACATTGAGCTTCTCCACCACCAATGTTCCCAAGTCCCTTTCCTCGGGACTGCTCTCAATCCACTCTTCACCCAGCTTGTAGTTGTGCTTGGGATTGTACGAACCCATGTGCAGGACCTTGCACTGGACCTTTGTCCTGATTTTGGCAAGGATAATTTTCTTTCTGACAGCTGGTGTAATGCTGTGTTTTGGATTTAGGATGAGAAGAATGTTGATAACACATGGATGTTTTTAGATGTTGCCGAGTAGTCATCGAGGACTTTTCAGCTTTTCATACTGCCCTACTAATAAGACAAGGGACACCCAATAAGCTGGGAGGGGACACAGCCAGGACAGCTGACCCTGACTGGCCAAAGAAATATTCTGTGTCATATGTCATGTCCCCTTTTTCTAACTGGGCAGCTGGGGTCCTTGTGTGGCAGCTGGGAGACCTTGTGCGGCATTGACTTCAGGGGAATGGCCTTTATCTTCCCAAGTAACCATTATGCGTGACGGAGCTCTGCTTTCCTGAAGATGGCTGAACACCTGCCTGCCATGGGAAGGGGGGAATTAATTTCTTGTCTTGGTTTGCTTGCATGTGTGGGCTGTGGGGCTGGGCAGTTGGGGGTCATGTGTAGCATTGACTTTGAGTGTTAAGAAATTGTGTTGGTCATCACTTGTTTCGTATATATTATTACTTTCCTTTTTTGTATTGTCCTATGAAACTTTTTTATTTCAACCAAGGAGTTTTCTTACTTTTCCTTTTCTCTTCCCTATCCTGTGGGGGCGGGAAATGAGTGAGCGGTTATGTGGGGTTTAGCTGTTGGCTGCAGTAAAACCATGACACCTTGTTCAACTTCACACAGTTTGCATCGGTCTGTCACTCAAGCCTGACATGGTCCATCTGGATGGCACCCCTTCCCTCCATCATGTCAACTGCACCACACAGTTCGGTGTCATCAGCAAACTTGCTGCAGGTGCACTCGATCCCACTGTCCTTTTCACGGACAAAGATTGGCACTGCTTAAGTGCCAGTACCAATGACACCTGAGGAACGCCACTCATCACTGATTTCCACTCGGATGCTTACTGAACCATTGACCACAACTCTGAGTGTGACCATCCAGCCAATTCCTTATCCATCAAATCCATGTCTTTCCAATTTAGAGACAAGGATGTCAGGGGGGATGGTGTCAAATGCTTTGCACAAGTCTGGGTACGTCATGTCTGTCACTTTTCCCTTACCCACCAATGCTGTAACCCCATCACAGAGGCCACTAAACTTCTTAGGCACAAGTCAAGATGAGATTTTCTTTGTTATTTGTACACCTTGTGGATAGAAACTGTAGTGCCAGTTGAGATAGTTTGGACCGAATGCAACAAAAGCGACAGTGCTGCACTGAGCACCAGTGTTTTGTGGAAAGGTATGACATGAGCTAAATTCTGCATGAAGGTCAACGAGACCCTGTGAGTCTACCTTATGCAGTCTTCCCTAGAACCGGAAAATGGGTTGCTTTGGATGTGTGTAAAGATGGTTGTAATTAGAACACCTATGTAGGAGACAAGGATTACACTGTACGGCAAGAATCACCTTTAGAAGGCAGAAAAAAATTGGAAAACCATAGCTGAAGCCTTTTGGGTAGGCAAAACTAAATCTTGTATTATTGAGATGCCCCCAAGTTCTCAGTGAATTTTTATCTTGCTTTTAGATACAGAAGTAAAATTAGCACAGTTGTGAAATTTTGTATCCACTTGCTAATTTGTAAGTATGCTATTCACATGCCAGGCCATTAAGATGTATGGCAGAGAGAATCTACACTTCCATAATCATGAAGATGCATCTGCCTGCCTTCTCTGTGCAGACAGTAGCATGTGCAGGCATGATTGCAAAAAAAAGAGAAAATACTGCAAAAAACATTTGAACATCAGTTTTACTTTGAAGCTTGAGATGAGATAGTGAAAGTTTGTGGTATTTATGAAAGTGATAGAGGGAAGGAAGGGTCAGGGATGCTTTAACAGAATCATGTTTTTACAAGTGAGCCAGCAATGAATCTGCAGCAATAATATTTATGGCACATAAAGACTAGCCAATTTCCAACAGTAAAACGAAAGAATCAGAATTGCTTACAATGGAAAGCAGGAAGGAAACCATTTCCTTTTCTTTATCAACCTTTTACTGCAGGCTGAAACTGAGGGGAAGAAAATATCGTATACCTTGACCTTACTGTGTTCTGCTGCAGCTTGTTTGATCCCTCCAGCAATGCTGATGTCTTAGTTGGAAAATGGATAATTTCTGAAAGTATGTTAGAATCACCTGAACTATGAATACAGCAGTAATCCCTAGCTGTTAGATAAGACAATAAAGTGTGTGGCCCTCTCCTAAAGGACATACTTTTCAGTTTGTGACTGTGATTTGCTTTTAGGATCATTGCTCAGTTGGGCTATTTTCAGCACCTTGTAATACAGGTTATTAAAAGCAGTTACACTGACCCACTTACTGTCTGTCACGTTGGGTGCAGCATGTGAATATTGATGGTGAAATGTAAATCTTCCCATTTGTCACATCGGCCCTTGTGACAGATGATTGGTTTGTTAATACACATTAACCCCCTCAAAGTACAAAACACCGAAAAGAATACTTCTGCAAATTGCACAAACCAACTGCTTTGACTAGAAAGAAAAGACTTCTTGAATATGAGTGACTACTCTCTTTGTAAAACGAGCGAGACTAATAGAAAGTTATTGACTGATATTTCAGCTTTCACTTAATCACAATAATGATTATTCTAGCTTTCTTCTTGCATGTCCTGATTGCGGACTGGTTCCCAACACATTTTTTCCGTCCACACCTCTTTACCTTCTGTTAATAAGAACCAACGTAGAATAAAGTTGATGTTGGAATGGCTTTATCCTGTGCAAATGCAATTCACTCTAGCAAAGAGAAATATGCAAAATCCTGTTTCTCCCTTGAAAACCGTGAGTTCTCAATGGCAGCCAAGCAGTACTGTAGCTTCTGGAATTTTAGTGGAATTGAAACAATTGCAGCAAGCTTTTGCTTCTGGACTGTGCTTGAATTCCAGTTTTTTTAATGAAATGTTTCATAGGAAAGAGCGTAACTGCAATGTCTATTGCTACTGCTTAGGATTCTAGCTTTCCCTTTAAGATTCATATCAAAAGCTTGAAAGTTTTACTTTTAGGAAAACATACTTTACCATATAAGAATATTTGACGAAATAGCTTTTTAGGAAAACTTGCAAATAAGTTTTACTTCGAAACAAAATTGTCACTATTTGATGTATTGCTGAAATAAGCCAGGTAGGAAATCTCTTAGTAATCTCTAGTACTGTCATATTTTGGAGAAAGCTGAATGCTCCTTACTATTTAACCCTGTGTAATGTGTGTATAAGCATACCTAGCTGTAATATCTCTGTTAAGTATGACCTCATTCCATTGCTGTGATTTAAGCACGTGTTGGATTTGCAGTGGTCTGCCTCTTAACGTTAATACTTCATTGTCTTTCATTTATTGTTTTAGTAATGAATTGTGTGCTGTTCATAGAATTAGTGCTCTAAATGTCTTGTGACTTTTTTTAAAGTACTCCCCCTTAACCTTTCGTATTTAAAACAAAAAACACGCTTATCTTACTGGTATAGGTTTGTTATGTGTTACTTGAGAAAATTGTCTCATATAAATCTTCTATGTAGAAAATTATTATAGCTTGTCGCTGATGCTTAATAATGCTACAACTTAATGTATGCTTGTTGTGTGATACATCCCCAAGTTTTAGCTCAGAATTTTAAGTTCACTTTGAAAAGAGTGGTAGAAAATGTCAGATAATTGCTGCCTAGAAGGTATGTTACATTCAGAGTAACTATGGGGCAGATGTGTGTGAACGATCTCTGTTTTTATTGACTGACTTTGTGCCTTTTGGGAATGTTAAATGTGAGGCAAGGTTCAGGTTCAACTGTGTAAGGTCTAGCAAAATGGAAGCTTTTTGTGCACAGAGCCGTGTCTTGCATCTGTTCTTGGCGCTGCCACTGATTTGGTGGATGACTTAGAACAAGGTGTTTCACCACCCTGCATTGTCTTTGAGTTCATGCCAATAATACTAGTTGGTCAAGTGCTTTGAGGTAAACTAAGTTATTACTGTATTTGTCTTGAAGTGGTTTAAAATAGGCTCTCATATTCTGTTCAGCTGAATATAAATGTGATGAGGTTCTACATTAATGTCACCCTTATGGTGAAACTCTGTTCCTGTATACTTTTTTATGAATTTTTGCTTCTGTATACTTTATTTTAAATTTGAGGGCCTTTTATCCTTTTAAAAAAAAAAAATCCCTCTCCAGTGATCTACAAGCCACCTTTTTTTTTTTTAAGGTGGGTTGAAGGACTGTGCCTACTAATAGTGCCCAGCATGCAATAAACAAAATAGGTAATTAATTTAAATTAAAATTTGATAATTCAAGTAAAAGAAAATGGTACGGTGACTATGCTTGTCTGAGGGCATTAAAAGATGCTAATGACCTGTTCATTTTTACTGATCGGTTGAACATTAAGTTAGATCTAACGTTTCTTTGCAGCTCTTGGCTTTTCCTCAGTTTTAGTTCACTTGTAAGGGTGGAATGTCATGTGACTGCAAACCTGTTTTGTGTGCTGCTTTGGGTTTTTTAAAGCTCTTTCTGGTGTCTTTTAGACCACAGGTTCAACAACAATATGGTTTTAGGGAGTTGTTTCTCATTATTAAGTTGATTCCCCACCATCTTTCTGTACTTTGCTTCCCAATATTAAGACATGCACCAGCTGTAGGTTGTGTTGTTTTCTATAAGCAGTGTTGTGTAAACGTAAAGGGAAACTTGTGCTGTTTAACTCAGTCATTAATTTTGGTGGCTTGACTCTAGTGTGAAGTTGGGAGAGAGAATTAACGCTTCTTTGGCAAACAGTTCAGAAAAACAAAATTGCTCAATTTTATTTCAGAGCTGCCCACATTTTTATTTCAGAGCTGCCTACTGCAGCTACGGTATTTCACAGTGAGGATCTTTCGTGCAGAGAACTTAGTTGGAGTATGTACTACATACAAGTTCTGTATATATTTGATGTCGTGGTTCGGCCCCAGCCCCAGCCGAGCCCCACGCAGCCGCTCGCTCACCGCCCCGGCAGCAAAACAAGGGGCAGAATGAGGCAACAAAAGGGCAAATGGCTTCGAGTTGAGATAACGGCCGTTTAATGGGCCGACAAAGGGAGAGGGGAAATGACAATAGGGCTGCAATAATTATCCCGGGATGTAAACAGCCGCGATAACAAACGCAGTACTTTACCGACCGACGACCCGACAGACCAGACGGACCAGAGGCGCAGCCCGCAGCGAGCCCGTCCCGGAGCAGCCCCGGGCCCCTCCCGGGCCAGTCCCTTTATAGGGGCGTGACGTCACGTGGTGTGGAATAGCGGCCGGCCCGGCCCGGCTCACCTGGCCCGGGCCTGAGCATTAACCTCGGCCTGGCCACAGCCAGGACAATTGAGAAACTTACGGGGCGGGCAGCACTGTACTTGGGATTCTATAAAACAGGACAGCGATGAGTCAGAACTCAGTAGGATATAGACAAGTAGAAACATTGATGATGAATACTATATAGAAGAAGAGTAATATAGAGAGCAGCAAATACTGTCATGGAAAGTCCTCAAGCCACACAGAGACCTGCTCAGAGTTTGCTCATGATCCAAAACCACAAAAATAAGTATTTGAGCTACTGTATTATTCTTCAAGTGTCTAGGGTACTGTAGACTTAAGATACTGTGTTAGGGAAAACAAAGCACATGGAATTCAGTAGAACAGCGTATTTCACTAGGGGAAGAGATATTTTCATAAAGTTTCCCAAAAGGAGTTTCTTAATCTCTTCTAAATAATAGCTTCCTATTTCAAGCTTCTATTACTTGATCTGGAAAGAACCTTGCTTTCTACTGCTAGTCATGTTACTCACAATAGGATGAACGATTAAACTTTTTTAAAGATCAGAATGACTGTAGTCTGGGACAATACACTGAGTAAGGTACATAACTTCTTTCATGTACTATGTCTTATTATCACTTTTGTTTCTGCAGCTACCCATACAACGTAGTAGTAAAAAACATTGACCAGTGGCTGAAATTTTCACCTGGAGGATATTTGAGTCACTAAAATACTGCCCACATGCCTTTCTAGAGAGACATTTTTCGAGCTGTGACCTAACTTTGAGGTCCAAGAAGTTAAGTGTATTATTAATACATAATTTATGGCAACAGCTGACTCAACCAAGGAAAAATGTGTAGGTGCCAAGGAAACTCTCGTAAGTTGAATAAGCTACTAGCCTCTGGGAATTTCATCCTGATACACATGGTACATATTAGGGGCTCTTGTGGGAAAATTGTATTTTATAGAATGTGAAGGAAAAACCAGCATAATTCACAAGATGATCAGAATACGAATGCTTTGTTAAAGGAATTTTTACTGTAAGCAAAGAGCAGACTTGCAGGGGATCAAATTCACTGGAAACAGATGAATTAAAATTTAGGCTATACTATATACAGTGCATAAGCGAATCTTAACCAGCATGTCTGACTAGAAGAAACATGTAAGCCTACTGGATCAAGGCTCTTTTTCTCATTTTTACATATCCCTATGAAAGCCAGTCATTTTCAGCGAAATTTGACAGAAGAGATAGGAGTCTCGAGGACATCAAATTTTTCCATATTTTATGAAAATTGGTAGCTTGTGAGGGCAGGACAGACCCAAATTAGCACCACCATTGAAGGACAGGTGACACTGAGGTTGGTACCGGCCTTTTCCACTGGCCATTTTCCTGACCCATCAGAACTTGCGAACTCCTGCTCAGAAATGTGTGAGACTGACTGGTTATCCTGCCAGGCCTGGAGAGGAGCCTTGGGAACAGATGAAGATGCCCAAAGTACATAGGGCACACACCATATAAAATCTGGATGAAGTAACTCTGCTTCTTTAAGAACTGCTTGTTGCAGTTAGTTGAAGCAGAGATAATCCTCCTCCTTCATGTAGGCATTTAAGCTTTAAATGGCTTTGATTCTTTTTTTCTGTTGTTTTTTTTTGCTGCATAGCCACAATCTGACAATGTGATGGAAGAAACAGTATTACAGATCTGTTACCTGATGTGAAACTTTTGATGCTAAGACTGTAGCTTTTTTCCCTGCAACTTCCAAAAAATCGTGCTACATTCTTGTAATGTTAGTTTTCCCAGCATGAGCCTCAGCAGACCTGAGGAAGGATGAACAGGCTGTGCTTTCTCTGTAGTCCTTTTCCCAACCTCCTCAGAGGCAGAAGGGTGCATTTTGAATCCCATTCTGAATTTCTACTTTCGGGGTGGTGGGAAGGAGTGGGGAACAAAAGTGCAAGCACAGTTTGTCTGTCTTTGCTTTCTGATGAAGCCAGTTAACTGCTGCTGGGAGTGAGAGGATAAATGAGCCCCTTTTATAGATAATGTTACTTTGAACATGTGTCACATGTTCAAAATATGTCAATGTTAGTAACATCCAGAGGGAAGCCAACAAAGCAAGAGCTAAGGTTAAAAATGATTGCAGTCAAAGAAAGAGGATGAGCATTGGAAGGTGGAAAGAATTGTTGGTAACTCCATAGCCACATGTTGCTCACAAGTAAAAAACTATCTAGAAGAATTATAGCCAAAAAACTCTGGATTAATTGAATTTGATAACAGATTCCCAGTCATAACACTTAATCTGAATTATTTCCTGGTAGTTCAGGTGCCAAACTATGACTGGTTCCACTATTTTTTCTATAGTAGCTTCATTTAGAAGTGCGGTGAAAAAGATCCTTCTTTGTGCCTCCTGGGAGCAGGCAACATGAAATGAATGACCTGTCTCACTTCTAAGCATTGAAGAAAAAATACATTGTTTCTTTAGAAATCTGTAATAAGCAACTCCTATGTCCTTCAGTTATTAAATGAAATTGTTTCTGGGGGAGGAAGTGGGATATTAGCAAAACTTTTACACTGTGTTCCCAAAGAATGGATTTAGTCACTACCTCTGTTCTGGGAGAGACAACCAGAATTGAGTTTTTTCTGTGCCCCCTGAACTCCCAACCACAAACTGAGGAACCAAAAATGTTGAAAACAATGTATATATAAAACAATTGTTTCAAGGATTTGGGAGACCCGGGAAGATGACAGGAAACACAAACCAAAGGTTGTTTAACCGCAGACTGGGGATCTTAATGCAAGTTTAGTATCCTGGATGAGCTAGATGGATTCAAACTTGGAGTCCAGAAATCATATTTCGTACAAAATTGTATATACTTTCAAAGGAAAAAATGCACTGGCAGCTGTGAAGTGTTCAGTGTGTAACGTTGGAGGTTATCTGAACACCAAGAAGGGTCATAGCTGTATTTTTTGGGCTGTTGCTACAAGAAACAGCAGTGCTTGAAAGCAGAAGTATGGATTCTTGTACATCCTGCAGTGTACACTTGCAGCCCAAAAAGCCAACCTGAGTTGTACAAAAAGAAGCATGACCAGCAGGTCAAGGGAGGTGATTCTGGCCATCTGCTCTCGTGAGACCCCACCTGGAGCACTGTGTCCAGCTCTGTGGTCCCCAGTACTAGATGGACATTGAGCTGTTGGAGTGAGTCCAGAGGAGGGCCACAAAGATGATCAGAGGGCTGGAGCAGCTCTCCTATGAGGACAGGCTGAGAGAGTTAGGTCTCCCCAGAGCCTTCTCTTCTCAGGCCTGATTGTGGCCTTCCAGGACCTAAAGGGGGCCTACAGGAAAGATGGACAGGGGCTGTTTACAAAGGCATGTAGTGATAGGACATGGCGGAATGGGTTTAAATTAAAAGAGCATTTAGATTTAGATTGGACGTTAGGAAGAAATTCTTTACTGTGAGGGTGGTGAGGCACTGGCACAGGTTGCCCAGAGAAGCTGTGGATGCCCCATCCCTGGCAGTGTTCAAGGCCAGGTTGGATGGGGCTTTGAGCAACCTGGTCTAGTGGAGGGTGTCCCTGCCTGTGACAGGGGGCTTGGAACTAGATGGTCTTTGAGGTCCCTTCCACCCGCAGGTGGAATACTTTGTATACTTCTCTGGAAGGAGAGCTGGTTGAGAGATGAGAAAAGAGAAGAGCAGAAAGCATTCAGTACAGGTCAATGTACAAGTGTAACCTTTTTTTCTGTAGCTCCATGGAAATCATCCATTTAATTAACTGTGTCAAAGCCAGCCCTCCAAGTCTCTGCCAAATGCTTAAGTCACTGGCAGAGAAAGCATGAGGGTTTCCCTGAAAGCTCTGTACTGTAAAAGCAGTCAGTAAGGATACAAGGGTGAAAATTGCATAATTCAATAATTATATTTATATTAACAAAGGAGGTTGTTATGATTTATTAACTTAGGAAGTTATGTATTTTCTACAAATAAGGAAGAGTCTTGAACATAAACACCTCATAACCTGGTTTTTGTAGGTTCACAGGCAAAGTGAAGATGTTAAATACAGAAATATGTTGGGCCTGTGGTATTGTTCAACAGAAATATCAAGGTGGTTTATGTTGAATAGCGTCTTATTTAAAACACCCTCCTTAACCATGTTGCAGGTGTAAGCAGGTTGCTAATGAAATAGCAAAAGTTACTGCTGAAAGGCATTATTAGCAGAAGAAGTAACTTTAAAGGGAGGTGAAGCTTAAGAGGGAAAAAAAAAGGTGAAAAGAGCAAAATAAAGTTTACCTTGGAGTAATATGAACTAATACCTAAACTCACAGTGGCAAGATTTAATTGTAGAGAAATGCCTACAAAATAGATCCAGGAAGCAGTGGGGCAGACTGAGAAGCTTGTAGTGAACAGCAGATATATTGGTTTGTGTTAGACATGTATAAAAACAGAACCAGTTTCTGCAGTATCTTTAGGAAGAGATGCTGCAGAATACAGAGAAGTCACTCCAGCCTTGCCGCAAGGGAAGGCGGCCAGTTTGTCCTGCTTCAGGGCTCTGCTGCGTGAAACCATGGAAGGAAACTTGCAGAAGAGCAAGTAATTGCCTTGTGGAGAGGGATCACAACTTTAAAAGTTTGGTCTAAGACCATTATTAAAATTAAATAGTTTGCCTTGCAGAATCTGGTGCTTTTAGAAGGACTCATCTGGTGAAACCTGGTTTTATTACTCTGCGTTAGAGATTACCCAAACATATTCAGAGTTTTCTGTTGTTACTTATGCTTTACTTTGCAGCCAGAGATTTGTTGTTCAAGAAGGTTAAGGTTATTAGTCTTTTTGAAAACAGAACATACAGTTTTATGGTATGTGTTGTTTTCCAGAGTGAAAATTGAGCCTAGGTAACAACAATCTGTTTGATAGCCCCGTACAAGCTACTATGAAGAAATTTAACTCTATTCCAGCCATAAACCAGTACTGTCCAAAACTCTATCCCAGACACACTCAGGCTCTGCTTAGAGGCTTTAAGGTTATCCTGTGGAGAACACTTCCGCTGCCCCTGCATGTTCAGATTTGTAAATCCATTCTGGGATGTCCTAAGCCTGAAGCACCATGTGTTTAGTGCCACAGGCACGTAGCTTTGTGGGACTGCTACTGTGAAGCATCTTAAGAAGATGGGACTAAAATTAGAAAGATGCGGAAGCTGATAACATGCTGCTTGTTAAACTGGCATAATTCCAGTGGCATTAAATTATCTCTGTCATCTTGTATTTTTATATATGTTTTCTGTATGTATTTGCGGACGCTGTACTGTGTCTCTGAAAGTAATTAAAGGTTTGAAATACGGAAGTGCTCTGTGTTCATGCACAGATATGGTAAATAGAGCTTAAATAAATTAGGTGTTTTGAAGGATTGGTAGTTGCAAGGCAATATGTACCAGCACTTACTGCACAGTGTCCTCTTAAGGTAACAGCTCTGTTCTGAAGTTACAGCAATTGGTACATATTATTGGGAAGTGTTGAGAGAATCTTTTGATGAGAGAGAATTCAGGCTAAAAATTGAGATAAATTGTTCTCATCTGTTTCTGTAAGGCTTCAACTAGGGCATTGTGAATGGGCATGCGTATTTGGGGTTGTCTTAAATGGCTGGGTTTTGCATGTTGAAGCTGTCAGTGGCATTTATAAGCACATGATCAGGCTTCCTAATTATGTTATCTGAATAAAGTATATCACAGATGTAACTCAGTGGTGTTGGATTTCTTGCTTTTTAACGCTCCTTTGAGGTTTCTCAGCTTTTCCTGATTTTCTGTTCAGAATGGGATGAGGAGGAGAAGATAAAACGTCAGGAGTATTACAGCAATTCAGTTACCCAGAGTAATTATGTTACACTGCAGAAGAGCAGATATATAATTAACTGCAATAGTCCTCTAATTTACCATATTCATACTGAGATTGTTTTGACTTCTTATATTCATAAGTAGGTTATAGTACTAAGTGATAGGTACTTAAAATGGAATTACAGTTTAAATGGTGTCCTTTAAAAATCCACATTATATGCTTCTCTCTACATTGATTTCCATTTATTACCTTTATTAAGTGTAGGAGGTTATGTTAAGTCACCTGGTTTTCTTCATTATGCTCAGTTGGAGCTTAACCTAATTTTCTTTTATCAAGATTTTTTCTTCCCAGTAGGCTGCCTGCCTTTCATCCAGTCATTAATGAATGTTGTGAATAGCAGTCCTATATTGAAAAAATATGTCATTAAGAACTGTGAAAGTTGAAAAAACTCTGCTTGTTCAATAAATAAATAAAATTGAGGATGCTCTCTGATTTGAATGATCTGTACTAATTCAGTTTCATGTATATTTATTTTTTCCTGCAATAGAGTATGTTTATCTATGTGCTACTTCTCCAGTCCACCCTGATATTTTTCTTGATTCTGAAGTCTTCAAGTAAGAGTTGGTTGTACCATCATAACTCTACATTTGAGTTTTAGATTTGTTTTTAGACTAGCTTTGCCTTGTATGTTCTGTGTCACTGAGCAGTTCTCTTCCTGTACGAACCTCATTTCTCTACCTGTAAAGTGGACATCCTTACTGTCCTTCACTCTCATATCTGGTGTCTTAAATATTTAAGCTTACTTTGTCTGTGAGAAAGCTTGAGAGTGTCAGATGCTCGTGATTGTTCATGAAAGAAAGATTGAATTAGGCCAGTCTTTGTTCAGAGTGTTATTTTCAGTCTTTCTGTCTTTACTTTTGCTCTTAACTAAAGCAAATTGTTTCCTGCAAGGAAAATGTTAATTTCTGCTTTCCCCAGAGTCTACCCTGGAGCAGGTGGTTTGATCTTTTGTGCTGTCCTAAGAGGAATGTAAACAGCTGGGGAGAATTAAGAATGTTCAGTTTCTTGTAGTAGGTGGACCGTAATACAGATTTTTATTTTTTTTACCATGCTGTCTTTTGTGTTCATAGGTAAATAGTCTTCACAGAGTAACTTCAGGACACTTTGAAGGGTAGTAGTGAGTTCTAAACATAGGTATTTTGCTATGTATGTTTTCAATATCTGTCCTTTCATTGCTTTTCTTAGTCCTCCTTTTTAACTGCGTTAACTAGGTTTCGCTTGGAGGACTCTTAAAAGTGTATCATTATTAAGTAGCAGGGATCTGAGTGTGTGTCTCATACTTCAAAACCCACGGAAGGTCTATTATCTGTTCATACAGGTGACAACTGTGTGACTGATTTGTTCTGTCTCCTTCAGCATTGCCTGTCTGTGTAAATGGCACCACATATTGACACGCAGTATTCTGGCAGAGCCACAAAAGCATTTTTAGTTTCTCAAGCATGTGACTAAAGTACCACTACTGACAGGAATTGGTTCCTGAAGATGTCTATTCAGACAGTTTCCTGGGGTGCTTCCTAGTTTAAAAAAAACCACAAAACAAAAACAACTAACAAATTAAGAAAGCTAAGGAACCCCGAGAATTAAACATGCCAGATTTTGAAAACCCTTCTTGTGTAGTTAGTTATTGTCAATCAAATCCACTATGGGAAATAATGGTTTGGATAAATTATGTTCAAGTGAAGAAGTCTGCTTTGATACAGAAAAGTTGCGAGTGTGACTCCTTTGAAACTACCTGATACGGTAGTTTGAAATGCTGATTTCCATTTTTGACTAGTTTAATATCCTTGTCCTGGTTTCTTCTGAGATATAATTAATTTTTCTTTCTAGTAGCCAGTATAGCGCTGTGTTTTGGATTTAGTGTGAGAATACTATTGTAACACACTGGTGCTTCCATTTGCGAGGTAGCTGTGGTGCCTACACTCAGCCAAGGACCTTTCAGCTCCCCAGGCCCTGCCAGGTGCACCAGGAGCTGGGAGAGCACAGCCAGGGCAGCTGGCCCAGGCTGGCCACAGGGACATGCCCCACCACATAACGTCATGGTCCCTATATATAACTGGGGAGGCTAGCTGGGAGGCAGATTTGCTTCTTGGAAACAGACTGGGTGTCAGATTGTTTTATTTTCCTTTCACGTGTGGTGAGCAATTGTATTTGTACATCACTTGTGTTGGTGGTGTTATTACTGTTATTATACTCTTCCTTTGTTATCCTATTAAACTGTCTTTATCTGAACCCACAAATTTTTTTCCATTCTTCCCCCCATTCCCTTGGTGAGGGGAGGAGAGAGCGAGTGGCTGCGCAGTGCTCTAAACCACAACAGTGCTCTGGGCAGTGTGTACTCTAATTCTGAAAAGATTAATAAATTAGTATCAACTGGGGAATATTTTGTTACATTGAAGCAAATTATTGTCAGGCCTACATAATTTTGCAGGTTTGAATTACTTAACTTCACCCATAAGTAAATCATTACATTCCCTTCATCAAAACTGAAAAAAAGTATAAAGTTTTCTGTTCTTCTGCAGTCTTTCCGAGTCGTGACCACTAATGAAACAATGGTGTTACAAGATTGCTTGTTTCCTTCATGTCTGGCTGGTATCATGCACTTGAATTTTTGTTCAAGGTGTTTATACTGAATTATTTATGTTTTCTGTTTTTCAGGCTGTGACTTAATAAAATAAAATACATGGCGAAAACGTGCCAGAGGAGAGAAGTACATTGCTATGAGTAGAGGAAAAGATTAGAGTTCAAGTAATTGAGAGTTCACATTCAGAAGGTTGTGGTGAATTGCAAAAGATGTTCCAAAGTCTTTTTCCCAACCTGTTCGCTGTGTTCATGTTTTCTTTGACTGGTTAATCTTTGAATGTGTAATTATATTGCTGAGTAGGTTTGAAGTCTAATTGGATTGATATGAGTGAGAATACACAGTTCAGTACAAACTGGTACTCATTAATTCAGTGTTTCCTTTTGTTAATTGCTGTTTAAATATGGCACGGAGTAACCTGTGTTAAAATCAAGAAGAATTTCCATGTTCTGGTCAGCCCTGTGTTATTTAAACCTCAGAATCACTGATTTAGCTGATTTAGGGCAACCGTAATGAAATAAGCAAGGCCTGATATGTTTTGAGGGAACAAAATCTGGTCTAGAAAATCTATCAATGCAAATTTTGTCATTTTAGCAGGCAGTGTCCAATTAACCATCTCTTGGCCATTTTCTTATTTCAGATTGATGAGTCATTTAATGATGAATTAAAGAGCTACTGAAGAAATAGAGGGAAGGATGAGTTTTCTCGTGGAAATATTTAAATACCTGCCATATAGGCAATGACCTAGTTAAAGTCCAAAGACATGCAGTTTTCACTTCAAACATACCATCAAACTTCAGAGATACTCAGGAGTTCTCTGAAACTGGTAGAGTGTGTCTGAATTCTTGTTTGACTAACTTGAAGGTGGAATGACAACCAAAATTCAAATAATTCCTATTGGGAAGATTGACAGAGTAAAGTAAGATCAGTGGTGAAAGTTAAGAAATAACAAGCCTTCAGTACCTTGGTAATGAATGCTAAGAGGAGAAGAAGAGATGAAAAACATGTTTCAAGGAACGAAGTGCAAAAAAAAAAATCAGAGACTATAGATTTTTAAAAAGTGCGTTAAATGACGCGTCTTAAACTTTTGAGGATTAACTGAAACGTTTCATTGATACAGCTCATTTGTCTGTACAGAGCTTTAAACATACTAGCATACTATACAGTCATACAGAATCTAGTATGTGCTTAAGGACCCCTTAGTTTTCAGCTTTGCAAATACATTTTTTTCACAGGTTAACTTTGTAATGACATTTCTGTTGCTTTGAAATGCTTTTCCGTTTCATTGGTGTGTTCTTTGAAGTTCTTTCTCAATAGTATTGTAGAAGCAGAGCACATTGTAGATTAGGAGTATGGCGTAATTCTTCACAAAACCAAATTGCCTTTGCCAGTGATTCTAAAAATATTTTTTCATGTGATAATGCTGTCTAAACACTGAAGCAAAAGTTTGGGATATCTGGTAGCAAAAATGAATGTTAGCGCTTTGCATATGTAAGGGTCTATCAGGAAGCCCCTTCACTTTTTCCAGATCTGCCTAAAACAGTTAAAAGGCCCGAAAATATTTTTCCAGAATTATCAACCAAATTATTCCCTTATTACCTAATGCTTGCAACAGAAAAATGGAATTATAAAGATGCCACTGACAGGAAAACTAGAAACAATGCTGACGGTTTCTTCTCTCAGAAACAACTACAGACAAATGTTTTTATTCTATAAAATATAAACAAATAAAACACTGCTAATGTTTAAGTTAATAGCTTACTTGCTGTTTTTATTGTTGATGGTTTTTTTCTTTAAAGAAAAAGACCAGTTTGCAAATGCAGCTTTGTCCACTTTTTTCCCTCAGATTTTTAAAGGAGCAGAGTTGAAAGATGGCAAAAAGAATGGTTTTCACGCCTAAGAAAGCAGTCTGCTTTCTTAGACAAAACCCTAGCCACAACCTATCAAATGTGTATTTGGACAGCACGGTTGTGTTATTTTTGTTATTGTTTTACAGATTACTAGCAGATCAGTAGTTCAAATGCAGTCTCATGAATGTAGCATTTTTTCAAGGTGAAGATTTTTTAAAACTACAGTTGTTCAATTTGTGCTGGAATTGGCGTAGAGCAAAATTAATTATGCAGGATTAGACAATGTGCCACTTGAAGATTTTCTGCTTTTAAGGCCCAATCTATATTTCCTCCCCTTCCCTTTTCCATTCTGTGCACAAAGGAGAGTTTGTCAGCTACACAGTTTGTAGGGCTGCAGAGTTTGAGAAGAAATGTATCTGTGGCTGTCTTTCAGGACCTAGTATCTTGTATGTCTTTTAGGCAGAGGAATAAAGCTGCTGTCAGAAACAGCGCTGCAATTTTAATTGCTTCTGTTTGAAGAAAATCTTAGTTTTCTCTGCCCCTTTACAATTCACTCATCATTTACCTCATGTGGCCTATCTCTTCTTTTTTCTTCCCTCAAGATGTCAAACAGCTGAATAGAGTAATTCTTGTGATCATTACCTGCATGCCAACATACACAAAATCTGCATTACCTGCATGCAGATGCAGCTGTCAATCTGTCTTTGTCTAGATCTTACATTTACATCACATTTATTATAAAGTGTTTGCACACAGATTTCAGATCTCTGTACTTCAGGATATTTTTGGCTATAGAGCTTTGTATTGGTCTGTTACACAAGTAACACTAAGTGAAAGCCAGAAAAAGCAGGTGCATTCATATAAACACACTGTGTAAATAATTGTTCCAGCTTTAATGGTGCCCTTCTACAGTTTTACATTCATATCGTATCAATGTTTTGCTTAAATTAGGATAGCATACTTTATTTTCCCATTTGCTAAAGAATGGTATCAATAAAAATGTGTTTGAAGAGGTCTTTTTCCTTCCCTTAGTCCCACTCTCTAATTGCTAAAATAACTATGAAATATAGACTAGCATTCATGATCTTATATGTGGCTGCTCTGAACAGCATCAGGTAGACCATAGAGGACAAGATAGGACAAAAGGGAATGGCCTCAAGTTGCGTCAGGGGAGATTTAGGTTGGATATTAGGGAAAACTTCTTCACAGAAAGAGTAGTGAGGTGTTGGAACAGACTGCCCAGAGAGGTGGTTGAATCGCCGTCCCTGGAGACAGTAAAAAAACATGTAGATGTGGCGCTCCAAGACATGGTTTAGTAGGCATGGTGGTATTAGGTTGACGATTGGACTTGATGATCTTGGAGGTCCTTTCCAACATTAGGGATTCTATGCTTCTATGATAGAAGAAAAATCAGTTATGTTTTCCAGTGTATTTAATAGGAAGAAAGAAAAATTGGAATTAATATTGAAATACTTTCGTAAGAAGCAGTTTTCTGCTGACCAAAGTTAAAATATACTGCAGTTTGTCTGCAGGCTTCAAAGGTCAATAGAGATATATAATGGGTATTGTTCCTCGAAGTGCAAAGTGCTATCACAACAGATAAATAATAAGGATATGCTCACTCCACTGGATTACTGCCTTGCTCTTAGATACAAGCTAATATTATTTCAAATACAAAACCTGTATTCATCGTGGGCAGCAACTTAATTACGCTACTTCCATGGATATGTGTCCTGATCTCCTGTCTCTGTTTCTTAGTTTTAAATACTTCATTTAATCTTCTTTGAAGAAAAGTTCTCTGTTACTTGGCTTTTGCTGGAGAGTGTTGATGCAGTCCAGGAGCTGTTCTAGCCATTCAGAAATCCACTCGCTTTTCTTACTGGAACCACTTATGGCTTTCTTTTTAATTGTCATCTAAAAAGTCAGTTAGATGTATCATGACTAGTCATGGTGATGAATGATGAGTGCAGTACCAGATTTTGTTCTTTGCTACTGAATTTTCACAGAAGTTCTACAAGACAGCATTACAGTCATGGATTCTCAGCTCTTGTCTCTTAATACAATGGAAAGATTCCTACCAACTTTGAGCATTAGGCAGCAGCCAGTTTTTCTGGTTTTAAGCATTCCCTGATGGGGAGACTTACATTCCCAAAGCTGATAGAAACAGATTCTGTGTGACACTGTTCTTTGCAGGAGAAATCTTCCAGTATTTTTCTAAGTTACTGTATGTGCTCCATAGAATGAACAGCCTTACAAATAAAAGAAATTACATTTACTTGATCATTAATGAAGTACATTAGCCACAAAGAACTGAGAGGTGTGATGGAAAAATTCTTAGTCTTGGCTTGCAGTTCAACAGAAAAAGTTTCACACAAGTGTGGCATCACTGAAATACAGAGTAATTTTGATAGCTCTGAAAATATTTGTTCCAAGTTTGATCTGTGCACAGCATAATGAAGTTGAAATAGAGAACTAGATAGATATTTGACTTTTCTCAAGTGTCTTTTTATTGAGCAGGAAGAAGTACATAGTTAATGACCGAGACAGAAATTACTTCAAATCCTGTGATTGCAGGGCCTGTTTTCCTCAGTAAAAGAGAAAATCCCAGGGGCTCTATTTTCTATACGGAAGTGAAGATGCATTAATGCACAATTACTGGGAATTTTTATTACTCATAAAATAGTAGTGGTATCTGTAGAACAAATTGAAGTTTTTAACGTTCTATCTACTGTCTTTTCCGCCAAAAATAATTGTCTGGTTTATTACGTTATTATTCAGACAGCCTTAACTGCAGTTCTGTCGTTAAGGTTCTTTCCTGTTCAAAGATTTTTCTTTTAGCTTCAGCGGCATGCTTTTCTAAGGAAGTCTTCTAGACCAGGTACTTTCTAGGAGTCATTTAACTCTGATCCACTGATACCTGAGATACTATTTTATGGTTTTTAACAGTCTTTTTTGAGAGCCACTTCCTGTTGGGAGGGGGGAAGAAGGTAATTAAAGGGTGAAATGTAGTGTAGGAGAATCTTCAGTTTAAGAACACTTTTTCTTTTTTTCCTTCTCTTTCTCATTGTCCTCTTCTCTGGAGGAAAACTAAGGGAGCAGGCAGAAGGGATGGGAGGCATGACTGTGAATGGTGCTAGACATGTCCAGTAATTTCTGTATGTCTCATTAAGGGTTATTTCTTGTGTGTGGAGTGCAGAATATAGATAAATAGCTTTCTGTGTCCTTGAGTCAAGAGGATGGACTTCTGTACCATCTGTAACATGTGCTGGAGTTAAAGTTTGCATGTGGGTGAGGATCTTTTGATGTCTGTGTGTGTGGTGGGGCAGTCAAGAGAAGTACTCCTCCTGCTCGCAGTACTGGAAGGGGTGCAAAAACACGGGGTAATACGTCTTTTTGAGATCTGGTGGATGATTGGTTACAGCTCCAGAATCTGGCATGTAGGGCAGAGCTTTTAAGTCCTTTCCCCCTCTTTGCCCATTTCAGCAGAGCTGGAAAATATTTGAAAAATAAATTGTGTGAATTTCAACAGTGTAACTTTATACATGAGGGAACTTCCAAGTTAAGGTAGCCCTTGTCTGTCTTCTAGCAGTACAGATTGCTCTCTCCTTTACAGTTAGTGAGTGAAGATGCATTCTCTCCTATGTGCAGCATGCATACATTAAATGGGCTTGCACAGTATTATGAAATAGCAAGGACATCTTATGTCCCCCTTCTAAACTCAAACAGATTATATCAAAACACTGAGTGATTGTATTTTGAAAGGTCAGAGGATGTTTTTTATGTGCTGTAGAAAAGAAGAAAGAAAATTAGGAATTCCTGGATACATGTTTTCAGTTGTTTCTAGGACATGTGGACAGATAATGTATGTGCACTGAGTATTAGTATAAGAAACCATTAAATTACAGAAAAAGACCTTTAAAGTTATCTAAATTATTGACAGTATTGTAAATGTGAAACTGCAGATTGCTCCACCTGAATCAGAGGATGTAGGAAGTTCACTGCTGTAATTCAGAAACGCAAAACTATGTGTTCAAGGCTTGCTGCTGTCTTCATGTGCTAAGATGTAGAGTTAGGAGGGCTTTTGTGGCCTTTTAAATGTGTAAACAGTCAAGAAACCACCCCTCAAAAAAAACCCAACCAAACCCACAAACCAACCAATCAAAAAAAAAAAAAACCCCAAACCAAAACTTATCTGTGTTAGTCTATTTTTGTTTGGACTGAAAAGCAATTTGTAAGTAAATGAGTGGGTGTTTACTACTCTCTTTGCTGGTGTTTTAGCAATGTTTAAAGACCAGTGCTGATTTAAGTACTCCAGTAAGACCTGTGTTATGATTTAACCTCATCACGTAACTGAGCACCACGAAGGCGCTCACGCACTCCTCCCCCGCAAGAGGTGAGGAGGAGAACGTGAAAAAAAAACACCCTTGTGGATTAACATAAAGATACAGGATAACAAAGGAAGAAAAGAATAACAATGATACAAGTAATGGACGAGTGCAATTGCTTACTGCATGCAAAAGGAAAATAAAACAACCTGATGCCCAGTCTGTTTCCAAGCAGCAATCCCACCTTCCCAGCTAGCTGCTCCAGTTCCATACAGAGCCTGATATTATATGCTGGGAAATGTCCTTTTGGCCAGGCTGGTCCAGCTGTCCTGGCTGTGCTCTCCCAGCTTCTGGTGCACCTGACAGGGCGTGAGAAGCTGAAAATTCCTTGGTTTAGTGTAGACACAACAACTACCTAGCAAGAACTAAAACATCAGTGTGTTACCAGCATTATTCTCATATTAAATCCCAAACACAGCACTGTACCAGCTACTAAAAAGAAAAATAAACTCTATCTCAGCTGAGAACAGAACAACCTGGATTTGGAAAACCTTCTTGGGCATGATAGAGGGTTTTTCCCTTTCCATGTCCTGCTGTCTTCTCTATCAGTTTGATCTCAACTGATGAAGAAACTATCCAGTGATCAAGGAGTAGATGTTGTATACAGAAAAATGTCGCTCCAAAAGTTAGTTAGGGTTCACTTTATTTAAGGAGTTATAAGCTGTATCTTGCTATCCTATCCAGCTGGTAGATGTGATGGGATCCTGGGTATTCAGTAAGTGGGAACTTAGCATTACATTTACAGTCACGCTGAAAGCTCAGTCTTAGTTCTCTTAGTGCCCTCTGTGCCCTCTGTGCTTTAACTGCAGAGTTGTATCTGTCTCGTGAAATACTTGTCAGCGTAAGGTGTTACGCAAATGGGAACTCCTTATTCCTAACATGGGAGCTACTGTTTAACCCACACTCAGTTTTGTAATATTTGCTACCATTTGTATGAACCTGCCTAGTAATTTGTTGGTATTAATGGCTGAGGTGGGCCTGCAGGTAAGGCATAATGGACCCACTCTCTTCCTGCATCTTTTTGTATGGAGTCCAAGTGGTGGAGCCCACCAGCTAGGAAGATGAGCTACTGAGTAGCAAAGAGCTTCTTTGGGAATCACAGCTGAATATTTAAAGCTGACTTCTGAATATTTAAAGCAGGATGGATTTGGTACCACAATCTGACTTCCTCTGAAAGGGAAAGCCACCCCTTTGTTGTGAGTCTTCTTTTAATGAAGGTGGTGGTGAATAGAGGAAAGAGTTGGTCGAAGGGTGACCAATACGAGTGAATTATAGTCAAGAATCTATAAAATACGAGTACATAAAGGTTACAAGTAAACCAGTTCTGTTTCAGAAGACTTCACTTTCTTCAAGCACCCGCTTGGTATATCCTGCAGGGTGCACAAAATATATGTGAATTGTTACAGCCATTATTCTGCATGGTCCTGATGTGTCAGCATCTGCCTAAAAGGAACTTCTGCCTTTCCTTACTCATTCTGACTGCATTTTTAATAAGGGAAATATCTATTCACAATGAAGTGTTTAACAGTGTTGGAGTGGCAAATCAAGCCCATGTTAAAGGTTTTAAAAAGGATAGCTCTTACCAGAATTTTGTCATTTTTATCTCCAAAGGCCTCATTGTGGTCACTGATACTAAAATGCATCATCATGGCTCGATTTGTATCTGTTCCTGAGGTGTCAGGTAATGTCTGGTGCAACACATGGAAATGCATGCATGGACCAAACAAAAGAAAAAGCAATGCTTCACTTGTGGCATAAAGAAGCAAAACGTTTGAGATAAATCATTTAAGCCATTTATTTGAGCTGTAGAGAAGGCGTATTCCCTGACAAATAGAGGACAGATAATCTACAACTCATAAATTCCTGTCCTGGCTTGGTGTGATCTTGGGTAATTCATTATGCTGACATTATCAAAGGAATTTAGTTTTGGAGTGCACTGAATAAGAATTGAGCATTCACATCTCTTTCTTATGTACCGAATGAATATAACAAGCAATTTTACCAAAAAAGATGCAGAGATCTTGCAGGGAAGAAATCCTTTTTAAGAAAACTGTGTGTTAGTACTGATAATGTTGTTACTGAGCTTTCATTAAAAGCTGCACATTGATACCTTGCAGTTGGTCTCTGGACGGGGCAAGTTGTTTGAAGAGCATTTCTATGATTTTTATCAGTCGTGCATTACTGCACTTGTATGCATGGGAAGGCTGGTCAAAATGAATGGATCAGCATAACCAATATGCTTCTGACTATTTCTGTTGTTTGTGAAGTGTTTGTAATACAGCTAGGATTGCAGGTGAGTGCTCTGTCGAGGGAAGTGTCAGTATGCTGTAGGTGAGCACCTGAGGTATGTACAGAACTGGAATTCAGTACCTCTGCAGTTGCACACGTGTGTATGCTTCCCTGGCATTATGGAAAAATGGCATTCCACCTAGAAGTGAGCCTTTTTGCTCTAGCTTCTACACCTTCCCCTCTTCCTTCTATCCTTTAACAGCTTGTGTGGTCTTCTAGTTTCACATAAGTTCAAGCCTCTATGCAGTATTTGAACAGTTTTTGCTATAGTTAGTGCCCTGTTTGATGTATGTTCCCTTTTGTGGCCTCAAACATACCAATGTTACTACTCGTTAAAGCAATGTTCATCCCAAATGACAAAGAAATGTGATGAACAGAAGGGATGGACTTTGGCTGCAAAATTGTGTTGCATAAACTCCAATTTTTATTTTAAAACCGCACCTAAAATTGCTTTAGGGGGCTGGTGTATCTGTGCTTACCAAATACCGAAGATTAAAGCTTTCATTTAGGGAAGAAGAGAAATGATCCTGCATTCTGACTAAGGCACAGTAACAGTGTAGTGTGGTGAGCTCCTTATCTTGCCTTACACAGACAACAAAAACCCAGTTCATTCCATGTCTAGTGGCCCTAAAGACATCTGCGTAGTTTTGCTTTTCCCTTTACTTCTCTTCTGACCCTACAGTTCTCATGAGAAGAGACACACTGTGTAGTTTTGCATACTGCTGGTTGCTTCTCCTTGCATCTCAGTGAAGATATTCTGTGGAACTGCCATCTCAGTGCAGGCACTAATTTTTCACTGGATTCGTAGGGCCTTAATTGTCATAGAGACTGTCTTGAAGTTGGACTTAGAAGATACAGGAGAGAGGGAGGAAACACTGTGATCGTACAAGCTGTTTCCATAGACAAAAAAACCTGACCAAAATAATTAAGTCTTAGTGATAATATCGTGCAAGAGGCTTTGTTTATCTAGTGCTTGAAATGCATTTGTAGCTGCTGCTTCACAGGAGAGGAGCATACATTGGGGAAATGCCGCTCTCCCTCTGGATGGGGAGGAAATTGTTTGTGAAAGGGTAGTGTTTTCTGCTTATCTACCTGGTCTATTGTAGCTGCTTTTCTTAATGAGCTTCGAGAAGCATGTTAGGATTTCCATGTGCTTCTTCCTTCAGGCTCACTCCTCCCTTGTTTCTGTTGTTGGTTTTGCTCTGTTGCTCTATACTGGCAATTTGCTTTTGTTTTTCTCTTCCTTATTCACTACAGGTTGTGTTTTTTTTTTTCCCTCTCCTCTTATTTTTTTTTCTCTCCACCTTTCCTGTGGTTTACCTAATTCTTGCTGCCTCTCTTCTCTCCACTCAACAAACCTTGCTAGGATGGTTGCCTGTTGGAGCGGCTAAACCACACTTGTTGTTGGAGCTCTGGTTACTACTTCAAGCAGTTCAACAGAACAAAAAGAGCTTATGCCAGGGGGTGCTGGTTCAGAGTGCACAAAGATGCTGTTTCTGCCAGTACATATGGTAGTGGCTGCCACAAGAAAGGCAAGGAAAATGTAATGACTTTCATCTTATTGTGGTTTACACATATGCAAGAGCATGAAGCTCTGCTCGGTCAGTTGCTGCATTTCTTTTTTTTTTTCCTGGGAAGGTTTCATTCATGAGATTGTAGCATTTTCCTTCTATTAGAAGCCCATCTTTCAGTTTGGGAAGGCACCCAAAGTAGTTTCCTCGTGATTAAGTGTTTTGTAACCCATCACCCAAGTTTCAACAAAGCCTGCAAGTGTAACAGACTTTGTTTTCAGAACTGTAATGTGAAACTTTGGCAAGGTACTATTCAGCATAGCTAGCAGCTGTGTAAACCTTAAAGAAGAGAGATTTGAGGGAGAGAATGAAAAATATTTATGCTGACACCGTTTTCTTCACCAATTAAGCGCTTAAAAAAAAAAAAAGGTGATTTGTGACTTGTCACATAATGGAGCCTGAAATCTCTGTAACAGTTAATGTATTATTACAGTTTCTAAAGTTTCTGTGTTTCTTTCTGGATACATATCTGCTGTATAATCTTTCCCTGTTTTTATACAAGCAGATTTCAGCCTTCTGAACCTTGCACGGCCATTCAAATAATACTGGGAAGGCTTTTTCCTCAAGTTATCTTCTGAAGGCAGAGAAGGAGCAGGAAGGCTCCTTTACTGAAAAAGTTGTCAGTGTGTATTACTGTAACCTGTCACTGTGCTTAACTAGGACTATTATATTTACATTTTGCAAGTGCTGGTAAGCCTTCTCAAAGGAAGACATGTCAATATAAGGTGAAACACTACTACTGAGAGGTTCTAACACAAAAATGCTCAGTTTCCAACTTATAAGCTTCAACCATCTCTCAGATTTGACCTATCATCTTAACACTTTTCTTCAAAAATCTTTCAAATCCTGCTTTATAAAATATAGGTCCTCTTTTTTGCCGCCAAGAAAAACAAACTAAATTCTCTAGCTGCAAGAGGACAGTGTTGCAGAAGAATCTGGAAAAGAGATTATTCTTGCTCCGTTTTTGTCTTTCTTCTCTCTTTCCTTAGGTTGGGAGAGGAATAGTGATAGCCAGCTGCGAAGTAGGTGAGCAAGGGTTTGGAATCTTCCTCATCTTTGAAGTCCCTGCATGGGTTTGGTGCTAGCAGAGCAGGAGGAGAATGGCAAGGGAGTAGGAGAAAATTCTGCGGTGTTCATTTACTTTGGGGATTAACCAAGCTTGCATGTCCCTAGAAAGCTGATGTGCTGATCACACTATTGAGAATGTAACAGCGGTTATATTCCTGGATGTGTCTGATGGGCCTTGTCGTGTTTTGAGGATAATAGTGGGTGGTAAGTGCTCACCTGTGGTGCTTTGCTAAAACAGGGTAATTTTGGTATACAGGCCCTGCACTGAATTTTGACTGCAGTTCAGATAGTTCAAATTAAATTAAGCTGTTTCTTTCAAATTAAATTTATTTGAATTAGGATTTTATTAGTGTTAGGTTATGAATACATGAATTGCAATTCTTCTGCCCTCTACATGTTTAACTTTCTTAGGGTGGAATCCTATATATTTTCTGTTCCCAGAACAAGCCTTGGCTGCAGTGATGATGTAGTCATTGTGGGGACTCAGTGGGTCCACCTGGTGTTGAAGTCCTTGGTGGTTCTGCTTGAGCAGTCTGAAAGAATTGAAAAAGGAGAAAAAAATTAAAAATTTGCTGTCCCTAAAGTGTAGGTTGTATACAGGCGGGAGCAATTTGCTTGCAAAATTCGCATCAAGTTGTGGAGAGATACGTTTTACTGTGTGTGTGCAGTTTTGTAATGGTGCGGCCATAGAATTATTGTTGCAGATTATTTGCTGGTGTTGTTTTGTGCTAAATACAAATTCTTCTCTTTGTTTCAGTGTGCAAGGATCCACCCTACAAAGTTGAAGAATCTGGATATGCTGGTTTCATTTTACCAATTGAGGTTTACTTCAAAAACAAGGTATGGAATAATATACTTTTCACTTAAAAAAAAAAAATCATGTGGAAGTCAGGGTTTTTAAAAGACTTATAGATAAATTCATAAACTCAGTTAAAAGTTAGGTTTAAAGCTAATCTTTGTCAGTGCTGTTCCTCAATTCAAAGTCACTGTGATTTTATAGAAATGCCTAATTGTCTTTAGTAGATAAGTCTGTGAAACTAGGATTACCTGGTAAAATAAAGAAGTTGAATGTAATTATTCAGAAGAATCACTAGCCCAGCTCAGAAGTGGACAGACTTTAAATAATGCTTAAGGAACTTCAAGAACAACTTAAACATGTTGATTATGTTGACTTCATGATGAACATATTGTTCCCTTTTATTATTACGTTTGTAACTTGTTCAGGTTTTGATCTTTCAAAACAGCCTTTTTTTTTCTTTTTTTATCCTGCATCCTCAATCTGAAAAAAGTCCATTCTTTTAGACTGCATGTGAATATTGAATGTACTCAACTCAATATTACCATGGGGCACCGTTTTAAAAACAAACCCAGTGCCATTCCACAAAGCTTGCATTATTGTGGTATCTCAAATTCTGAGTCTAAGTGCTGCTGTTACTGTGTGTCTCTTAGGTAGCAAATACAGAGATTTCCTTTAATGTACGTAACAAGGTCTGTATTACTAATAACTCATTCAGATCAAAAGAATTGGATTTGAGTGGAATTAAAGAGTAGAGAGCTTGCATGGTTTAATGTACAGTACCTTTAAAACTGCAATATTTTAGTTCCTTTTGTATGCCGTGTGCCTCATAGAGCTATTACTATATTTCGCATGCACTTCTAAGACACCTGTGTGTTTATTTTATATTACCAAGATGTAGTTTAACACAGTTATTTTAATCAAGTCAGTGTTATGTCTTTAATACAAATGCTTAGTGAAAAGCTAAAACTGAAAGAAAATTGAAAAACCTAGTAAAAGACTTCTGCTGGAGCCCTGGTCACTTTAAATTTGTTTTAGAGTACGGTTTTCTGAGCTGTGTATGCCTTGAAATAGATACTCCAGTATTCTTCTGTCTGTCAAGGTGTGAGGTGTGGTTAATTCTGAAATCACTTTCTAAGTTGTAGGTTTTGAACAGGTAATTCTGAAATGTTCCCTGTATCAATCTGAAGAGTAGGGCTTAGTCTACCCTGTTTGCTATTGGAAAAGGAAACAGAACTGCCTCAGTGAGTTGTCTGGCTTTTTGGTATACTTTTTAGCTCTGTCTTCATAAGGGAAGCAGTTTGATTCATTCAGGATATCTAATGAAAAGCAGCCCCTTCTCTGTAACTCCTCTGTTAAGAGCTCATCCCAAAACTGGGGAGACAAAGTCAGAAGACAGACAGTGAGCCGATCGCTGAAGCACCTCTACAGAAAGCTTCCCGCCCGACATTTCTTTCTTTGTTTTCCACTCAGACTTTTGGCTGCCTTTGCTGACTGTGGAGACCTACAAGTCTCAGGAGTTCTCCAGCAAGAGTTGTGGCTTAGACTGAGATCAAGAGGGCAGCAATGGTTACAACTCACCTCACCCTCAAGCAGCATGTGGATTTAGGAAGTTTGCAAACATCCCTCACCCCTATTTTGGTGTCATGGAATACGACAAGCAGCAGTTGGACTGAGTCAGCTAGCTCTTCACACAGCTGCATCAGCATGCCCTTCCCTGGGGTTGGTACAATACAAAAGAGAAGTGGCACAAAAATTGAGCTGGCATTCCTGAGGCAAATTGCTGCTTTCTCCTGGCTCAGCTACTCTTCCTCCCTTAAGCCACTTCACAAGTATTCCAGTACAGAAAAAGAGGAGATAGACAGAAGGAGGAAGAGGAGACAGACCATCATCACTTATTCAAGGTAGACAATTTTTCGATTTCTGGTTCAGAAAGTACCCTAATGAATAGGGAAGGTAGAGGTACAGGAAGCCACCTGGACCATGGAGAATTAAAGAGTGTCATTCCCAGGACTAAGCAGAAGTTGGTAGAAAATCTGATAGGCATTTCACCCCAGAGGAAAACATTCCAAGCTTTAAAGAATTAGGGAAATGACAAACAATGCCTGCCCCAGTTCAGCAGCAGCAGGCTATAGTTGTTAGCCATTGAGACAAAGTTCTTGGAAAAATACTTTCAGATCAAAAGAGTCCTACTCTGGAAAATGCAGTCCATTTAGGATGAGGCTCATAAACCGCAGTATATTCTGCCTTCACTGTCACACCATTTTAAAATAATGGTAGCGGTACTGGGAGTCCTTTGTATAGCAGAAGTTTGCTTTGAAATCACTGGTTATGTTCATCTAACTTTGCACAGAATTCTTTGAAGAATCCCATTTATAAATTCTTACAACTTTGTTTTTGTCACAAAGCTGCTGGTACCAGCTGTTTGCTTGCAGCAACATCACAGTTTTCTAAGCAGACTGGGTAGTAAATCACTTCCATTTTTTCCTACAAGGAAACTTGCATTAATCTTTCTAACAATAAGAAATATCTTCATCCATGGTTGCCTTTGAAAATGGTCCCTCAAGAAAATAGTTCATCTAAGGCAACTACTCTCTTCTGTCTTCAGAAATAGACTAGTGTAGGCCTTTTATTTCAGGTGGCCTTCTGTTGTCTCTTCTCCCAGTCTAGAGATGCGATGACATGAATGTCCCTTCGATGTGTTCTGCTGTTACTGTTTAACTTTTAGAGTAACGGACTTTTCTATGTTTTCTGTTCTTTGCATCCTTGGAATCCTGAATCAAAATTAAACTTTTTTTAATGTGAATTTTTTAAACATCTGTCACTGAACAGAGCACACATTTTGATTACATGGAGTGTTAGATACATGCTAAGATTTTGCTGTGTTTCTTTCTCCTCTTCCCTCATGATTCCCGTTTTAGTAAACGGTCATTAATTTGACCTTTTACTTGTGTTCTGCTTTGAGTGACATTGGTTTGGTGGCTTCTGTTGTACATCAGGACCTTTGGAGGAAGGGCTACTTAATATTGCCTTAAAAGAGGACTTAACTTACAGTTTTTAGAAGAGACTGTGTAAATGTGTAACACAAAATGTACTTAGTGTCTTTCGTCTGGTACTACAAACTGAAGTCTATTCAATGCCACTAGTGTCCTCTTTCAGCTGAGGCTTTCTCAGGACAGTACAGCACTGATGATGTCTTCCAAGATAAATTTGCCTTTCCTGTTCTTTCTCTCTCCATATTGGTACAGGGAACATTCAGTTTCTTTTTTTTTTTTTCACTGCAGTGGCAGAAAATGTTAGTGGCTTGGAAGCTGTGGTGAAACACTTGAAATCTAGCTGGCCACACTCATTCAAGGCAATAAAGTTTCATTCATAAATGAACAGAACCCATACATAGGAGATCAAATATAGCTGGCTGCAGCAGTTTAATTCTTACCCCTTTCTACAACTCATGAAGGAAACAATAGTGTTTGGCTTGGAGGAATTTGCATTCAAAACTTACTGCGGTGTCTTCAGTACTATGCAGGGCTCAGAAGTATGATTGTGTTGGTGACTGAGTTACCTTGTGTCAGCTGAATCGTAATACTTGCCTAAGGATATGTCTGTAGCCTGTGCCTAACATGATGTAACTCTTTCAATTAAGCCTTGTCAAGACAACTTGTGAAGTTCATGCATTTTACCGTGTGTTATCATGGGCTGATAGGAGCTTCTCTGATTTATTGTAGCTCAGCTGACACTTGGTAGAAATTCCATCGTGTGTCAGAGAACACAAAGAATGGTTAAAAATTACGTAATTTTAATTGAAAATCTTTATGTAGCCCTTGTTTTCAGCTTAGTTTTGGTGCTAGATGTTTCTATCTGGTTATTTTCAACCCTCAGGAAGAACCTAAGAAAGTTCGATTTGACTATGACTTATTTCTGCACCTTGAAGGCCACCCACCGGTTAATCACCTCCGCTGTGAAAAGCTCACATTCAACAACCCAACAGAAGAATTCAGAAGAAAGCTGCTAAAGGCAGGAGGGGTGAGTCTTGCACCCATGTCAAAAGCCATCACGACAAAGATGTTGCTGCTTATTGCTGGTGAATGATTAGTATAATGAAGATTCACCTGACCGTGAAATAAAATGAAGTGGTTTTATAATTAACTTCATATAAGAGCTCAGTGCTTGTTGTCTTTAAGTGGAACGGGTGAGCAAATGAGCATGTGCCTACCTTAAATATATGATTAGATATCTGTCTTCACAAGTAAGCAGTTCATGTTTACTTTTGCAAACGCAGAACTTAGACCTTACACAGGAAGCATTGCTTGCTTAACTTTCCAGAGATGAAATACAGGAGGTCTACTGTGATGGGAGGAAGTAATATGAAAATAAAGTGTCTCTCATTTAAAGATAAATGGTTCTATATTAAGCAGAATAAATTCAGTAGTTGTAAGGTAGAACAAGTTAGAAACTATAAGTATAAATAAACCTACTTAAATTTATACAATATGTTACACAGTCTGAACCTGAAAATTTACCAAGATTTCTTTACATGTTGGTGGAATTGACTGATATGAAAAAGCTCAGAGGAAACTTGGCCATTTGGAGGGAGAAGAGGCCCAAACCTTTAGGTTTACACTTTGTCCATTAGTGGAAACTGCGCTGCTGTGTTTCACGCAATGGCAGAATCGTTCAGGCTGGTAGGGACCACCAGAGACTCAGCCACGGGCTGCTCAGGACTTCACCCAGCTGGTGTGTGAAATGCCAAAGGCAAGAGAGACCCCACCCTCCCCAGGCCCTGGCTCCACAACTGGGCTATCCTCCTGGGGAAAATACTTTTCCTTATCTCCAGCCTGAGCCTCCCATGTGCCAGTTTGTGCTGCTGCCTCTCACCCTGCTGCTGCACACCACTGTGAAGAGCCTGACTGTGTCTCTTCCATCCTCTCCCATTGGTGCCAGCGATGCTGTTGGGTGCCGCAAAACCATCCCTCCTCTCAGCTGAACCCGCCCTGGTCCTGCAGCCTGTCCTTGCAGGGCAAGGGCTCCAGCTCTCTCAGTAGCCTCCCCTCACCTCCCACCATTTTGTTGGTGGTGTTTCAGTGTTGGGGACCCAAGCTGGAGGCTGTGCCCGGGTTGGGTCTGACAAGCACCCAGCAGAGGGCATAGTCCCTACCCTCCCCTGGCTCTCAGGGCTGTGACCTGCTCATGAAACTCGAGGCACTGCTGGCCCTTGTTGCTGCCCATGCACACAAGTGGCCCTGGCTCAGCTCCCTGCCCTCCAGCGCCCAGGGCCAAGCTCCCAGAGCGGTTTCCCAGCCCTAGCCTCACAGCTGTAGGGCTCTGCCTTGCTGGCACAGGGCTTGACACTTGGCATTTGTCCTGATTGTATTTCACGAGGCTTCTGTTAACCCATTCCTCCAGACTGTCTGGATCTCTTCTGGTGGCAGCCCTACTCTTGAGTGTCAGCTGCCTGCCTCCCCAGCTGGTTGTCATCTGCAACCCTCATGAGCGTGGTCTTGTCTCCTCCTCCAGGTCACTGATATAGACATGTTAAGCAAGCCTTCATATTGTCTGTTTGCTAATGTAAATGTCAATGCTTATCTCTTGTGTTTTTGAACAGTTGTAGCAAAAATGGATAGCCCTATTTGGCACTGTTAGACAGTGATAGGTTCTGGGCTGGAGATAAGAGTGAGCTAGTGTGAGAATATTCAGTCTGCTGAAGAGGATCTTTGAAAGCAAAGGAAAAAGAAGTAGTGGGCGTAGTCTGAAAACCTCATTATCCCCCTGGAGAAAAGAACTCTTAGAACTATAGTTGTATTGAAATAGAAACATGAACTGTGTTTTGTGTTTGCATTTATTAGGTGCAAGAGGGTATCCTTGTCTGAGCAATGTATTGGCTTTTTAGTGTGTTTGCAAATAAAACATCAAGATTGTATTCTGGTAAACTTCATGAGCCACTGCTTTAATATTAATCATATCAGGTCATTTGTCAATGGACAAGTGTTACCCACAAGTGTAATTAATCTAAATAATGCCAGCAGGGACTTGGAGGCAGGGTTGGGGTGGTTAAAAAGATAAAAATAGGAAGCATCTCTTATTGCTTATTTTCTGTGCCTTCTAATTTTAGGTTTCTTGAATTAACAAAAGCAAAAAAAAATCACTTAATTGTAAATGATGAAATGTGAGGTATTTTGATCAAATTCTTTCTCTGAATTTATCAATGTGGTCAGTCTTAAAATGCTTTGTATCATTACCTTTAGTCTTCTGCAGGCTACAAACTGCTTGCCTTTTTTTTTTATTTTTACTTCCTCCTTCTCCATTTTTTCAACTTCTTTTCAAGAAATGGGTCCCCTTTTTTTAACAGGTCAGTCTTTCCTGCTTCCTTCTACAGGCTTTCTGAGCTAGGAGTTTCTGATCAACTTGGTAGAGATGATGTAATAGTATTCTGTCTGTCTTGTTACTGAAAATCTCCATGAAGGGCTTATATCTTTCAGCATTGAAAAGCATGTTACATGTTTATCAAATGCTGTACGGAGGCTTTTCTTTGACTGTTGTAGAGGCCCCGGAAAGCTGACTTGCTTCCAAGTGTAGGTATAATAGAAAACTGAATGAATTCACGAAACATTAACTCATCACTCACTTGTAACTTCCGTGCTTTAGGCTGAGAAATGTATTTACAGGATAATAAAGTACGGGGTGGGTTTCATTATACTTATAAGTCAAAACAATTCATACTTCTAGCTTAAGGCTGTCTCCAACAAAAAGTAAAAGTAACAAGTCACTGAATTTCCTTGACAGGCAACAAGTCAGGCAAAATGAAGTTCATGTCCTTCAAAATGAACGAGGTGAAATACTAATGTAAAACACTGAGTAGCAGCTTTAGAAAAGGATTCTAAGATGGCGGACTTTTGCTTTTAAGTAATAGTCTAAATCACTTGATTTCTGTGCACCTTGAAACCCAAATCTCTTACTAGTTTTTCTCCAAGCAAAAGCCAAGGGGCATGTTCCACTGATACAAACTACTGAATATGATGCTTTATTTCTCATTTGTGTAAAAATATACATATATTATAAATAATATATCCTTCTGAAGGGAAAAGTGCAGCCTCACCTGGCACTTCTATGCTGCCATATTCAGTACAAACTTGTGTATGTGTTTGCCTCTTGCTGCAGATTCCTTGAATTATCTCTGAATGCTCACAACTCCCCTTTTCCCTCACACAGACATCTTGTGGCATCCCAAATGTGAACTAGTCAGAGAGACTTGTTACAGCTAATGTTCTTTTGTTTTGAAGGCTAATGACCCTTTTTTTCCCCCTGTTATTTTAAAATGAAGTGCTAGCAATCTTCCGGTACATTCTCATGGTTACCCGTCCACATATACATCCCATCCTTCGTGTGCCTAAAGGTCTGAACTGGTTATCCTGAAGTTTACTGTCAGAGAATAAGAGTAACGTTTAGATATCCTGAGAAATTAAATCTATAGCACAGCTTTGCAGTGCCACTGTGGCCACTTTAGTTAAGGCAAACAGGACATTTAGGGTGGTGCCAATCATATAGATTAGTTCTGTGGAATATTTCTATCTTAGCATTTTATTAGATGCACCAGAACTGAAGCACAAATGTGCAGTCAGTCATCATTAATAGGAGGTCACCAACTTGCTGATTTCTTTTGCAATCTGAGAGTTACTTGTTCAGCCCTTACAAGAAGGAGGATTTGATTTTGCTGCAGAGATTGTATTTCTGTAGTCAGGGAGGTAAATAAGGAACCCAAAGCATTCTATGATTCTACGATGGCTGTGGAAATTATGCCGCTGAGAATTTTTTGCATTGTTTACTCAGGGTAGTACCTGTGCTGTGAAGCACATGGTGAAGCTATGGTGAAGATGACTCGTGAATTAGCAGCATGTACCACAATCAAACCTATTGCTCGAAATTCCCAAAGAAACCTTGTATACAAATGATGACTTCTAGTTAATCCATTTCTTACCAAGCTGCTGGTAGTGACAGAACTATATACATGTCGTCTCCTACAGAGCTCATCCTTTAGACACAGCATGAAATTATGCATGCGTAGGTGCTGTAGGATTGACATTTTAATCAAGTAAACACCAGTAAGCATTGATCCTTAGGTGGTCATTCCTTCCTAGATTTGTCAGTTACCTTTTCTAATTAGTTTCAGACTCTAAACATGAAAGGGCCTGAACAAAAGAGGCAGCACTGTGATTCCTGTGTATGGATATGGGAAGACGGAATTTATAATCATGAAAAAATAATTTCAAATTTGAAGTAGATTTTGAATGTTGAGTTCCACTAAAATCAGTTATAAACAGAATCTATTTTGTGTTGTCAGTAGTGCTGGTTCTGTTGCTTTTTTAGCTTGCATGTTTTTCAGCTTAAAGGAAAAAAATAAAATTGCACCTAGTCTGCTTACTGAGCCAGGAGAAATAATTAATTTTGAAGATGCTGAATGACAGCTACCTAACAGTTAAATTGAATTTTGCCTCTGGAAACATAGACTTGCTCAGGCATCACTTGTTTGAATATGATATTATGAATAATTTAATTTTGATTCCTGCAGGAAAAAGTAGTGAAAATATTTTCAGGCCATGTTAAGACGCTAATTTAATACAGCCCTGTCTCCCATAGCTGGAAATACATAAGAATGTTTGTACTGTGTAATACTCCCACCTTTTTGGAAGGATACTCAAAATTAGTTGTTTAATCTGGGAGTACACAGACAACATTTCATAGTTAATTTTCGTTCAGAAAAGGAAGAAGTCCCTTAGCAGTTAGCATTATAGAAAAAAATGGTAAAATTCATAACAGTATTACAAATACACATGGCTGTTAATTATATAGTTTGAGTTTCAGATTTAGAGGATGCAAGGAAAGGTCACTTTTATAGTAGTAATGATTCTTTTTAGGAACTGAGGTGTCCTTTTTGTCTGCTTTCTGTAAAATTAATTTGGAAACACAAGCAGTTCTGCTTCTGTAGCAAGGCAATTCTTTCCTTGAAGACAGCTGATCTGTTAAATGAGTCAAGAAAGAGAAAGAGTCATTCTGAGAGAGGTGCAATTTTTAGAAATCAGTATCAAGGTAAAAATTCAGGTTTTGCCAAGAGGAACTGCATTCTGTTGCTTGATTTTTTTTCAAGTCTTTGTATTTTTATTGTTTTAACAGTTGAGAAGTATGTTTTCGGTCACTTCAGATGCCTGTTCTAAAACCTATGTTCCTAATCCATGTAACAAAGATGAAATCATGAGGATTTTCCTCTTTTCTCTATTCTCGCTCTTGCAATTCCTGTGTCAGTTAGAGTAGTTGGCTTCTATCCAGAGCCAACCTTAGGTATAATGCTGCTCTAGGGAAGAGATTATCTTTAATCTTATAGTTTTCATAATTAAGTAATTGAATTTTCTTAAACTATATGTTACTCTACTTTCAAGCAAATAACTTCAAAGAATTTTGAAAGGTTTTCTATTCCCTTGCGAGTTTTTTGGTTTAAATAGAAATAATAGTTTTTCAGGACAGCTGGATTTTTATTGTTACTCTTAGTGCTTTCAGAGGTGAATGAACTTGTTCTTAAATGTAAAACGACGTGGGGTGCGGCAGCACAGGACCACACAAAGAAGTCCTTTTGTCTGCTACTGATGCACGATGAGTACAATTCATCTGCAGGGTTGCAGTAATGGTTCATTTTTGCTGGAATTCGAACAGATACTTCACAGCCCTTACTGAAAGTACCACTTGAATTTTTCTGCAGCACACTATGGGAAAGCTCACCAAGCTGTTCTGAGGCTTGTATGAAGATATTCTTAGACTACCAGCTCAGTAAATGAAATTACAACAGTTACTTGGTGTGGATATATTTGAGGCAAGATTATTCCAGCTTTGTTGATGGCCTCTTTTCATTCAGGAAAATGGAAAAGTAGGAGACAGATAACAGCTTTTTGGTAGTGGTTCTTTCTCCTGCAGAAGCTCTAATGTGCCTTAATAAGTAGATTGTGTTGATTTGGAGCAACTGTGACAGCTTGTGCTGTTTCTAACTATGTAAGTATCTGTGTGGAGTGGTAGACCTGTGATACGTACGCATCAGGATGGGATGATGTGTATTTGTAGAAATGGCAATAAGAGAAGACCAGCTTCCATGGAACATTTTGAGGCTGTTCCTCCTGCTTTCTGTACTGGGATCTGAAAAGCAAAGTTATGTGTTGTTGGGTACCTGGGTAGTCCAAACTGCCAAACGTAGTGTTAGATAAGTGTTTGTTTTGACAGATCAACTTGTTGTAAGATTTCTGAAATATTGGTTAGTAGGTTTATGTTCTCACTCAGCTGAACCTAGGACAAATTCCATAAATTTTTCCAAACTACTGAAAAGTGGATAGTGGAAAAGGGTTCCTGATTATATTAAGATAATTGATGGTGCACAGTTGTTTCCTGATCCTTTTCTTTTTCAGCAGTGCATGGAACTACGTAAATTAAATACATGGCAATTTTTCGTTCCATAGCACTCAGTTGTCTTGAGTAGCAAATTGAAATGCCCCTACAAGATGCCTGCAGCTTAGTTATGGAGACAGTTCACTTGAGGTTGATCACGCAGGTAGGACCATTCCTACCCAATACTGTGAATACCAGAGGATTTCCTCTACCTACTGTCTTTAGGGGGGAAGTAAGTTTTCCTTTGCCCTTGTCCAGGAAGCTGTCTTTTATTTAAAGCAACTGGTAGACAAATGTTTTAAATACAAGCTCAACAGCTGCATGCAAGTGAAGTGGGTGTTTGGTGAACCAGAGGCAAGATACCACTACCAGCAGACCAATTTGAATGCTTGTATACATAATGCTTTATTGGCACATATGATAAAAGGAGAAAATTCTTTCTCTAGGGGTGGACTGGCAAGAAGAGAGTTGTGAGGTGGAGGTGAAGCTGTCTTATGTATCTGTGCGTAACAGCAATAAAAGATAGCCTATGTATACTTGTTCTTTTTTTCTGTGGTAGGAGTTGTTCACCGTAGTAGATAATACTAGCACGATATTCATGTGGTATTTGTGTGCTCCAATATGATTTAGACTTGCATTGTTTTCATAATTTTTTCTTAGATACATTGTCAGGAAAAGATCTTGTTAAACCTTATTTTGATCTTACCGTAGTGGAAGGTGTCCCTGCCCATGGCAGGGGGGTTGGAACTAGATGATCTCTAAGGTCCCTTCCAACCCAAACCATTGTGTGATTCTGTGATCTCTTCCCTATGTTGAGCTAAACCTTGTAGGGAATGGCTTATTAGTAGTGGTGTAGGAAACCTCCCAGTTACATTGTAAACCAGAAGAAAGCAAAATTAAGAAAGGTAATTTTCTCTTGTCCAAGTTACTTTTGTGTGTTAAGTAGCTGCCCACACTGATGTTATAGTTTTCCTTTCACTGAAAAAGTGAGATGGAACGTGGCTCCTTCCATCTTGGACATGCATTTTTAAAATAAATCTCCTCTCAAAATTGTCCATTAACTGCAGTCTTTGGTGGCACTGGAACAGATGGGCTTTGGAGCAGAACAGGGAAAATCATCCCTGGGGGTGTTTAAAGAAAGGTTGGATCTGGTACTGAAGGACATGGTTTAGTGGGTAATAGATGGTGGGGGGACGGTTGAACTAGATGATCCTTGAGGTCTCTTGTAACCTTAATGATTCTATGATCAGTGAGTGTCTGCATCTTCTTCTGGTTTTGTCCAGTCATACCAGTTATTCCATTAATCAGTGCTGCTATTCATCTTTCTTCCTTTTGTCCTGACTGGCATTCTCTGCCATGTCGACCTCATTGCTCAATCTCCACTAGATTGCAGGCTGACTTTCTTGGGAGTTCATCTCACCTGCTGACTGGGTTTCTGCATGCTTTGTGGAATGGCTTATCTAACTATCTTTCTTCTCTTCCTGGAACATCTTCTAACACAACAGCACAGAGTATCTCTGAAAAATAGTTATCTGTGTATCTGAGAGTTCACTTGATCCCACTGAACATTAATCAAGACATGAAACAGTTTTGGACTAAGTGTTGATCCTGGAGGGGCACCAGTAGTCACTTGTCTTTAGCTGGATCTCACCCAGCTGAAGAGAATCATTTGAGTTCAGCTGTCCAGATAGTTCTCCACTCACCTCATCATTTATTTATGCAGTCCATATCTCATAGATCTGGCTGTAAGTTGGGCAGGATTGTTCATAGTAAATCTATGCTGACTGCTCTCAGTCACATTCTTGTCCCTCCAGTGACTAAAAGCAGCTTCCAGGAGCATTTTTTCTATCTTCTTCTCAGGGACTGAAGTGAGACTGATGGAATTCTTGTTCCCTGGATCTTTCTTCTTGCAGACAAGTGTGGTGTTTGCCTTTCTCTAGTAATCAGGAACCTTCCCCTATCACCACAGCCTTTTGAAGATGTTGGAGAGTTGCCTTGCAGTGTTACTGACCAGCTCTTTCAGTACTCCTGCTTGCATCCAGTGAGGTCTCCTGAATCTGAGTGTCCCTATGGATGAAGTGCACCCTAACTCAGTCCTCCTCTCTTGTGGGTACTGACTCACTCCTGAAATCTGTAAGGATGCTCAGGTACCTTGGAGGCCTGAGGAAAGAAGATCTTACTAGTGAAAACAGAGGGTAAAAGAACACTGAGTACTTAAACCAAGTCCTTTCTCCTGAGTTATATTGCCCGACTGAGAAGTGAGCCTGCACTTTCTTACTTTCTTTAGCCTTCCTTACATGGCCTGTCTGGTTTTAGAAGCATTTCTTGTTGTCATCCCCATCATGTAATATTAGCTGCTTCCTATGGGTGCAAAGGATAATCCACTCATGAGGATTATGAAGTTCCCACGAACAGGTAAAAGTTAAACTACATATTTTTTTAAAATTGAATTTTAAACAAAAAAAAAGCCAACATGGATACATAGAACCATAGAATGTCTCAAGTTTTAAAGGACCCATAAGGATCGTTTAGTCCAACTTGCCGTTCCTTGCAGCACTACCTAAAATTAAACTATATGACCAAGAGTGTTGTCTAGACACTCCTCAAATGCTGACAGGCTGTGGTCAGTGACTGACCGCCCTCTCAGTGAAGAGCCTTTTCCCAATGTCTAGTCTGAACTTCCCCTGACACAAGTGCATTCCATTTCCTCGTGTCGTGTCACTGGTCATCAGAGAGAGGAGATCAGCATCTCCCCCTCTGCTGCCGCCCTTGAAGAAGTGGTAGATGGCGATGAGGTCACCCCTCAACCTTCTCTTCTCCAGGCTGAACAAGCCAAGTGACTTCAGCCACTCCTTGGAAGTCTTGCCCTCAAGGACTTTCACCATCTTGGTCACCTGCTGTTGCATAAAGGGTAAACGTGTGGCTGAGGGAGGCCCCCCCCATTGAGTAACATGGTTTAGAAAGGACCCCCTTGCTTTCTAAACTCCTTCTCAGAGAGGAACCTGGGGCGGCTAGGGCCAGACTTAGTCCCAGACTTGGTCAGTGGCTTACATCTAAAGGATTATGTGTAGCCACATACCCGAGTCAATGTTTCCCTGTCAAAGCTACCTAAAGGACTTTCACTGTGACAGTTTCGCACAGTTGAAGCAGGAAGTTTATTGAAGTGACAGGCATAGAGTTCAGAATTGCTGTTGATAAATGCACTTACTGCAATAGTGCTGATATATGATTGCAATGCCAGCAAAACGCTGCCCTGGGTATTCTTCACCAACAGGTGAAGTGGCAATGCTTATGAAGAAGGCATCCCTATTTTGGGTAGAGAAGGAGTCTTCAATCTCTTCTCTCCCCCCAGGGGTAACTTCCTCAATATCCTTTATACCCCAGCCTTAGCTGTTCCACTCCCTGAGGTGATGTCTAACATGATTTGAGTAGGGAGTCAAGTTCTATAGTCATATGTGTTTAGCATGTTCTTTTTTAGCTCATTATCATACTTCGGGGTGTCAACTTTCATATTCATTTCACAGATAATTAAGGAGAAGGTCTTACTCTGGGCACTGTGGCCTTCAAGATTCTGTATAGAAATGGTTTCTTTCTTTATTCTGCATTCCCTAACCAAAACAGGGCTGTCTTGCCACTGCAAGGCTTCCTCCTTCGACTGCTTCTCATGCGGAACCTGCAAATCTCCATCCACAATATTTGTATAAGAAGTAAGCAGACACCTGTGTTTTTAACCTTTTATGTGCAGTTGTCACACCTTCCTCTGGACACACTCTGATAGTTTGATCTCCTTCTGCTGAGGCACCTAGAACTGCATGCAGTGCTCGAGGTGGGGCCGCACCAGTGTAGAGTTGGGACAGTTGCCTCCCGTGTTTCTTAGTACAACCTATTCTGTAATTCACATATAATTTTTGCCCTGGTATTAAACTGTGAAACTCTTTTCTTATGACCAAGTTTCCAGTGCTTATCCAGAACCAGCTACTTCAATCCACCCAACTGTTTTTTAAAACCCTTTAGCATTTGTGAACAAGCACATCTAACTCCCTACTTTTACATGGCCTGTTACTGTCACTATTGACCACACCAAAGACAAGTTCAGAGATTAGCTAGACCTCTTCTCTGCTGAAATATAATCAAACTAAATCTGTGAGGGAACAGCAAAAGTTCTAGAACTTCATGCTTTACATATTGGTGAATTCAGAGTGTGATTAAATGGCTCTTTAAACTGACTTGTTTAAAGCCCAGCTGTTGTCTCACCTTGCTTCATTAACATCAGCACTGGTGTCTTATTCCACCAGCTTGTCTGATCCCACTGAGCTGTTGACTTTTGGAAGGGGCTGAGAAGAGAAATTAATAATGTTCCTGGATTTTGTCCCTGAAGTAATTCATTGTGGGTGCAGACACTTACCAGCCACAGGTGATCTTGAATGCCTGGCTTAAGCATGAGCTGCAGCACTGTCCTCATCCTATTGGGGTATACTCTTCTTTGAAACTGCAAGCTAGCAAGAAACTTACAGCACAGGAAGAAGGAAATGGGTTAAAAAAAGAGTACATGTAGCATGGCTGTACTGGAGAACTCTTGTTATGCTTTTTATTATGAGCTTACATTGTTGCTGCAGAATTAGTGGCTTGCTGTGATACGTTCATTCCCATCTTTTTCTTCTGTTGTGTAGCCTTGACCTTAATATAGCCATTGACATACACATATGTAAGCAGTACATGCTGCCAGTGTGATAGTGGCAATGTAAAAGTAGGGACTTGCTCTGAAAGCTAGTTGAAGTACATCTGCCAGCCTGTGTGTCTGTTAGGCTGACGGGAGGACAAAGGACAGCTACCCACTGCAAAAATTGCTATATTTCTGTCAGCTGAGCTCTTTCAGTAGTAGTACTTAAACTGGATGTATAGCTCTCTCCTAAATTCAGCCAAAAGGGAAATGCATCTCTATTCCAAAAAGTGTTTGTACTGTAGGGGCGTTTTACATAGATAATCTTGGCAAAGAAAAGAAAGATTTTGGAAGAGTTCCTGTAGAGTTTCTTAATGTTGATATTAACTTGATTCTTTGAGAGGGAGGAGAAAGTAAGTGATGATTTTTTTTTAATTTTTTTTTTTTATGATATAGAGGACTTTACTGAGGACTATATCCTTTTTCTGATAGAGATCAGTTTGGAAGACAGTTTATTTTTTATCATAGGGGCCAAAAACTTGACTTTACATGAGATTTTCTTGGTCTTTTATCATCTTTAGATACAGCAAAGTCTGTAGTCTGAGCTGAAATTCCAATGTACTGCATACGTTGTTAATCTAATTAAAATTTTGATTCTACAATTGCCATTTTTCATAGGATTTATAATGAAGTAACAGGCTGCAAGATTCAATACACACAAGTTTTTAGGGCTCACAATTTGGAACATGTAGATTTCGTCTTGAAAAACTGTCTGAAATTTTTTTTCTTTTTGTGGAACTAGATTTGCCAAATCTTCCACACCTCGGATGGTACTAGTGCTGTTCATCCTGGTGCTGTAGATCTTTCTATAGACAGTCACCCTCTCTCTAAGCACACAGCCTATACTGTGACTGTTAAGGGTCCAAATACTTGCCCAGAAATGAAGGTATCTCAGAAGTCCATATACTTTTTTAAAAACATCAGCTTTCTAAGAATGTCTGTGTATAATGATGAATATATAAATATTTCTAAGCTGGAATGTTTCTGAATTTTAAACAGAAAATTTATGCAGTAGTTGAACCTCAGTTTATTTTAGTGAGTCAGACTTCTACGCTTCAGGGAGAAAAGGGCAGCTTCCAACCCTAGGAGAGACAATCCTTGGCAGAATTTATTTCTTCACTTTTCATTTCAAGGTAGCGCAAACCCTGATCCTCCTGACCATATTTCTTTTCCACATGGATATGCATCTTTCTGTCATATGAGTGTATGAACAAAACTACTTTGTGTTTAAAAAAAATACCTGCTTAAAGTCTATAACCAATAGGTATCTTTATGTCTACTTTTTCTGGATTATGATTTGATATTAATGTAATTGGTATTTCCTGTGAAGTTTGTGGGTTTAAAACATTGCGTGGAGTTTAATTTAAAGCAGAACGGTCTTATTTAACTACCTCTTTGACTTAGTCTGTGAAGTAATAGGAAATAATGATAGCGACATGCATCTTCTCTATCTGTTGCATAGGTTTATGGTATGCACATGTGGCTACAGATTTTCCTTGTTCTTGTTCCTTGTTAGCTTGCGCCCCCTCTTGCATTCAACTGGGCTGAATTGAACCAAAAGCCTTGGCAAGTTGAGGTTAAAAAGTATTTATCAGACTAAATGAAGTCACTTGTTGTGATTAACAATAGCTAATTGCTATTGACATTACCATGATTACAAGAACAACTCTGTTCCCTTTGCCCAGTTGACTTTTGAGAGTTCTGGCTCCTGGCAAGCTCTGATTTAGGGGTCTGAGAAATGGAAATGAGGAACTGGGGAGAAAATGTTACATGTCTTGAGTGGAATCTTACTTCACAAAATATTTGAATATATAAATAATTTTTATAGATTTATTCTTTTTTAATGCATGAATCTATGGTCAGGGAGGAGAACAACTTGATTGCCTTCTTCCTCCACCTTTGGATTCTAGCAGCAGTATTAAGAGGTAATGCTCAATGTACAGGCTGATAAAAGTTATCTTTACTACCTAGCTATGTCCCTTAATATTCTCCAGGCTGCCATGTGATCTTTTGAACACAGTTGTCTGCAACAAGATTCATTCGGAGTGGTGTTTAAATAAAAATGTTGAAATCCTATCTTGAAGAAGCTGTAAGCAGTAAAAACCATCTTGATTTGGAGAGGTGAAATGTGGGGTATACATATCTACATCCTAGACGTCCCAGTTTTGCACTTCCCGTTCCTCCTTTAACATAATGTGCATGAGGCATGTCATGGGTCAGCCTCTCCCATCCCCAATATCAGAGAATGTTTTGATCACATGAAGAGGCAAGGGTGACCACACAGGGCATCCACAAAACCAAGTGTGCCTTCATGCATGGGAAGCTGTGAAAGAAGGATGTTTCCCTGCAGGTGCAGAGCTATGCAACTTCTCTCCAGCTTTTCAGGGCTTGTCAGACAGCAGGTGAGCAGTCTCTGGCATTTAGGCTTTGAAGGAACAGATAAATGAATAGCTGTGCTACGAAGCAGTAAAATGCAGGCACAGCAGCACTGAACCACAAGACAGGAGCCAGCTGAGTTTCTCTCAGATGAAAGGCATGAATCTTACATGTTTGGTAACTGGTCTGTGACAGCTGATTTATCTGTGGTCTCTGGAAATGATGTTTGTAGTTATGAGTCTTTAAAAGCACGAAAGGGAGCTAGACCCTTGTTACAGCAAAAATGCTGCTTGCTCACGAGCCATCCATTTTCCTGTACCCTAGATAAAGCAGGAGCTTAAAGTTAGAAGTTGAAGTTAAAGCTGTACTGCTTTCACATTAAAACCTCAGGCTCTTTTTGCTGTGTATCTTTGTGGTGGGTTAACCTTGGCTAAGCGCAGAACTCACTCTGCCTCCTCAACAGCACAGGGGAAGAAGACAGGGTGAGAAAGCACATGGGTCAAGGGAGACTGCTTACGAGTTAATATCATTGGCAAAACAGACATGACTTGGGGAAAATTAATTTAATTTGTTGCAAATTAAAATAGATTTGGGTAGCGAGAATCAAACAATAAAACCACTACCACCCCCTGACACCACCTTCCTATGCTCAGCTTCATTCCTTCATTCTGGACTTTATCTCCACCACCTCCCCGAGCAGTGCAGGAAGATGGGGAATGGGGTTTGCAGCCAACCTATAACCACTCCTCTGTGCTGCTCCTCCTTCCTCACACTTTACCCCTGCTCCAGCATGGGGTCTGTCGATGGGCTGCAGTCCTTCAAGAACTGCTGCAGCATGGTGTCTCCATGGGCCACAGGGAAATAACCTTTTCCAGTGCTTGGAGCACCTCTTCCCCTCCTTTTTTGACCTTGGCGTTCACAGTACAGTTTTTCAGATTTTTTTTTTTTTTTTTTTCCCTACCTTCTTTGCCTGTGCCTTTGCCCTTTCTTAAACCTGTTTTCAGAGTCTCAGTGATGTCCTGTGGTGGGTCCCTTGGATCTGGCTGGATCCAGCTGTGTCTGGCATGGAGGAGTCCATGGCCTCTCCTAACAGAGGCCACCACTGCCACCCAAACCTTTCTACCTATACCCGTTGCGATCTTCCCTCACATTGCTGTAGTTGAAAATGAAGACTACTGCACATACATATTTATGGGATCTCAGCAGCCTGCAAAACCTATTACTGCAGGTAGGATGAACTTTTTTGTGTACTAGATGTTGCACAGGACGAGAGTGCTAAGGACTCGGATGCCATGGCATGTAAGCAGCCATAATAGAACAAGTTATGCCATTTTCTGAGGGGTGTGTGTTGTATTTGCATGGAAGCTGAAAAATAGAGGATGGCAGCGTGGTTTCGTTGGCCCTGTTGAGAAGAAACATGAATACTCTTTGTTGATGAGGAGTTTTATTCTCCTACCAATGTGATTTGCTAGTGCCTTAGCCAGGTGCAATTCTCTCTGTTGGTAATGTTTGACTGACATGCTTTCCCTCTTAAAACAGATGATGGTAATGTCAGATGGCACATCATTTTCTTCAGGACAGAACCTTCATCTTCCCAGCCTTCCCAGTAATGCCCTGTCTTTTTCTGAAGTGAAGAAGAAACCATCTCATGGGCCAAAGGTGAGACTTATTTTGCTAGAAGATATTTGAGCCAGCCGTGCTTTCCCTCGGAATCAGCTTGGAAAAAAATATTTCTAGGTATTTTTAAAATCTCAATGCATAGTCTGGTCGTAATAGGTCTTGACAGTTCTTTGTTGTGCTCTTTCTGTTCCTTACGTGAAGGTAATGTAGAACAAGGATGGTTATGAAAACAGGTGCTGATGAAGGTTCTGCTTGTCTGGTTTTTGTACATGCACAATTGTTTTCCTCCTTTTCCAGAAACAACTCGTAATGATCTGTTGTAGTATTAGGGGATTCTGGTGATGGAAGTGTGATTTACAGAAATGTAAATGTTATAATAGTTGTTTATTTATTAAGTATTTTTTAATACTTATTAAGATAGTTGGGTGGAGTGAAACCTGAAGTTGTGTTCTTTAGGATTTTTAAGTTTGTTTATATTTCAGCGATTAATTCTTTACTAGGTGTTTCAAAGACAGCAGTGTGTCATCAGTCTCTAGGATATCAAATTGAATCCCCAACCTGGAACATGGTAAAAAGGTAGAGATAGTCCACTTGAGCCTTTTCAGTAAGGCAAATTAATCTTTCCGAAACAGCAGGTAATTGCTTGAGTTTGACAAAGTGAATTAATGATTTGGGAGAATTAAGAATATCTTATTATTTATCCAAATAAGAAATGTAACACAATGACTTGCTTCGTAAATAAATTAACATGTATGTATTTTCTCCATTGTTAAATTGTTTGAGTTTTGATTTTCTTTCCTAGCATCTTCTCAGTTTGAAATATGTTACTTGCAGTGCACACACTGCAGGGGGCAATACTAATTTTTATCAATAACTTTCATGTTCTGTAGCTGTGCCAAATCCTGTGTCTTGTAAGAACTGTCAGGTAATGAACAATGGATGTGCCTAAGTGTGTTCATTGGTGAAAATGTATCACAACAGTAAGGCCATATGAAGGGTCGGGGAAGAATTCTTTGACATCTTCCTGTCTGGTTTGCATTGTACCTGAGTGCCTCACAATCTCTAATGCACGTCATCTGTGACATTTAATCTATATATTGATTATCTTTATTATCCTAATGAGGAGCTGAGGTAAATTAAATCTGAGGTAGATTAAATCTGAGGATTAGACTGAAGGTACTTTGGCATGCTAAAATGACTGCTTAATGCCTAAAAGGAAGGGACCTGGCTACACCAAAGTGATGCAAGTTGCTGAAGTTAACTCTCCGACTACTTAGACTAGGATGCATCTTCATATACTCAGATACTGGAAATGAGTTACTTCGTAGCTTTACAATCTGTAGTAGGGTTCTTGTGAGGTTGGGTAGTTCTCTAGAGTTCAGTTTCAAATCACTTCTTTGGAATTGGCTGTAATGTTGAATCACCCATGTCTTGTATAGCATGCTAAAGCAGGCATACTAAGGCTTGGCCTAAATAAACAACCCAAACACGGGCAGAAGGACTTAGGGGTGATACAGGCATGATACCAAGTCCTACACAAATGCTCCATCTAGTAACTGTACACCATGGAAAGTCTTGAATCTCCAGTGTGGATTCTTTTATAAGCAAATGCTAACCTGCGATGTCATTTTCTGAACTACATTCAGACAACGAACTTTAGTCTGGTGTAGAAACCTGAAAAGTGTGGAGCGTGGTTGAGGTGAAGCAAAGTGAAGGGAGTGTTGCATGTTTGCTGCACTCCTCCTTATAAATGAATGTTTCAGATCTTTCATTTTTGCTGAAGCAACCCAACCACCTGCAGTGAGTTTGACCCACAGCAGGAAGTTACAGAAGTCAGTAGGAGGCTGGATGTGCATCGTATCTCAGGATGGTATTCAGTATCTGTAAAATTGTTACCCAGGAATGTTTTTTAACTATTTGATTTCAAAGTAGGCATGTTAAGCAGCAATGCTGTCTGTTTGAAATCATTTGTTTTTCAACCTTGTGTGTGGTTCACTGGAGTTTTTAATCATGGGAAGAGAAGTTATACCACTACACTGTTTCTTGCCACTTGCTGTGAATATTTAATTTTTCCTCCCCCCAAGCAATCTTTGTCTCCTCCTGTCCAACTTAAGACACACACTAATGAGCAACTGTTCTTATATCTCATATAGAAAGAGTTGTAAATATTTGCCTTACTGAGGATCATCAGCTGTTTTAGAGAAATGGAAACGTGAAGTAACCTTGGTTTATAGTACAGAAAAAGAGTTTGAATTTTTTATTATAAATCCTGGGAGCTGAGAACCCTTTGTTTTTTGCCATTAGGGTTTTTGTTTTGGTTGGGGAGCAGAAAAGTTCCAGCCAATGTGTAAATAGATTTTCGTTTTGTAATTTGGAAAAAAAACAATGATAGAACTTCAATGTCCGAATTTCATTTAGATATGCCTGTATAGTAGGAGGTGTAGAAAGGTCTTGGTACTTCTTGGATGTAAGTTGTCTATATTATAACTGTGGGTATGTAAACTCCAGGTGTCTGTACTGTGTGGTTTGGGGATTTTTCTGCTGCAGCAATAGACCTTTCATGTGTTTGCCTTGGTTTTGGTTTGTTTCGTACCTGTGAAAACTGAAGTAAACTTTGGAGTCAGTTTTAAACTCACAACTATGGAAAAACAGAACCTAAGAATATTTGCCTACCCATTTGCCTTTACAAAGCACCACACAGACTTTCGGGTTAGAGAAGAATTGCAGTCATCAAGACAGTAAAACCAGTGCAATGAAGTGGTGTTGTTGGTTTAGCATTCACTTACAAAAAATACAATGCAGTATCAAGTAAGAGAGAGCTGTCAGTTTGCTTTCTGTCACATCCTTTTCTGAAATCTGTATTAAAAAATCTGGATGTTTGTATTTCTGAAGTTCCATGATTTTATGTTTAATTTAATGGAGGTGGTATTAGTGAGTCCCAATCTTGTGATTCTAAAGCAAAGCTTTAGTCTTGAATATACGGAAGACAGGCAGAAATGCATGAAACCTTGCTTTATGCATTTTCTCAGAACAGAAAAATAGCTGCAGGCTAGCTACAGATACTTGTATTGCTTTTAAATCAGTTGTATTACTATGCCTCTTTGTATTATGTAAATGCTACCTGCACAGAATACAGCAAAACAGCTTGATTAGTTTTGTTGGGATAATTATGTCTTTTGGAATAATCTGTAGTGTCAGCTACAGTGAAACAAGGTTTATATTATAAGCAAAAAACCAAAAGCTTTTATTCCCATATGTCACCGGGGGGGGGGGGGGGAATGTTTTATGCTCCCCCTTTTGGCTTTCTCTGTCAAACTGGTAAGCCGTGTAATTCTCCATCTGCTTCTAATTCTCCTGATGTCATTGGTCATAATAGTTTGGTGAGCTGGACAAGCTGAAGTGTGGAAAGCTTTGTAAATGTGTAATACAGTAGTAATATGTAAGAAGAACTAGCAGCAGGTACATTCATCTCCAGCATGCAGCTAGCAAATGGAGGAATACCACAGTATTTGTGGAGGCTTTCAAAATGTTGTAGTTTTGGTTTGGGTTTTTTTTTCCCCCTGAAATCAGTGTTCTTATTCAATAATCAACACATTTGCATTCAAAAGAAATCTGAATTTCCTTGAGCAAGTAATTATTTTTAGATATCTTCCTATTCCTCTCAAGAGCCGGAGGGTTCTTTGAAACTAATTCTAGTCTGTTGGCATAAGATGCACACATTATTTCAATAGGCATAACATTTGAAGAAATGCTTTTTTTTTTATTACAAATTAAAATAATGCATGTTTTTATGATAGCTAATCCTAAACTTGTAGACCAAACCCTGAGTACAGTAGATTGGCATGGCCATGGTAATGTGCTCAGTTTAATGACTTAATAAAATTTAATGAACCACCCTTCTCTCCCTGCAATTGCTTCATGTGTTAATTGGGTTGCTAATGTCTATCAGTAACTGGAGAAGCTTGAAATGATTTCCAGAGGATACTGCTTATTCAAACTCATGTTCAACCAAATTGGGAATTACATTTTGTGCTGTGAAGTCAAAATCCAACCCCACGAGATGTATAGAGAGTTCAACACCATTTTTTGCCCTGCAGATTAAAACATTTCTATCACTACAAAGTGTGTTACCTGTTGAGCAGCTGTCATTGTCTGTTTGAATCTCTCAGATTTACAGGACAACGTACTGTGTGACTTAAACTTTATTAAATAAGCTCACTAAGTCCTCTTTACCCAGACTAATCTATCACGTGAATTCACTTATTCACCACTCAGGTCATACGGTTTCATGATTTGTAACCTGTAACACTTAGCCCATGCACTTAGGAGCAAAAAAGCGGGGGGAAAAAAAAAGTTATAAGACCAACAGTGAGAGTGCTCATTCTTCCCCCTCCATCACGATGTGGGCATCGCCTGTATCACGCTAGGAAGGAAGAATGCCTCAGCAGTCCAGCTGCTGATGGATCCACTTCAAAAGATTGTGGGTTTTTTTTCATAAGCTGATGTTTTATACCTTGCAGTTTAGAGGTTTGGATAATATAATTTCTGTAAATTAACAGATTCTGATGAAACTGTCAGACCAAAGATGATGGCTGCAGGAGACAGCAATTTTCAGGTTTTCAGGACCATGGCTGCATAATGGCCCTTTAGCTCTTGCTGGCCCCTGTCCTGCCTACCTGATGCTCTCACTGCTCCAAACACACATCTGGCCCTAGCATGAGCTGCTTTAGCCGAAGTCTGAACAGGAATTGGGTGCAGCAGTCACAGTAGCGTGGTTTTTCTCTGTTGGTAAAACCTAGATTTTAAAAATAAATATTTTAGAAAGCATGATAAAGGATCTGTTAGTACTATTCTATGAAAGGGATTATATATCTTGAAGGACTATATGCTTGTGGTGTAACTTGGCTTAGGAAAAGAAAACATTGCGGATATTTTAACATGCATATAATCCTCTGTATTTTTCTTTTGATGTTTGTTATGCAATGTATCAAAGTCTAACATTCACTTGGCTTGCTTCAATATTTGATGAATACACAAATGTAAGCTATGGTGTCAAAACCCCATGATCTCCATTTTATATATGAACCTGAGAAAAGACTGTTTTATTTGTCCCTCTTAGCAGAAATACATCATTCAGTCTTATTCCTTGAAACACTTCTTAAGATGGGAAGGAAAAGAAACCATTAAACAAGCTGTTAGATTTTGATGAATGAGAAAATTGATTGAAAAAGTACATTCTGGTTTTCAGTAAGATCTATGCTGTACATGGTGTGAATATTTAGGTACATTTCATGCCCTTCAGCCTTCCACATTCATCATCAGATTTCATAGAATATTACCAGTGAATTTATTCACTTTTTTTGTCTTACAAATTTTATGTTCGTCTTGCAATTTGCTTTAAGTTATTGCAGGGTCATTGCAGAAACTTAGGAAATAAGATACTTTTTTTACTAAGAGAGTGAATGCAGATATAAAAGCAATGGTTTAGCTGTCTTAACGAAGGAGTAGCTCTCAGTGACCATGGCAGGCGTTTGTGTGTGTAGATAAATTTATGTATGTCTATATCATAAGTACGTCATATAATTGTACTATGATCGCTTTGTAAACATGGTCTTCTATGTTGTAGAAACAGGAGAGAAGTCTGGTTTTAAAATTGAAAAGGCAAGAAAGATCTCAGTTTCCAATGGGTTTTAATACTGTGCACCAGGACCTATTTCACAGCTCTTATCTGTTGGGAAAGAACTAAAATGAGTCTCTTCTTTTGGAGCAATATAAAATTAAACTTAAACTAAAAGAGGGGAGATTTAGATTAGCTATTAGGAAGAAATTCTTTACTGTGAGGGTGGTGAGGCACTGGCACAGGTTGCCCAAAGAAGCTGTGGATGCCCCCTCCCTGGCAGTGGTCAAGGCCAGGCTGGATGGGCCTTTGGGCAACCTGGCCTAATGGAGGGTGTCCCTGCCCCTGGCAGGGGGGTTGGAACAAGATAATCTTTGAGGTCCCTTCCAACCCAAAATGTTCTATGATTCTAAAATACATGATAAGGAGACAAAAAAGAAACATAAGGACTCCATCTAGTTTATTAATGGTACATATTTTATTCCTCTCCAGGACAAGACTTACAGCTCTGGCATGATAGAACACGATGGGAAGATAAAAGCATTAATAGTTCAGATGCCAACCTTTAGGGCTGGTCTTGCATCAAACAAAATACGTTTTGTTGTTGGTTTGTTTGTTTTTTATTTTTTTAATTTAAGAAAACCCACCATAAAAAAGGAGTTTTGACTAAAGTAAAACATCTCAAGGAATGATTTGTACTTTTTTGGTTTTGTTTTTCAATTACTGGCCTGGGAAATGAGGAAGTGCCTTACGTTCAGACATTCAAATATCATCATAGTATTGTTCATTGTCGATACTTCTGCCCATTGTTAATGCTGATGCATATATATTATATGCATATATAGTTAGATTTCCAAATCTGACTCAAAAATACATTTGCAGTACTGATGCAAGAAACATCTAAACAAAAAGCACAATTGAATAATTTATGCAGTACTGTGTGAAAATATCATTGTTTCACTAATTAGTTAAGAAAATGAGAAGGGATAAGAATTCTGAAGTAATTATTTTTAATTAATTATTTCCACCTATTGCTACAGAGGAGAAGGGAGATCCTGCTCTTTTAGCATATGGTATGTGTAAACCATTCAGGTCCTACAACATTAAATACTGGCATAACACATCCTGACTGGACAAGTCATGAGCAGTTAGTTATCTGCCAACAAGGAGTACCCAAGTGGACATATTGTCGGTCTTAATTTCTCCTCTTGTTGGCACAACTTTCGTTAAACAGGCTAATTCTGCTGTGTTTTATTGGCTAGGGTTTTTTTTAGAGCAGTTCTACTGACTTTATTTTTAAAATTAGTCAGCCCCCATGGAGGTTGAGTCTGGCCATGTCGTGCTTTGGTCCTTCAGTTTCCAGTGCACTGCTGCTCTGCCTTCTGCATTGTGGGTAAAACAGTGATTTAGTAAGGAGGAGGAAAAGCTAAATACGTTTTCCCCTCTGCAATTCTGTAAATCTGTAGCAGTGTTTGACAGCCAGACAAACCACATCTACATATATACTAGAGGACTGTTGTGCTTTAACCTCGGACAGCTGCTGGGCCCCAAGCAGCCGCTCGCTTACCAGCCCCCGATGGGGTGGGAAAGAGAAACAGAAGGGTAAAAGTCATAAAAATTGTGGAGTGAGGTAAAGGCAGTTCAGTAGATAACGCAAGAGCTGTGCAGACAAGCAAAGCAAAACAAGGAATTCATTCCCCACTTCCCATGGCAGGCAGGGGTTCAGCCATCTCCAGAAAAGCAGGGGTCCGCCATGTGTAACAATTACTTGGGAAGACAAATGCCCTATGTCCAAATGTCCTTTTCTCCTTCCCCCAACTTTATATGCTGAGCATGATGCCATGTGATATGGAATATCCATTCGGTCAGTTGGGGTCAGCTGTCCTGTGTCCCCTCCCAACTTCTCATGCACCCCCAGGCCACTCACTGGTGGGGCGGTGCGAGAATCAGAAAGGCTTTGGCTCTGTGTAAGCTCTGCTCAGCAGTAACTAAAACATCTCTGTGTTAGCAACACTGTTTCCAGCATGTCGTGGTTCGGCCCCAGCCCCAGCCGAGCCCCACGCAGCCGCTCGCTCACCGCCCCGGCAGCAAAACACGGGGCAGAGTGAGGCAACAAAAGGGCAAATGGCTTCGAGCTGAGATAACGGCCGTTTAATGGGCCGACAAAGGGAGAGGGGAAATGACAATAGGGCTGCAATAATTATCCCGGGATGTAAACA
>VWZZ01008418.1:303830-349082 GCA_013399095.1 Psophia crepitans | reverse complement strand
TAACCCCGGCCTGGCCAGAGCCAGGACACAGCACAGATCCAAAACATAGTCCTACAAGCTAATATGAAGGAAGTTAACTTTGTTCCAGCCAAAACCAGTACAAGGGTCAAAAAAGAAAAGCACATTCTTAGCACTGTAGAATGGTAAGTGTGTGTTGCTGGAAAAGAAAATAGACTTAGGCATCTGTGCGTAAAACACAGATAGAAGGATATCCAGTCTTACAGAGATGAGGGAATTTTGGGCACCACTTTGGTCTGCAGCTTGCAAAGGACTTGAATGAATAACCAACTAAATTATTGAAGATCAAACCCAGAAGTGCATTTGTAATATTTATAATATCTAGCACCATTTTTGGTGTAGTAGTTCCTGATTTCCAATAACGCTTTCTTTGCGTAAGAATTGTGTTGGAAGAACACTTCATTGTAAGTATTGTTCATTGTCTTTTCTTTCAACCGAGTAATTTTGTTAAAACTGATTCTAGAAAGGTGTATTTGGAAACCTCTAACTAAATATATATGAGTGAGGAACGATGTGGCTCATCTTTTTTTCTTTTCTTTTTGTTTTGTGTAAGTAAAATTTTGCGTCTCCTTTTAGCAGGAACCGACTAGGATTCTGAACACAAATAGCAGCAGCAGCAGTAACAGTTTTTCAAAGATCCACAAGTTAACAAAGGAGCACAAGGAAAAAACCTCCAAAGACTCAAAAGAACATAAAAGTGCCTTCAAAGAACATGCTTCCAGGGAACACAACAAATCTTCCAAAGAACTCTCTAAGAAACCCAAAGAAAACAAACCACTGAGAGATGAAAAAGTTCCGAAGATGGCCTTCAAGGAACCCAAGCCCATGTCCAAGGAGCCAAAATCTGAAAACACCCCCATCCTTACTGTAACAGGTGGGCAGCAGCAAGAAAAGAAGACCCCCACAAAAAGGCCCTCTGTTCTGGACTCTGATGAACACTCTGCAAAAAAAAGAAAAAAAAGTGGCTCGGATTTGTTATTTAAAAGTTTTTCTAATGCCCCACCACTGTTTCTTACTTGTTCACCTGACAAAAACCAGACAAAGGATAGATCTCAACTCAAGGTGGGGAGAGTCAAAATTGAAAATGATGCACTGGAAAAGAAGACGCCTGCTTTGCCACCATTTGATGATATCGTAGATCCCAATGATTCTGACATGGAGGAAAATGTGTCCTCCAAATCTGAAGTAAGTGGTGTTTGGTTTTGCTTCATATGTGCTGAGTATTCCCAGTCTGTGGGATTGTGCACTGTATTTGTGTTTTTCCCTTCCTTTCTCCTGACTACTGGCAGATTGCTCAAACTGAAGGATGTTGACGGCCGACTGTTCAAACTTTACGCATGTTTTAGTTGAATTATATTCCTTATTCAAGTCTACTCAGTTTATAAATCTGTCATCATTATGATGAATAAGCATATGGGAGATGGCTATAAATAATATTGTGCTTTTGATCTTGTTCTTTTAAATTCCATGCTTCTTGTGAGAGAAGAGGAAATTGATTTAAATGCTTGTATTTTGCACCCTAAGTCTTTGTGTTCAGGTATTAGAGAATTCAGCACATTCACAAAAAGATTGCTGTAAATCAAAGTGTTATTTGTTATTTTTCTGCTAAAAAAGGCAGATCTATTTTTCTGCTAAAAAAGGCAGGAGGAGGAGGAGTTTCTGCAATCCTTGCTCTGATGAGGAGAATCTATCCAAAGTAACAGGCTTACCCAAGAAGACATTTTATGGAAATTTGCTTTCCTGAAAATGCTTGTCTACCATGCCTGCCTGAAAATATCTGTCTACCATGCTTGTTCATCGGTTTCAAACATAATTTGCTCTTGATGATTAGGATTTTAATCATTCTCCTAGCAGACTTTGGGGTTCAGGAAGTCTATAGCGAGACAAGTAGAGAAGGAAAGGAGTGTGGAAAGAAGGCTTGTTTGGTGTGTTTATTGGTGCTTATGGCAAGAGGTAGTGTGCATGGTAGGGAGGAAGTCTTCCCTGCCATGCCTGTTCGGTTCTCTCATTTTTCTGTTTTCTGTTGTGTGCCTCTGTTACTGCCACGAGATTCATAGCCCTGCTTGCCCTCTCTGGAACAGACAATAAATACCCTGCTGTGAGGAGGTATCAGCATTAGGTTTTTACTTCATAGAAACTTGCCACGAAGGAGAAAGTAATTTATTTCTGAAGTGACCTTTTAATGACTGGTCCCTTAGGGCATGCAAAGGCTGTAAAATTTAGACGGCATGTGATAGGACAGCCTCCACTTTACAGCATGGAACTGGTGATACCGTGGTTGGGGTGGCATTCTCGTTCTGGCTTAGAACTTACGAATTTGTCTTTCAAACTGAAAATCTTTACACTTGTCAGACTTGGTGTGAACTAATTTTTAATGTATTCAAAAGAAGCTGAATCTTCTATTTTAATTTATGTCAGTACAGTTAAGACTCGCTACCTACCCTAGGTATAGCTGGCTAATTGGTATAGATTCTGCTTTCACATTTCCTGTTCATTCAAATAGATGCCGTGTAGTGGCGCGCACACTTTCATTGGCAGCAACGGGTCTCCATTTTTCTTGAAAGACAGAAGAATTAAGAGGAGCAACTGCAGTGTAGTGTAACTGGAACTTTACAGATGCATGCACTATTGAGGTGCGTGCTACGTAGTAACTTGCAGATAACTGATATGTGAAGGATGTGGACAGTGTTAAAACTGCTCCTTTTTAATTGTTGACATGTGTTTCCCTCTTTGTCTTGCAGCCTCTCACCTCTTACCAATAGCATAATGGGTACACCCTTGTGTGTTTCATAGGGTGACAACGTCCACTTGCGCTGCTGTTTCTCATTCATCTGCAGCTGACCTGCAGGATCCAAGTTCCTTAGTTCTGTGCTAACGCATAAAAGCAAATTCAGGGTTTTCTGCGAGCCACTGTTAGTAAGAGGGTAAACTAATGGAGTCTGCTCAAAGAGAAGGAGATCCTGCTGACCTGGGCTCTGGTGTACTTTTAACATTTTGACATCCTGGATCACCGAACAGATAGGTCTTCAGTGGGAGGGCCAGTGTGGTCCCACACCTGTATGGGTGAAAAGGATGTCTGCCACTTTGGGACTGTGTTCATTAGTAAATCAGGCTGAGTATGGCTCCCAGCAGTGACTGGGTGCTATTTAGAAAGTCAGTAATATACTTATTTTTAGAAAAGGTATCTAAAAAACCCAGAATAATTCCCTAAGGTGCCTGTGGATTCACACCATTGTTGGTACTGTGGGAGAAAGCTGGGCAGCCTGGTTAACGAGTGTCTACAGAATTTGTCTGCAAAAAAAAGTCATTCCATCTACATTTCATTAGTTTTAACCAGGGAAACTAATGAAAGGTGACCAAGCAGTGTAACAGAAGTATTTCTCTGAGTCGGAAAAAATGGTTTGAACTTCTTGTATGTGTTGATGGGTTTCTAAGCATTTCAGGAAAAGGAGTAGATTTTACAGCTAGATCCATAAAAGGTGTATCCTATAAATATAATCATATAAAGAAAAAAAAAAGTGAGAAGTTGCAATGTTACGTAGAGACTAATGGAAGTGAAAATATACAGGAACAGTTATTTCAGATCTGTTAATGCTTCGTGATACCAACCAACATAATTTCTGAAGCTGAGAAGACATTTCTTCAGTGGCATTTGTCACTAAAATTTAGTCAAATGTTATTGCTTCCTCTGGTACGGTTGCAGTGGTGGATATCATAGCAATGATGAATAAAGAATATAATTATTTAGGAGTATATTCAGTAGGAAAGTATCCAGGATTTGTTCCTAAAGTGGCTTTAAAAAAGCAAAAACCACAAAACCCAACTTGGCAAATTTGGGCTAGAGATAACAAACCATATTACAAATCAATACTTAAAAGAAAATTGTTAAGATACCACAAAAATATTAACTTAGAATCAAGTGCATTTTTTCTAGTTTAACATTTATGACACCGTGCAAACCTAATACTATATGAATTGTGGTAATAAAATTATGAATAACTTTGCAAAGAATTTTGTGAGAATAATATTTTCTTCACTCCATGGAGTAAGAGATGTTTTCATTCTCAAACACATCCCGAAATGCTGACTGCTCACTTTCTTGGTATTAGCTCATATGCATAACTATACTTATCAAAGATGATAAATTTGTAATAAAAGGTGCATCGTAACAGAGCTGCCTGTAACTGCTCTGTAGCTAAGGTTGTATTACTTCACCTAGAATGTTTTTAGTTATGCTTGTATATTTTACACAGTTCAGTTTGTCAGGTGCACGAACCAAGTAGGTTTTGTGTGCATTTCTTTTTAAAAATAAAAAAAAGTCAAGTGGAGGGTAGATACCTGTATTTCAGAGATTTTGGGGGAGTCTTCCCTTGGCAAATGTTCATTGCTTCTGAATTTTGCCCATTAACTAATTTTTTTTATAATATGTGAGAAGTGAGACGTGGAACATCAGCAAGGAATACTGACATTATCCCTGGAAATTTGTCCAAGCTGCACAGTAGAAGTTCAGATGAGCTCCTTCTGCTTTTGTCAAATGTATTCACCAGGAGCTAGAACTTTCAGCAAAAGGAAGTTTCTTCCTGTTGTTGGTCACACCGAAGACTGTTTTCAGAGCTGGGAGTAGTCCATGATCAGCTCTCAGTTGCGAAGGTTGGATTCTGGTGTTTAAATTAAGGATGACATTCTGAGAAGTCCTCATAGTAAAGGAAGCTGACAAGCATCGTTACCATAGGTGCTGTTTCTCTGGATAGGTGCTACAGGAGGGCAGTGCTGCTGCTCCTCTAGTTTCTTCAGATGCAGCCCCTGTTCAGTGAGTAGAGGTGGGGTGTATCCTTTCAATTAATGGGCTTTAATTTCAGACAGAAAAGCAGGGTGTGCTCAACCCTTCCCAGTAATGGCATCATGCTCTGCCTGGTTCTGGGCATACTAGCCTTCACCTTAACAAAGTGGAGGATGTAGAGGTGTAGCACCCTCCAAGAGAGGTGGATTCTTTTTCATGTGGTAGAGCATATCTGCCAATGGCTAATCTGCCCTCCAAGGTGTCCCTTAACATTCATGTTTAAGAATGCAGCCAGGTTAGCATACTGTTGTCTCGGGGCATTTCAGAGTGCCAGACACTGTGCCTTGCAGTCAATCCCTGCTCTGAGCTCCAAATACCCTTTTAAAATTATAGTGCAAAATAAAGGGAATCACATCCTTGCTTAGCGATAAGCTTTCTGCCCTTGTTTAATAGCCTTTCTGTGCATGACTTAAAGAATAAGACCACGTATGGTCATTTCTCCGTGGCATATTTGGCATACGCTATAGTGTTGTGCACTGCTGTATTTAAGCTGTGTTTTTTTGTTGACTTTGAGCTGTTGGCATGTGAAATGTGTGTCTCCATTTCTCTTTATGCTGCTTTGTTGAGTATTACTTTTCAAATACGTCCATGATTGGACTTATGATTTATTCATAGAGTTGATGTTCAAAACAGTGTGGGTCTTTTCAGAGTCATATAAGCTAGCAAAGCTATTTGGGGGTGATATGTAGTATATTCAGTTAGAAATTACACTTAAAGGCAGAGGAATTATTTTAATGACTTTGGTATGAAGCATGTAGGGTATGGAGTGAGAGCATGTCAGATTTATGGTTTTATTGAGGCGTAGGAATATTAGCACAGTCCACTTGAAAACTCCAAAGATTTTGCTTTAAATTCAATGGCACGATGTTTTAGTTAAAGAAAACTGCATCTGTTTGTTTCCTATGTGGGACAGTGCAGCAACATGACAAAAAAGGGAAAGGAAAGAAAAGAAAAAAAAAAAGGACTTGACCTTCCTGATGTTGGTCCCTCTCTGATCATGAAATATGGTGATGTTCTTGTAACATCTGTTTTAAGAGCTGCAGCCTGGCCTGTTGAGATGGAGAAATACAGAGTTTCGGGTCTCAGCAAGGTGTTTTCCATGGCTGGAACTGCCCCTTCTGAGCTGCAGAGCCATTGCAGAAGGGATGTTCTGATACTTCTTGTTTGATTATTACCAGTTTTCTTGGGCTGGGTAGGGAGGAAAATAGGGTGCATAGCACAGAAGTGAAGCTGCTGCAGCTGGAAGGCACAAAGCAGATGAGCCAGATCGTACATGTTAGATGTTAACAAATGTTTTCAGTGTATCTCCAGTTGCAGTGATTTGAATAAAAACTCTTAAAATCTATTGGACATGAAAGTGGTTTTCTGGTGGATTTTTTAGAGAATGCATGCGGTTCAGTTGGATGAATTTCTGCTCCTGCTGTGATTATTTTGCATGTGATGCGTATTGTTTTTTCCCTTCCTGCCTGCATATGTCCCTGCAGTTGTAGCATTGCCATTAGTAATAGCTGCAGCCGTTTGGCATGCTGGAGCATAAGGAAATACAAACTGAGCAGAAATGTATGCTAGCAAATGGTGACAGCTCAGGGGTGAGGAGTTTCAGTTATTAAAAACAGAGTACTTTAGCGGGTCTTTTGCCTTTGGGAAAAAATGCCAATTCTTTCTTAGGAAGTGTATTATGGAACAATGGAAATATAGTAGTGATTACACAGACTGTGGATTTGTACTTAATTAACTGCATGAGTGTCTTAAAGCAGTCTTAAAGTTACAACATAAGTACCTTTTTAAAGTAATCCATAAAATGCCACTTCTGATCTGGCACATGATCTATTAATTCGACTGTTAGAAAAGTGGAAGAATATTTTGAAGACATCCATGGTCGTGTAAAACCTCCAGGCCCTTGTTAGCTGTTCTGCCAGAGCTGGAGGTCAAAGTAACATATCTTCCAAACAATATTTGAAGTTAGAAATAACAGTAATGAAATAGAACTCCGTGTGGAATTTTCATGTACTTACCCAGGAAAAAAAAAAGGAAGCCAGGTTTTAAATTCTTTTGTGAAACTGTCCCTCTTTTAAGATCTTTAATGCCACAGAAGAGGATTGGTGCTGATGATGTCCTTCATTGCAGGCTGGACACTGTGGGTTTGCAACCTGTCATATTCTTAGAATCTTTACTTTTTGCTTGATACTGTTTGTACATTCGGTTTACTTTTAGTCCAAGTGTGAGTGCTGCTCTTAAAACCCTTCCAGCTACTCTTGTGGGATTGTTTGCCCGTAGTACTCCTGCGTCAAGGAGGTAATTCAGGAATCTCAAACAGGTGGGTCTTAACCGGGCATGTAAATACTGTACAGTCTGAGGTGATTCCCTTCCAGATTCCTGCTCAGAGAGAAATAGTGGCCTAAGATGATCAGACCTCCTCAAAGAAACGGTGGTAGGGACAAGAAGGCTCTATGGCCATCAACATCTACTGTGATATGGCACTATTCAGCTGCTACACTAAACCTATTTTTAGTAGCTGTTTCCATGAAGGGAAAAATGCTTTGGCTTCGCTCACAAAAGCTTAGATGCATATCAGGCTGCTCTGTGTATGGTAAGATGAACCATTGTTGGAGAGGAAGCAGAAGGATAGAAAGAAGTTAGTGACTCTGTTGTGGCAGCAAGCTCAGATGTTAAACTGAGATACTTTCATTACCACAGTGTGTTAGGAAATCACTGGCTTAAAGAAATGTTAAGGATTGAGAAATGAAGTGATGGAGAGAAACTGTGTAGATACGGTTCAGTGTCCAGGTTGCAAACTTAATCTTGTAAGAGTCAGGAAACTTTGCATTCTTGAGGCAAAATGTTGGTTATTGAGTTGCCTTTTTTTTTAGTTTTAGGTAGTGTTATATTTTGACCACAAAAATAACATGATACGTTACTAGGCTACTAGTTCAGGCTTCTGTATTTTACTTTATTCAAAAGTGCTGGCTATATCCGTTTCTGTGGGGACTACTCATGTGGATTAACTCAATCATTTACATAAACGCATTTTTAGATTGGGGCCTTATTTTCTATCTTTCAACCCTAGAAAATTCCATTCACCTGCTAGCCTGCAGAAACTTAGAATTCTAACTGAATATGTGCAGTGCCAATACTTTCATTATATTCTTTCTTTTGCCACAGAAAGAAAGGACTGTGCTTCTCCAGTAAAGTCATGACAGTTTCACAAGGCTGAGATGATTGCAGTTGAATGCTGAAGATAGGGTATTTTATTTTAATCTTGATCAGCTGAGATCTTCCTATTATGGATTTCATTGCTTTGAAGTTGCCTTATCTACTTATATACATTATATTGTGATCCAGAGAAATGGCTCCTTATAATTAAAATAAAATACAACACCTGTTAGTTATCAGCTGAAACAGTTTTAACTATGTCTGCAATAGTTAGATCTATCCAAAGGTTTTATGCCCTTTTATTTTTTGTGTGGAACCATCAAGTCTACAGTTGTTTTCTTTGGCAAAAAGTGGCATTTTTTACTTATGTACTTTTTGCTGCCAGACTCCTCATGAAATTTGTTAGTTATAATGCTTCCTATTCAGAAACTTGTAATGTAGTGATGACTGATGTGAATTCTCCAGGACACATCATAAATGCACAATTTAATTTATCATTTTAAAGACTGCGTGATCCTGCAGAATTTAAATTTTATCAAAGCAGGATAAAGGCTGTGTGAACTCACTACTACTGTGAGTGTATCGTGTATGATGCCTATGTAGAATTAACAACAATTGATTGCCTGCTGATGAGGGACTGCCATTCAGCTGTCCGTGCTGTGGAGCCCTGGGGTTGTGCTGGGTGCTGGCACTTGATGCCACACTGCGGGGAGGTGCCCTTTCGGCACGGGCAAAGGATGCTCCTGGTGAACATCATGTGCCTGCCTCAGACTTGAGGATGAAAGTGCCTGTGTGTCAGTGTTTTTCTGGTATTGTCATGTGATGTGCGCATATAACCCTGATACAGGGAATAAATGAAAGCAGATGTAACCCAGCAGTGCTTTTCCTTGCCCTCTGTGTGGTTGCCTGTCCCCTCATGACAGCAATGTCCATTCCATCACTGCACAATCAAGGTGTGCCAGGCAGCAGTTATTGTTTAGGGAAAGCCTCATACCTGCAACTAATTCTAACAGTGTTTGCTGAAGGTGGTCCTATACCACCACACCAGCAACAGAAAAACTGTCATTTACTTTAAGAAGTGTTGGTGTGAATGTGGTTTAACTCACAGTAGTGCTGCCTTACTCAGCTTAGTCAATACCTTAGAACAGCTGATATTTTTGTTAGAAACAGATGTTGCAAAATTAATTTTCTTCACACTTTTTCCTACAGACAAACATTCAGCTGTGTTGGTTGTAATTCCTATAAAACCCAACACTTTTTCTTAAAAGCCTCTAAGCAGTCTTGGATCTTCCCTTGAAAAAAACAGAAATCCTTGTCTGCCCAACTGAAATGTGTAGTTTGTGCTTCCTCTGGCTTTAAGTATGTTAACGGGGTTTCTAATGCTCCTCTGCAAGCAGCAATCTCATGCCATTCGTTCCCATTTGGGGCTGAAAACAAGCAGGTGCATATAGCTTTGATGATCAGAGTTCTTTGTCATAAGACTATGTGGTTACGAAGAGACCAAGAAATCTAATTAATGCTGACTTTATCCCATTAAAAATGATAGTCCTTGCACACGTGCAGCACAACAAGACAGGGCTGCTTGATTCTAGGACAAGTTTGTAGGGTGTTTCAAATTATTTTGAGACATGTTATCTATTCTTGTCAAGGATTTCTGAACATCTATGAAGAACTTGCTTACTGTGTGCTAACTGTGCTGCAAGCCACCTGGCAAAAGTAAAGGAAATTATGTTCTGTTTTGTAGGAATTAATGTTTCAGACAATAGAGTTAGACGATAAGGATAAACAGAGGTATTTGCACTTGTCTGAATTTGTTAAAATATCCACAAAACTAATATCATCACCTCAAAATGATATAAGAGGAGAATGTTTAAAGGTGACTGACAACGTATACCCCATCACCAGGAGAGCTGTGTTTTGTAGCTCAGGTTAACAGGCAGCTCTACTGGTGCCTAAGCACCCCAAGGAAAGATTACTCCTGTATCTGGGAATAATGGGTACCATCAGCAGCAGTGGCTGGATCAATGGCCTCAATATTTGATTACCTCAGTCAGAAATTCATTGCAAGTTTATGGCCTTTAATATCATTGTTGGTGAGCAGTTGTGATTAGGACAGAGGTAAATCAAATAACTTTGCCGCTTTGTGTGAGGTCATTTAACACCTAAGTAGTGGGAGGAGATTACATATGAGTCCAACCTGTGTGGTTTTAAAGATGCAAATTATCAACTGCAAAAGTATTATGGTTTAAACCATGAGAAGAAAAGAGCAGATAAAGGCTGTGATAATTTTAACTTCTTTCATTGTACAAATAATCTTTTTCCATTGCCTGTGCTGCTTTAATGTAGTTTAGCTAATACACTGTAACTTTTCTATAGATGAAAAGGACATGGTTTCAAGACAGTGCTTATTGCATTGCGTCCTTCACAAGGAGAGTAAAATATCACAAGTAGCAGGAATATCAAACAAAGAGCCATGATCTGAATATTCTGGACAGCAACAGTTCAGTTTCAAAGTTCCTCAGGTTCAAGGCAGGGAAAGGCAGGCTCAAGGCAGGAGGAAAATGCCACCCTTGGTGTTCTCGGTGACCTGAATTTGCTTTGACAGAGGACCATTAGGAGTAGGTAAAATTAGGAGGAGGTGAGTTAAATGTTATAATTTTAGTCCAAGAAAACAGTTTGTAGATGCGGTTCAACTTGATTTATTTGTGCCATATGCAGCCTTTGAAAACTCAAGATTGATTAGGGTTGTAGTATATGAGATCTTAATTTAACCAATATTTTCATAATAATAACAACGTATTTTTAATAACTTCAGTTACCTATATCAGTTACATTACAAATACATGACACTGCATTGTAATGGTTTGAGTAAAGTGTAGTTTAAATATACACAGTATAAAACTCTTTCTACTAATGTAAAGCTGAGATGACACTATTAGAAACCTATTTTAGGTCTCCAAAGTAGGGACAAGGAGCTTTAAATGAGTATTGTGTTTTGTAGTAATCAGTAAAAGTACATGTGTAAGCAAAGTTACAGCACTCAAATATGTCCGCTGTAAATGGTAAAATACCAGTAAGATGACAGCAATCTGTTCTGTGTTTTTTTCTCAGAGTCAGTGTATAGTTCTATGTGTATATAATATGCATGATCTTTTGTGAAAACTACTGGGCAAATACATGAGGATGCTAGCATAGAACAAGTGATTAGGAACCATGGTAACAGATGCCTGAGAAATATCTATAGATAGAAATGTGTGTAGAGCATACTCTTGCCAGCCATGGCATCTGAAAAACGTTGTTCAGTCTACAGTATCTCAAGACTGGCTAAAAATTATGGAGCTCTGAAAAATAGTTCGAGGGGTTTTGTTTTGGTTTAGGGACTCAAGAATTCTTCAGGGTACAACACAGCTTTTTGTATTTTTCTCTCTCTGCAGCTTTTCACAGAAGTGAAAGCTGAGATTTTCACATAATCATTTAAATGCCAGGAGTTAAGTTTGATGAAAAAAAGTAAATACATTGAGGCTTACTGTGAAACTGACAAAGCCAGCAAAGATGGCATGGAAGAGCTGCACTAGATCTCTCTATCGTGAAATTTTGAAAAAAACTTTATTTTCTGGGACATGGGTTCAGGATCCAGCGATCTGCAGTTGCAAAGGCAGTGCATAGGGACTTTGTGGCAACACTTCAGAAGAAAAGCTGTCATCTTTCATATATTTAGGTCTGTATTTACCAGATGTATATGACCTTGACAAGATTTCTGCATAGCAAAGATTTAGTGTAGGGTCATGCTGGGAGCACTGTACAGAGTTTCAGCTACACAGTGAGAGAGAGGAGCTATGGTGAATTTGCAAAGTCTGTGAGTACCTGCTGAGACAACCTGTTCTCTAATGGTGTGGAAATGTACCGTAGTGCAGAAAAATATCCATAAAAGAAGTTTTACATGTAGTGAGATTGTTCTCCAGCTGCTTCTTTGTTAATACAAGTGCATGAATTTCTACCATGAGGACCTCAGATCTGGGAGAATTTAGGTGAAGAACCTTCTTACTGCACCAAAACCGACAGCGAACTGTTCAGTTTCCCAAACTTTGAAGTTGGACTGCATCCACATCTGCCCTTCTCAGTGCTGATACATAAAATAGAGCAGAGGAGAGAAAATAGGGAAAGGGAAGAGAGTTGGGATGTGTTGCTTTCCGATACAACAGTTTTCAGGGCGGGCCAGGGCAGCTACTACCTATCTTCTACCATTACTATTATTCCCATTAAAGAAACACAAATCCTGCTTTGCCCAGTGCAGTTGTTCAGATGAAATAGTTGCAACATTTGGCTTAAGGTCTTTCGTGGATACTAATTGTTAAATGAAGGCTGTGTTTCAGATTCACAGACAGACTGGTGGAGGTTGGAAGGGATCTCTGATGGTCATCTGGTCTAACTCCCCTGATCAACTAGGGCCACTTAGAACTGGTTGCCTGGGACCACATCTAGACAATTTTTAATATCTGTAAGGAGGAAGACTCCACAACCTGCTTGGGCAACCTGTATCCATACTTCGTCACCCTCACAGTGCAAAAGTGTCTCCTGATGTTCAGAGGGAACTGCTTGTGTTTCAGTTGGTGACCATTGCCTCTTGGCCTTTCATTGGGCACCACTGAAAAGACCCTGGCTCCTCCCTCTCTGCACCCTTCCTTCAGGTATTTATTTATATACACCCATGAGGACCCCCAGGTCCTTTTCTGCCAAGCTGCTTTCAAGCTGGGTGGCACCCAGAATGTGTTGGTGCATGGAGCTCTTATTCCTCAGATACAGGAGAAGTCCAATTTCTCCTTGTGAACCTCATGAGGTTTCTGTTGGCCCATTTCGCCAGCCTGTCAAGGTCCCTCTGGCAAAACTTCGCCAGTTTTGTGTAATCAGCAAACTTGCTGAAGGCACACTCTGCCCCATCATCCAGATCATTAATGAAGATGTTAAACAGAACTGGACCCAGTATTGACCCCTGAGCTACACTGCTAGCTACTGTCCTCCAACTAGACTTTGCACCACTGATCACTATCCTCTGGGCCCAACCGTTCAGCCAGTTTTCAGTCCACCTCACTGTCTGCTCCTCCAGCGCATATATCAGCAGCTTGTCTGTGAGGATCTTGGGGAAGACAGTGTCAAAGACCTTGCTGAAATCCCGGCAGACATTATCCACTGCTGTCCCCTCATCTGCCAGGCTAGTCATTTCATTTCATAAAGATAAAAGTCATGACTTTCTCTGTCATTCATGGTAGTCAGTCATATGCTGACTACTCCTATGATTTTCTCATCCCTAAGTGGTTGGAAATGGTTTCCAGGATTAGCTGCACCATCACCTTCCCAGGGACTGAGGTAAGACTGACCAACCTGTAGTACCGTGGGTCCTCCTTTTTGCTCTTCTTGAAGGTAGGAGTGACATTTGCTTTCCTCCAATGTTTGGGCACTTCTTCCAGTCACCATGATCAATCAAAGATTATTGAGAGTGGTCTTGCAATGATGTCAGCCAGCTCCCTAGCACTCATGGGGCATCCCAACAGAGCCTGAGGACTTGCTCAGGTAGCAGGTGCAGAATCAACTTAATTAACAAATAACCTCATCTGTCTCAATGATACAGAAATTTTGTTTGAAATTACTATAAATAATTAGGGCAGCTAATTGTATCAATACCTTAGGTAACATTCTCTGCCAGATAACTGTCTCTGCCTCCGTCAAAAATCAACAATCTGGAATTTCCTGTTTAAATTTTACATCTCCTTAGTCTTAAATCATCTCTCTAAATAGTTTTAGTTCCTTAAACATCGTAGTTACGAATAAATATTTCCATTTCTATAAGAAAATAATTAATTCCACTTCCTGCTCCATATCCCTGTTCTTCTGTCTTTCCTGTGAGCTTGCAATCTGCAAGCTACCTTTAGTGAATGGTTAAAAAGGAGGTTTTTCTCCTGCCTTGGAGGCTAGTTGCTAACAGCTTGACAGGAGATGCAGTGATAACAGAATTTGGGCAGGGTGCAGGCAGCTCAATTCAGGCTTATGGTATGACTACACCCAAACAGTGTCTCCCCTTGGCAGTGGCAGATGTGGACGTTTGGTGGATGAAGTGGGGTCGTTCTGTCCTTTGAGCTACACATCGTTTGGATTACACTATTGAAAGCTGAGGCATTTAAAGGTGGTAGAAGTTTTAAGTACAGGAGTCCTGTTAGAGAAGAAGACTTGTCCCGGGGGACCATGTTCCTCCTCCCTGAGAAGCTAACTTTGGACAAAGTGGAAGTGGAAGTAATAACCAGCTATAAGCAATTTTTAGTGGATAAACTTTTCAGTATGTATGGCAGAGGGAAACATAAATCTTTAGACTGTTGTGCATACAAATAGGAAATATGTAGACTAGTTGATATGAAATGGGATATTATTACACCACTTGAATTTTATTTCCAGAAACAGTATGTAAGCTTCCTTTAAAAACAGTTCAGGGGAAGGCAAGAGAAGCCACTGTCACCCACATACAGATGTTTTCTATTTTTTGATGTAAATAAGGACCTTGAAATAATGGGGTTTACTTTTGGAAGAAGTCACATGAATCCAGACAACCATGAAATATTACAGAAACAGCTCTATTATACTCTGTGTCATAAGCAGGTGAGTTTGCCTGAAAATTGTTTGCAGCTCAAGAGTAAGTTGTACTACTTGTAAAAACAGAGAAGAGTTTGAAAATACAGAAGCCAAGTGATTTAGAGCTGGTGAAAAAGGTACCTTCTTAGGGAAAGCTTGAGCCAAAGAACAGTCTCTTTTCTTGCCGAAGAGTTTCAACGCACAGAATCCCTCAACCAGGCCTAATAAAGAAGCCAGTGTCTCCTGTGCATCGGTGTGAGAGCACTAATACAAAATAGTCTGTCTAAGAATGCAATAAATCATACCGGGTCAGTGCACTAATGAACAGTTTGGGCCCAAACTCTCATTAGCTTGTCTGCAGGAAGAGAAAACTAGTAAACAGGAAAAGGACATATGAGAGAAGCTCTTTGCTGGTACTGTCTTAATCTTTTATTGTTGAAGGACAACCTTTAGCTAATTTCAGACCCATTAAAAAACCAAAAATCTGTTTGGTGATTAGTAACCAGTGGAGAAGAGCAGAAAGGCCAAGTGAATAAAGCCATAAATACCTAAGTCCTTGGGATAACAGCCTGTAAAACTGTCAAAAAGCATTGCTTAAGTGACAAAAGGTAGCCTCTGGTAACTAGAAGCATTAGTGGTGTCTGCACTGATCCATATTCCTATATGTAGGGCATATTTTTAGTTTCTTCCAAAAAGGCAAGTTTTTCTGTTAATACTGTTCATTCTTATGTCAAAAGCAGGTGTTTCCTCTGGGTGCACTCTCACCCCAGATTTCTCAAAGTCAAAAAAGCTAGGTTAAATTTCCTATAGTTAACAATTTTAACATTTATTCTAATCTGTATTTCTTTGAATAAATTTTCAGGTAGGACCATGTAAGGAAATAATGTAAATTGTTTCAAGAGGCATTAGGAACCCTTTTTAAAGGAGTATGGATGGTAGTTTGTGTTTCACTGGGACTTACATGGTTTGTCTTCTCAAAGTGATCTTGTTAAATCAGAGCAAGAAGATATTACAACAACTTTATATGTAGTTATATCCATTCCTTGCTGTGACCCTGTCTCAATTAGTTAATTCTGGAAGAAAATTTTGACACAGAGAAACTTCACTGGTGTTTGTATGCCTTATAATGTGAACAAGACCAGACCTTTTCCCTTTTTTCACTTCCGGCAAACTGTTTCAAAAAGAAAGTAGTGACATTTTAATAGTGACAAATATCTCCACACCTGTGTGATTTTTTATTTTTTTTTTCCCCCTACAGTTTTAGCACTTCTTCAAGTATTTTAAATTCATTATGACAGTCTTTTAGGGTTTGTTACTTTTTTTTAAAGGAATGGATTTTGCATAAGTTAAAGTTCATTTTGAAATCAGTAAAGTACAGTTAATGGAAATCTGCAGAAACCCAGAAGCCAGTTGTCAACTAGTAATTTTATCTTGTGACAGATGAACCAGATTTTTAAGACTAACCTGAAGCTGGAAGACTTAAATGTTTCCAGAATGGTGATGTCTTTAAAGTTTGCATTAATTCTTGGTCTTCATCAGTGCAGTCTGTTTCATGTTATCATAATTATTTTACTGCTAAAAATTCTGTGTGGTTTTGCAGAAGTTCAGGAAGTTAAAAAAAAAAAAGTTTTTTCAGAATTGCTTTGTTTTTGAAGCAATGTCAAGTGATGCTTCCAAAACCATCTGATGCTGTGGACCATGTAAGAACCTCTCTCAGTACTTAGAGATGAGTTGTACTGTTGGTTGGGTTTTCTTGCACAGAATTGATTCACCTGTATACAAGCTGCCTGTACGCATACAGTCAGGTCCAGAGTTTATATTTGGACTGTGTGTCTGTGAGAACTGGAGCTGGTGTTGATTTGAGGAGAGCAGATGTGAATGGTGTTTTTCTCAAGCATTCTGTTGCCCAAATAGGCATCTCTCATTGTGAGAAAAGGCAGTAAAAGGCTGTAAATCTGCCTGCTCATTATGAAAGGCAACAATAGATTGATTTATGGAGAAAAAGCAACTGTTAGGCTTGGGTAGCCTGTGCGCCTGAAAACTGAGTTTTACAGTGACTGGATATTACTGCTCTTATTTTTGAGAACAATTTAGTTTTAACTTAATCACGAGGGATATTGTACAGACCAGAGTCTCAAAACTTCCGTTAATCTGGATAACAGATCACAGTAACACAGTTGTACAGAATTTAAAGCGTAAGCAGGTTTTCTTTTCAACAGTAGATTTTTACATCTTTAGTTCTTAACCTGATTTTCACTATTCCCTCTGTACGGATACTTCTTTCTTCTTTTATGTTCTCTGTTAGGATCTCCTGTGTGCACATACCAGATTTGTTCTTTGTCTCATACACAGGTGGGTGTGCAAGTACATATCAACACCCACGCATTTCAAGCCACTGAACCTAAGAAACAGCTAAAAAGTGTAAGGAGACATGTAGCATGGCAGTAGAATGCAGGACTGCTCAGTTCAACCTTCATAAGCCATAACCACTATGAGAAAAATTATACAGAATTTTTAGTTGAAGTAATAGGCCTTTCTCAGTGATTCTGTACAATTTTAGAGAGACATTTATACGTTTTAGACAACAGTGGGAAAACAATATATAGAACTGTTTGTTAAATAACATAAACTGATTTTAATAACTCTGTTTTACAAATATAGTTACATTTTGTAATCTGTGGGTTCAAGATAATTTCCCTGTGTAACAAGGCAGTCTCTGGTTCAGTCACTCTTACAATCAGTAAAGGTCTTGATACGTACAGAAAGTATCAGGATGAGAAGAAATCCAGTGACAGCAGAGACGTTTATTTTGAATCCTCATCTTAAGACTTACTTTTCTAAGGAAGAAGAGAAAAAAATAAGATTTTCTGGCATTTAGTGTGGTCTGCTCAGTTCTTCTACTGGTTTTTGATTCTACTGCATTATTACTGATTTGGAAAATGTTACAACTACAGTATGACAAGGACACAGGACCCTTAGGTGTATTATAAACTCATTTAGGCTCTCATGGTATATAGCCTTTCAAACAAGGTGTTGGGAACTTTTTGTTAGGATATTGTCTTTAGCAGAGAGCTAGACATGTGACTTTATTAAAGAACTAGACATGATGTAGTAGTGTGTCCATATGTTGAGTACATAGCGATTTCCACAATGTTTATGTCGCTGACACCTGAAATAAAGACATTTGAGCATTATTCTGTTCCATATTTTTTCTTGACAGGATGCCTGAGGCAGTAACAAACAGTAAGGGTTTTAGGCAAAAATGTTTCTTACAATGTTATTTATTGTATTTTCTTTTTTTCTTTTAAGTCTGAACAGCCCAGTCCTACCAGCTCCAGCTCCAGTTCCAGTTCCAGTTTTACACCATCTCAAAACATCAGACAACAAGGTACCAACAAAGGAAAAGAGATTGAAAGGAACGTGTGAAATAAAGGGGCCAATAAAAACAGAACTGGTGTCATCTCATTACCACTTTTCTGCTGCCTTTCACAGCCTGAACTGACCACAGTTTAGCTTTAGAGACTTTTTTTTGGGTTGTTTTCAGACGTGGCTGTAGGATCAAAATAAAAGGGGAGAAAACCTGTATCTAAGAAAAGGTTGTGAAGGGTACTTGTTTTGAAGCACTAAATGCATGCCAGTCACTAAACAGATGCTAAACTCAACAAAGCTGCTGTTTCAGAGGTGATCCTTTTGCAGGGTGAGGGAGCATGGCACCTGGCTCCACCTGAAGCTCTGCTCAGAAAGGTGTGGCTTCCTGTGGGAAGCCCAAGGATGTGTGTATGTGGACCCTTTCAGAGGGCTGTGATCTTCCCGTACTATTTGTAAGTTTTAAGAGCATACAGTGTTTACTCCAGATACATGTCATGGGAAGATGATGGTTAGATTTTAAGTTGACTTCTAAGTTTGCATTTTGGTTTTCTGGCTAATAATTATGGTTTACTTGGAACTCAGCAAAGAAGTGCATTTTCTTGCCAAGGCAGGTTTTCTGTAAATAAGTTGAGATTCATTATACATGTTCTATTAAACGACTCGGTTCCTGCTTGGCCTTTTTCCCTGGGTTTATCAGATTGTACAACTGATATATTGTTAATCAACTTTTGTTTTGCTCTTTGGACCAGGAGCATTAAAACAGCAGCTTTTGACTAATTAAAATTGCATTTGTTTTATCTGTTTATATTCCTCAACCTAAAGGTTATGAAAATATATTAGTGCCTCAGGCAGACAGTTTGTTTTTAAAGAGATCTACACGTGATTCATATCCGTCCTATTGCCTTTCTGTAGGTGACTGGTACTGATTTTCTAATTTGCTCTGGCAGCATTGCTCCAGGTGAAAGAAAGTAAGAGCTGAAGAGAACTGTGGTTGAGGACTGGCTTTAGGCATTTAATTTTTACCTAAGGCTAAACAGAACCCCTTCTTGATGAAACCCAATTTTTGTTCTCATGGAAACTTCATTAGTACTGTGAATTGTCCGTTACAAGCCAAAAGATTTGGATACCCGTTACTCTATCTGTTATCTGGTGTTGGGCAAAAACCTGTTGACTCAGTATTGCAGACTGGATCCATCGATCTCTTTTGGATCATATTGAAGACATATCACAGACTGTGTTTCAATTTTTTGTGCTCTCTCAAGAATAGTTGGGAGATTTTTCCTCTGATGTAACCCTGAAGTGCAAGTGGTATACATGTCTCCTCCTTGCCACAGTAAATAGTGATTGCCGCTTCTTTCTGGGAGTTCCCATTAACCAAATGTCTTCATTGTCCAGGTCGTACATTTGTGTATCAAAGGGATGATGGACCAGGCAAACTGTGACGCGTTCATATTGTATGGTGTGCTCTGGTCAGAACCCGTGCTTTTTTTCCCTAACTAGAAGTTGCTTGACAGGGCCATTGCTCGTGCTTTACCTTTCCTTCCACTGACCATTTTGTCATCAAGAGTATGGAGATGCTTTCCTCTCATCTGTCCTTTACCAAGACTTTTCTATCATTTTCTTACTCCTGTAAGTTGTGGAGAGAAGATGAATGTGTTCTCAGAAGTTGACTTTGGCCTCTGAAGTGGAGTGAGACTGATCTGCTCTCGTTGCAGACAAAGATGACTGACTTGTCTTCAGTAGGACTTTGGTGGTGGTGGTTAGTGTCTTTGCCTAGTAGGATGTAAGGAAACTAGTCTTTCTAGCCTAAGCCTAGCTGTGGAAATACCCTTGTGTTCTACCCTTTTCTCTCTCTTGAAACACGCAGTCATTCTTCATATATATATAGTTTAATTCTCTTTTCTAACCCTTTACCTCAGTTCATTTAGCTCCCTGTGCCATGTCTCTCTTTCACCCATCTCAACAGTCAAGAGGCAAGAAGACCAATTTCAAAAGATCAAAATAGGCACAGTCTCCCTTCATCCCTGTGCTGATGCTGCTGAGAGTGCCCTCTATCTTCCCTTTTAAAGGGAATGCATTTATTACTGCTCCTATTAAAAGCCAAGGAAGGAGTTCTCTCCCTCCTTCAAGGGCAAGATGATTAGATACTCAGTCAGACTACAAGTTACCGTTTGCAAACAGCTGAGTGTTGTCTGCCTGAGAACAAACAGGAATGGAAAATGGAGCCCTAACCGGCTGCTTCTGCAGATCAGCAGTGGTTGCGTGGACAAGAAGCACTTGAGTGTAGCTCCGCTTTCATTGTCACTTGAACAAGACTCTGGTCCACCAGGAATTTGCCCGTCAGCACCATTTGGGCTTCTTCCCAGCCAACCTTAAGGTGTAAAAGCAGAGAAAAGAAACCCTTGATCTGAACCTGTGCACACTGCACCAATGTACAAAAGTTCTAATGTAACCTTAGTGGTAAATCATTCTCAACATCGGCTTTGAAGTCACTCACATGAAACTTGTCAAAAAATGCCTTGCTATGTCTGGAATAATCCATAAAGCTGTTTCTCCCATGAAGGCAACGCCGTCCCTGTTAGGAGTATGACCATGACAGACAGTCTTCTCTTGTGGCAGTGACCAGGGATGGCACTCCTTGACTCTGTTTCCCCATCAGCAGAGAGCTGAAAGGTTCATTTCCTTTTGAAGAACACTCTGAAGCTCACTTTGTTCACATAAGTTCTTTGTGTTTCGTGAGCTGAAGGAATTACAGAACTCTAATAGTAATCCCTGTTCCTGCAGCCATCACCATTGGTTTACTTGCTTTGTGTTTTGGATGGGCTGTACTTCAGAGTTAAATGCCCTGTGGCATCAGTCTTGCTTCCTTCCCTCTTCTGACCTGCTTTTACGCATTCATACTTCAGGCAGCTGTGGTTTTACATTTCCCAGATGTTAAACATTTTTCTCCTGCTGTTACTGTCTTTTACAGCAAAATAAATTGAGTAAAATGAAACCAAAATTCCAAACTTAATTTAATGGAGTTTTATGAGCATGTCAAGCTTTGTACCTTCTGTTAATTCAGAAGAGATAGCATGGTGTTGCATGGGATTGATGCGCTGTTTACACATGAACATTGGCGAAGTGCTTACTTGACCTGAAATAAAGGGAGCAGCTAAAGCTAAATATATGAAAAACAGGAAGACAAAGACTGCCTTGGCCAGTACAAGTTAGTCAGAATGATTTGTTAGACTCTGCTTCTCAATACATGGATTAACCTAACAAATGTACTCTTACTGATGGTAATACTGATTGTCCCTGTAGATCTTCACTCACATATAGTACCCTTTGAGAAAGCAAAAAACGCTAAAATTCAGCAATGAAAAAGAATCTTGCTGCTAATAATAATACATTAATAGTAAATTTCTCTTGGCATGACCGTATTTTAGTTATTTCAGCTATGGTCCAGGGGGCCAGTCATGCAAACACTTGAACATATGAGTCGGTTCACTGCCATGAGCAAGTCTATTGAAGCTGACTGAGTTGCTCGTGTGAGCAAATGATTCATGGATAAGTCCCTGCAGCATAAACCCCCAATGCATTACTTTATTTGTTTAATGTTTAAGACTCTCCCCTGTCAAGACTGGAGGGAGGGTAGTTTTCTGTCATCTACAAAGCTGGGTGCGTTGCCTGGATCACTACAAAGTGAACTTCATTTGTGTATTTTATTGTCTCTGTTCTTTAAGGTCCATTGAGGTCTACAATGAAAGATGTGCATTCAGATGATCGTGAAGATGAATCAGAAGAAGCAGGTGAGAATGACAATGATTCTGAGTTGGAACGACCTGTAAATACACAAGGAGGAAGCAGAAGTCGAAGGTGAGTGTCTTGTGATTGCAGACAGCCTAGTGGCCAAGACATTGTGCTTGTTAGTAATGGGTTGAGGTCTAATGTTCTCAAAGAGTGCTGAGTAGCAAATAGGCAGAAAATTCAGACTCTCTTTTTAAAGCATATGCATGTAAAAGTGCCTCTTTTAAAAACTACCGGAATTAGCCATTCCAAATACAAATTATTTTTGTACTCATCCATATGGTTATGATGAGCCTTATTCATTTGACTTTCCTTGATTTTATGCCATTGTGACTTCAGGATAGTAGTCATAATTACTCTCTGGCATAAATGGGATACAATTAAGTCCTTCAATTGCCGGATGAGCTATTCTGTACATACTCTCTCATTTTCAAGATCTTTCTGCTTAACAGTTTTAGATTAGGTTGTTAAATCGGATCAGAATCATCGAAATTTGAATTCCAAGTAACTTCAGCTCTGCATGCAGTATGTAATGTATAACAGTGCAGACAGAAGGTAAATCAAGCATCTGTCACAGAAATTACTTTTTAAAAAATGCTTCTGCATCCTAGCTGCAACCTTCAGAGGGCGTTCCAAAAATAATCTGTTCTTTGGGCAGCTTGAAGCTCTGTCTAAATATTGTTGAAGGTTATGGAAAACCTGAAACAGTCTCCCTTGAACCTTTTCATAGTGGGTTGTTCATTTGATCCACAGGGTTTTGCTGTGAGTGCACAGCACCTGAGCACCAGTGTCAGCTATTGCTTAAATGGGAAGGTAATACGAAACATCAATGAATGTCAGCTACTTCCCAGTGCACTTCAGCAGCTTGAATCAAGGAGAAGTGCAAGATGACTGGCAGTTTGAGAATTTGTTCATGTCAGTGATTGTATAAAGAATTGTCTCAAGCTCAGGTTGTCTCTTAAGTATAGAGATTTTGTTTTAAGCAAAACCTTAAGGCTAATGTTTCTCTACCTTCTTTTTATACTGAACAGCAATTTATTTTTTTTTCCCAGCAAGTAAATATTCTCCTAAGTAAATGAAAGGTGAGAATGACTAGGAGATGAGGTTTTTTTCATGTGACCTCTCCTGAGATACTAAGGTTTTTAATTTTAGCCAGGGAAAAGTGTTATTTATGATGAAAAACAAGGAACTTTTCAGTGAAGCACTTGTCCGAGTGAGAAATACAGCTATTAAGAAAGCTTTTGAAGAGCAGAAAAGTAACTCTACAGTGCATTTTCCTCCTTCCCCATGGCTATGAGATGCAAACTCACTCCAGGAGCATTGGGAACAGCAGTTTAATGTTCTAAATATTTAACTGTTCTGTAACGTTAGCTGCTGTTAACCGGACATGTCCTCTCGGCCAAGTGAAGGCAGACAGCCTCATTCTCCACACTATGCAGAGCTTTTTCCAGAGTGTGGCCCTGCTCAGATGCCTCTCTTCCATGATTAATGATGGCTTGCTTAGCGAGGGGTCATCCTTAGTGTCCTACCTCAAAGTGCGAGCTTGGTTCACCCCTTTTAACAGCCCTTTGTCTGGAGTTGTTATCTCTTGGCTCTGTTTTTCCATAGGGTTAGTCTGAGTGATGGCAGTAACAGTGACAGCAGTTCAGCTTCCTCACCAGTACATCATGAACCAGTACCACCTTTACTGAAAAACAGCAACAACCAGGTAAAGTCTGGATTTGTAAATGCAGCCCTGGGGAGCTGATGCAACCTTTTGATTACTTCAGTGCAGTTACTTTGTAAACTGACGTAAGAGTTGGGTTTTTTTCAAGGAGAAGGAGGAGTATTCGGTTCAGCAAGTAGTATAGGCCAAAGTAGTGTTCTCATCAGTATTTTAAGAAATGTGTCCTTTCTGTATGAATTAGCTTTGTAAGGTAAACAATGCAGACTGACTTTACAGCATCAGTTGTATAATTGATACAGGTTTGGGTTTGTATTACCAGTAGACATGGTTGGCACAAGAGGCTCATTCTCAGGAGTTTTTTCATTCATACCTTCCCCTCCTCCCCACCAGTGTTTATCTGGAAGATACAATATCTTTTACTTCACTGGAAGACAGAATAATTTTTATTTCTCTATCAAAGTACTTGTTTCATATGTGTAAGAGCTAACATTGCTACTACCTTTGAGGTAGGAAACCAGGGTAGTTCTGTATTTTGGAGAAAAGAAATTAAGTAACCCAGAGCTACAAAACACGTCAGGGAAAAATGAGCATTAGAGTTGAGGGGTTACCTTACCCACAGTCACCAATAAAATAAGGCTTTAAAATATAAAAATTATACGCAAAAGCTGGTGTTCTTAAAATCATAATTATAAATTACATCAAATTTCATTTATTTTAGAGAGCTATAATTCACTCCCAGTGTCAGTTGGATCATGCACAAAGCAGTCATGAGATTTGCTGACTCACAATAAGTGGCAGCTTAAAGTATTGACATACTTAGAATAATGTCTACATGTATTAACAAAAGTTTGTTGTTTAGATGGTAGATTTTATGGATGAGTCTTTTCTATATCTTTTAGGTTAACTGCTTCAGTTATCTGGCAGAAATTATTTACTTGTCATTGTTTTTCTAATAAGGTTTCAAAGACAAGCTTACCAATAGTGCAAAACCAAAACATCATTATGCGTGTCAGTTAAGTTCAAATACACTGTGAGGAAAAAAACCTGTGGAGTGGTTTGTGCATAGAGAGGAAGGAGATTTCATATCCAGAAAGTGTTGTTCTTATCCACCAGAAACTCCATAGGCTTTTCTAAGTTGATCTGTGCAAAAGTTAACAAGTTTGTGAGAGAGTCTTTTGCGGAAAAGAGGAGGGCCAAAATTTTGATCAGAGGGCTGGACCACTTCTCCTACGAGGACAAGCTGAGGGTGTTGGGCTTGTTCAGCCTGGAGAAGAGAAAGCTCCGGGAGACCTGATTGCGGCCTTCTAATAACTAAAGGGGGCCTACAGGAAAGCTGGAGAGGGGCTGTTTATCAGGGAGTGCAGTGATAGGACAAGGGGTAATGGCTTTAAACTGAAAGAGGGGAAATTTAGATTGGACATTAGGAAGAAATTCTTTACTGTGAGGGTGGTAAGGCACTGGAACAGGTTGCCCAGAGAAGTTGTGGAGGCCCCAACCCTGGCAGTGTTTAAGGCCAGGTTGGATGGGGTTTTGGGGAACCTGTTCTAGTGGAGGGTGTCCCTCCCCATGACAGGAGGTTGGAACTAGATGATCCCTGTGGTCTCTTCCAACCCAAACCATTCTATGATTCTACAATTCTATGAAAAGGCAAACTATAAAGATGAAGACTATTGCATTCAGTGGAGACATAAACAAATAAAAATAAAACTCCTATTTATGGCTTTTTGTTTAATGAAGACTAACTTCTACAGAGACAATTGTTACGTAATCATAAGTCTCAATATCAGCAGCTTGCTCAATCACATCTTTCATGTTCCTTTCCTCTTCAGTGATCTAACAGAAGGTCTACCTGCACATTTAGACACTCCGAACAATAGCAGTATGCCAGCTACAGTTTTCATAATTGAGATGAATTTTATAATCAAGCTGAAAATCAGAAATTTGGGGAAGCATTATGAGAATTCAAATTGTATAGATCACAACCACGTTTGAAATCGCTGCTTGGTAGCATAGTGCTGCTTGCCAGGATGATGCTTTGGCTGATGAAAACAGGCTTGTGTGAACTGTGTGAGTTCATAGATCTAAAGAGCTGAGACGGAGTTAGTATTTCTGTAAGCGTCCTCAGATGTGATTAGTGCTGTGTGTCATCTTAACAAGAGTGCTTAAGATGTTAGATTTCAACTACACATCGAGAGCACTGTAAGGAAGCCACTTTTTCAAATATAATGTGTCATTGCTAAGGTTCCATTTAAAAGCAAGAATTTTCTCCCTTTAAAAAAAAGAAAAGCATATGAAGGTACTGGATCCATGTGAAGAGGTCAGCTTCTTTTTTTTTTATTTTTCCCCAAAACAAGAGTTGAGTCTTCCACTGGCCTACACAGCAGTAACCCCAGGGGTTGTTGAACTGAAGATCTGGGATTTGTTTTGCTTTTTGGCCGTGCATCACTCTTGACTAAGTAGGTCCCTAGGTAACGCGAACTCAGGTCTGCAATCACTTTCTATATATAGGCAAATAGCTGCCTGCCTCCTGTATTCTTATGGTCCTATCCACCCTGGGGAGCATATATGCAATTTTAGTAATTTATACGATGAGAAGTAGAAATGAGAGGGAAATTCCAGAAAGCTGTCAGTGAGGGTTCTTGCTAGTCTGGAAGACCTGCTTTTATTTCCTTGTTGTATTTGCTGAGTTTTGTCCTGTGTTGTGACTGTCTGGTGTGGTTTTGGACATACTCATGCTAGTGATATTAGTCTAACAATGAAATGTGAAACAAAGTCTCCCATCATCTGTCATCATTTATTTTCCTTTGATGTTTTTCAGAAGAACTGGTCATATTCTGGGTTAGGAATAACATGGTGATTTTTTTTTTTTAATTTAACTCTACATTCAGCTTCAAGAAAATGTGTGTTGTGTGTGAAAAAAAATGGGAAGAACAATCAATGGTTCTGTTTCCCCCAAATATTCCTCACTTTAGCCCTAAAATTTTCATATTTGGCATGGTGTTCTGCTGCTTGTTGACATGCTGTTCTTGGTGGTGGTTCTGTACTGGATGAAGTATTTTTGGTTTGTATATGTGGTGGCAGTAAATGGCCTGTTTGGCACTGAAGAAAGGGTACCATGTAAGTGCAAGAGAAATTATCGTCAAACACTTTTTTTAAGCACTTTTTTTTTCCCAGTTACAACTCATGCAGTCATTTCAAAGACTGTGTTTCAGAATCTCTGTTGTAGAAGAAAAGAGCATTATAGGGTGAGGGGGAAGGAAAAATATACTGATCGTGTGACATTTCAAAGGCATTGGAGAATACCTCAGCCTCATTTTATATCTGCAAAATCAGACCTCTTATCCTACCAGCAAGCAAAAGATACAAAAAAGTGTTGAGGAGGCTTTAAATGACATGAAATTAATTCTTTTAAGGTTTAATAATATCAATATTACCTCATTCCAGCAGCTCAGCATTTTCTGCTAGAAGGTGCTATGTTTATGAAAAATATGAAAACATTGTATGGATTAAAGAATGAAAGGCTCAGGTTTGAGTTTTGATAACATTTTTCCAGATGTTTAATTCTTTGCCTTATTAACTGGTAGCAGAATTTTTCATATGTAATTGTATGGAATGATGTGTTTAATTTTTACAGGATTTTCTTTCTTTTCCAGATTTTAGAAGTGAAAAGTCCAATAAAGCAAAACAAATCTGATAAACAAATAAAGAATGGGGATTGTGATAAGGTAAATGAGAATGAAGTAACAGTAAAGTAGTCTAGAATGGGATATTAATGCCTATACTCAAGACCAACCTTTGTTACAGAATTAAAATCTTAGTAATTAGTTCATCTTTTCCTTAGGTTCCTTTAGGTGCAGATCTTTCTCTTTTCCCCTAGTTTCCGCCCCCCTGTCCCCTCAGTCATCTCCCCCACAATTCTTTATTATACTGTCCTATTTTGAAAGTATTTTCATTCTCTTCAGTCTCTGTGGTTATTTGGCAAATGTCACCAGTTGGGAGTCTGCCATCTATTATTTGTTTTATCTACCCTCCACCATGAGTTTGCATTGTGCTTCACAGATGAAGTGATAAGTTTTGAAAAGGAGAATTCATAGCTGTATTCCTAGCCAATAAATCAATCAAATAAGAAAATATATTTTTTCCAGAATCCTTTCTGAAGGCTGTACATTAGGAAGTGGCAATGTGATTTAGCTTGTTAACTAGAATGATGTGGAGCAACAGTTACATTTAACACTGAGAAAGACAGTTTTGTTTAAAATCACATCAGATGCCCATGCATAAGAGCTCTAAGTCCTTTTGTGAGTGAACATAGCACAATTTCCTAGTGTGGACAAGTTCCTCTGAAGGTTCATATTTCAAAGGAATTAGTGTCAACTTTGTGATAATGTGAGGCAGGAGACCAGAGTTTCAGTATATGTTGCTAGTTCAGTGGCCTGATCCATATGCTTTTTGGCTTCTTAAGCTGGATGCCATACCTCTCTCTGCTTAAAAGAAAAAAGGGTTTCTGATGGCTCAGGCTAAAGGAGAAAGTTGCAAACTGGGTGAAGAGGTGGGACATGTTTGACATCCTAGGAGGGAGGACAATGGAATTTACCATTGTATTAATCTTGCTTGATCTTTCTGCCCTTATATCTCCTTGTTGATACAGAAAATTAATTCTGTAGCTTTAGAGAAAAGAGGGATTTGACTGCGAACTTCTGGGTTTGGGTCTTACGTGGAAAGGTGGGAGATGCTATTTTGGCATCCCCAGCCTGTTTGACACTTTTTGCCACCGTTGATATATAGAGATTATCTTCTACAGCAAAGGACCACCTGATAAAATTTTCATCAGCCCAGAGTATCTAAGAAAACCCATAAAAACTAATAGTTGTATCGTATTAAGCTAAAGGAAGCCAGACTACTAAATAAGAAAATTTTGCTCAAAGAAGATTTAAAATAAAATTTAAGTTTGTGTTATTTTTCAAGACATCTGACGTTATTGAAATACATAGCTGTGACTTAATTAACAAATTGTTTATGGGGGGGGATTTGTTTCTAGGCATATCTCGATGAACTAGTAGAGCTCCACAGAAGATTAATGACACTGAGAGAGAGACATGTACTGCAGCAGGTGAGGAGCACTCCCATGCAATATCACAGTGTGCTCATTGAAACTGTGAAGTCACATCTATTTTTTTCCCCTTCATCTAAAACTCTAGAATCAGGTTTAATAGCCTCCAAACCTATATACAGCCAATTACCAATTTCAATGCAGGTTAGGGATTTTTTACACATACTTTAAATTGTGTTCCCACAGTAAATGACAAGTTTTTTTAAAAAAAAAGCCTATCTGAGCTAAATTTTTCACTAATTCATTGTTCTGTTTCTCAACATAATGTATCAATAATTATTGGAAGATGGGAGAACGGATACAGCTCTGTACCATGACTTGATAAAAATCTTGTTGCTTTTTTCCTGAATAAGACTGGCATTTTCTCAGAAACAAAAATGTTTTATATGGCAAACAGAAAACAGAATTCAAAGCAAAACTACTTCAGGCAAAACCACAGTATATTCATTGAGTTTTCTGAAGTCATGGAAGTAAAATATGGAAGAGCCAAGTTATTTGCCAGTTGTTTGTTAGCCAGTCTGCACTAGCAAATGGTCTGTGCTGTTATAAAAAAAAGTAATGCAGTTTGAAGTCTTTAATCCCTTAATTTTCTACAATTCATTAGTTGATATGATTTTATCAGGTTACAGAAATATGTTCACAGTATTGAATGGACAACTTGCAGAGAATCAGTGTTTCTTTCCATTACAAATAAACTGTCATCCTGTATTAAATATCCTTACTGCTTTGCAGCTATGTATTTAATGTAAAATACTTCCAGTGAAAATAAAAATAAAAATATTACAGAGCTGAGAAAGTTTTTTAGGAATGAATGTGAAATTTCTAGACCAAGAAATACAAGTATATAGAGAATATAACAAGTACAAAGGTCAGGAGTGCAAGGGATAAAACTGCAGAAAGGGATCATAGAATCATTTTGCTTGGAAAAGACCTTTAAGAACATCACATCCAACCATTAACGTAGCACTGCCAAGCCCACCACTAAGCCTTGTCCCTAAGCACCACATCTATCTGTCTTTTAAAGATCTCCAGGGATGGTGACTCAACCATTTCCCTGGGCAGCCTCTTCCAGTGCTTGACACCCCTTTCAGTGAAGTTTTTCCTAATATCCAATCTAAACCTCTCCTGGCACAACTTGAGAGCATTTCCTCCTATTGCATCGCTTGTTACTTGGGAGAAGAGACCCAACACCCACCTGACTACAACCCCCTGTCAGGTAGCTGTAGAGTGTGATGTCTCCCCTCAGCCTCCCTTTCTCCAGACTAAACAACGCCAGTTCCTTCAGCTGCTCCTCACAGGACTTGAGCTCTAGATCCTTCAGCAGATTCATTGCTTACATGTGCTCCAGCACCTCAATGTTTTTCTTGTAGTGAGGGGCCCAAAACTGGACACAGCACTCAAGGTGCGGCCTCACCAGAGCAGAGTACAGGGGTGCAATCACTTCCCTACCCCTGCTGGCCACACTATTTCTGATGCAAGCCACATTCTGTTGGCTGCCTTGGCCACCTGGGCACACTGCCAGCTCATGTTCAGTGGGCTGTTGACCAACACCCCGAGGTCCTTTTCCTCCAGGCAGCTTTCCAGGCACTCTGCCCCAAGCCTGTAGCATTGCCTGGAGTTGTGATGACCCAAGTGGAGGACCTGGCACTTGGCCTTGTTGACCCTCATACAGTTGGCCTCGGCCCATTGGTCCAGCTGGTCCAGATCCCCTTGCAGAGCCTTCCCACCCTCAAGCAGATTGACTCTCCCTCCCAACATAGTGTCATCCGCAAACTTAGCAAGGGCTCGCTTGATCCCCTCATCCGGATCACGGACAAAGATAATAGAGAACTGGACTAATACTGAGCCCTGGTGGTTAATGCATGAGAAGAGGGATTGAGTGAAAAAATATGCGACAGATAATTTTATGTAGCAGCAGGAGTTTTAAAGGTGATGGTGGTATTAAAGTAGAATGGTGATGAAGTTCTGTGTTCCTGAGTGGTGATTGTCATCTCTTCAGTTATGTCAGGGCAGGTAATGATCTTTTGCACATGTCAAATTTTGCTACCTGCAGAACCCACAGACTTTAGGGAATTTTTAGAGAAGGAAATTGCAAGAGAAGAATGAAGACACTGATAATTCAAAAGCACTGGCTTTTTCTCATGGTTTAACCTGGCCGGCAGCTAAAACAACCACACAGCTCTTTGCTTACTCCCTCTTCCCCCCTACAGTGAGAGAATACAAAAAGAAAAGAAAAAGTAAAACTCATGAGTTGAGATAAAGATAGTTTAATAGGACTGAAAAGGAAGATAATAATAGAACATACAAAACAAATTATGTGCAGCACAATTTCTCACCACATGAAGCTGATGCTCAGCTGATTTCTGAGCCATGATCCATCATCGCAGCTAGCTTCCCCAGTTATACATGGAACATGACATCATATGGTATGGAATATCCCTTTGGTCCCAGCTGTGTCCCCTCCCAATGTCTTGTGCACCCCCAGCCTACTTGCTGGTGGAATGGGGTGAGAAGCAGAAAAGGTCTTGACTCATGAGTGAGCATTGCTCAGCAATAACAAAAACATCCCTGTGTTATCAACACTGTTTCGACAGCTACCCCATGCTAGCTGTTGTGAAGAAAATTAACTCTGTCCCAGCCAAAACTAGCACACTTTTGAAACTTACACTGAGGGATGTGAGGAGAACAGGTTTTTGCAACCTGAGTTGTTACCAGGTCCATAGGCATGACAGCAAACAGGAATGTGGCCGAGTTGGAACTGAGAAAAATGTATCTGTTTGAGAACGTGGCTTTTTCCCAAGTGAGGCATTTCTGTTTGTGACACTTTTTAAAAGGAATCTGAAATAAATCCACAAAAAGGAAGGAGGAGACATGAGAGATGTAATACTGAACTGCAAGTGCCTGAATATGTAGCTAAGCAATCCTGATGTAAAATCATACTTACATATAGAAAGCAGGTGAAAAAGAACATTTGACCAAGAAACTAGTCCTGTGAGAATCACTAGAGCAATTTTAATCTGAATATTGGACCATGGCTAGACAGAAGTTGGTCTGAAATACATTTTAATAAGAAATTTCTCTCCCACCTCTTTCACTGTAAAGAAAGAGTTTGGGGTTTACAGTGGTGAGGTGCTTCTGTGACTTTTTGTAAAAACTCCGTGATTTGCAGTGAAATAGTAGGCCTAACTGAATGTGCAATCAGATGTTAATGCTGCATGTTTCATGTATTCAAATTCGGCTGGCTAAAGCTGGGTTCCTAACTCTGCATTTTCAGTGCAGATGATGTTAGCATGACATCATGAAAGACAACAAAATATCTGGTAAGACTTTGCCTCTTACTTTGATGCATCAGAAGTCGTATCTTCAATTGGTGAAAAGTCTCTTTATAGCCAGTGCACTAGACAGGACAGGCATAAGGAAGAAATTGAGGATATGTAGCACTGCTGAAAATTACGTTGCTCATGTCCACAAGGTCCTTATCTTCATATGGCAACTATCTTCTTAGAATTTTCTGCAAGGAGCAGCTTGCAGATCTGGAAACTATCAAATAGCCTAAAACTCTCCATAAATTGAAAAAATAACTCTGTCTTTAGTTGCACTTTGGCTTCCTTAAACACATACACTCATTTGCTTGTTTAAAGACAGATAAATAGTTGTACTGTGATGGATAATGATGAAACTGAGCTGGAGAGACATTGTGTAAACAGAGATGTACATTACAGCAGAAAAGCAAAACTTACTATAGCAGGAAAAAAAAGGGATATTTTTCTTCTTTGCTGCCTGAGCTCTAGGAATAAAACATTTTAATGCTGTATTTTTAGTATTATAACTGTCAGACTTCCCAGCAATTAATATCAACCTTCTTTTTCAAGTATTTGTGAATACCATAAGGATGCCTATGCTAATACTGTAAATCATTAATTCCTCATTGACTGGCACACAGGCAGGTGTTTTTCATTGAGCTGTCTGGGTTTATCTTGATAAATTTTGTACATCCATTAAAACTTCTGTGGTTCATTTCAGTCTGATTTACCAGCTGCCCTGACATAGTGGCTATATTTTTTTAGGGGTGGATGATGGATATATTTAAACTGTTTATACTTCTCTTGGCTTAAAAAGCCCAAAGCAGAACCTGATCAATAAAAGTGCTTATCAATTTTTTAAAACATACAGTGCTGTTTAAAAATATATGCGTTAACACTTTCATGGAACCTTTGTTTCTAAGACCATGTATATTACTGTGGAGGTTAAGAGGGGTGGTATTTTTCCACTGTAACACAAGGAAGCATTAGACAGAATTGTTCAGCATAGCTATATCTTCCTGGTCCCAGCTTCTGTAAACTTCTTGTGCAGCCATTTATTTATCACACAGTGGATATTTGGAGACCAAGCCTGAAGTTAGACTCTTAACTTTACAAAATGAGGCTGGATTGAATCCTTAGCTTCTGTCATAGATGAGGCTCAAGACAGTGCCAAAAATGAGAATGACAAATAACAAACACCAAAGTTTCCTTGTGGTAACAATCAGTTTTGTCCCATTTGATTTTTTTTCCACTTTGTGTTAATTGCAGAACAATAGTAGATGGAAAAGTGTTACAAGAATGTGTGAATCAACAAGTGGACAAATGAAGTTGGCAATTTTAGATTAAAAATTCCCATATGGAAACAAAAAATAAAGCCAAGAGTCACTGATTTAAATGAAGTGTTAATAAGAGCAGGGTTGTTCCTAAGTACTTTCAGAATTTTGGACAGCTGCAACCCAAATTAAACAGATTTTACTTCCCACCCCCCACCCCCAACCTAGGAAATGAGAGGTGATTGGAAAGGGAGATTTCTACTGTATCATGCATTTCTCTCTTATTATTTTGTTTCCGTTCTGTTTAATCCACCCTGGGCTGTGTCATTCTGTGCCTGGTAATACATGTGAAGTACTCTTGTTTTTCATCAACATAACCATTTCTTCTGTGGTCTGAGGAGAAAAAAACATCTATTTATATACGGAAATGAGGAGCAGAAAATTGCAAAAGATTTAGTTTAAATTTGTTGCTCTTTTTCAAGTTGGTGTATTCCTACCAGATCTATCATTTCAAGGTACGCTCTGTAAGCTGTGTGTGAATACATCTGCATCTCTTCCAGGTATGGAAGAAGAATTGCAGTCAGAGTAAGAACGCTCAAACAAGCAAGGAATGTCTAGCAGCAGTATTTCAGTGGAGGTATAGGTGGGAGCCCTAGAACTAAATGGGTTTCAAATTGAAGGGTGCATACAGGACATTAAGCCTAGCCTGAGTGCCGCAGAAGGGATAGTTGGAAAGCCTGGGGAGAAAAACAATGTTCTGTTAGCCCATGACACTACCCAGAGGCCCACTTCAGGATGGGGTGCCTGTCTGTATGCTCACTTGCAATGTCTGTCTCTTGAGATGAAATGTTGCTTCAGAGATTCGTAACCATAGTGTGTTGGCACTGTGTTAGCCCTATCTTATAAATAATGCTTTGGCTTTCCAAGATGCTGAATGGGTTTTTTAGGTAGGTGCACATCCTGAAACTTAACATATATGGAGTTACTTGTTACAGCAATTCAGTGTTGTATGTGACCACTCTTTAAAAATGTAGATTGCAATTCAGAGACTAAAAATGTCAAAACTGCAGAAAGGCGCAAGTTAGGTATGTGCTGTTGATTTCACAGAATCATAAAATGGTTGAATTTGGAAGGGACCTCTGGAGATCACCTGGACTGACCCCGCATGCTCAAGCAGGGACATGTAGAGCCACTTGCCCAGGACCATGTCAGATGGCTTTTGAATATCTCCAAGAATGGAGACCCCACAAACTTCCTGGGTAATCTATGCCAGTGCTCAGTCACCTTCACAGGAAAAAAATGTTTCCTGATGTTCAGAGAGAACCTCCTGTGTTTCACCTGGTGCCCGTTGTAACTGGGCACCACTGAAAAAAGTCTGTCTCCATCTTCTCTACACCCTCCCTTCAGGTATTTGTATACATTGATAAGATCTGCCCTGAGCCTTCTCTCCTCCAGGCTGAACAGTCCCAGCTCTCTCAGCCTTTCCTCATAGCAGAGATGTTTTAGTCCCTACTCTTCTCAAGAACTAACAGCTCTTCTGTTTTCTGTTTTAATGAAAGCTGTGATTATAAATAGTCACCAGAAGAAGTGGGGTTTTTTTATTTTTTTTAAACACAGGCAGATTTGCTTATAACATTTGAAAAATATATTCTCAATGGTAACGTTTGCTGGAACAGCAGATGGGTAGGCTGGCGTTATGGTTGGCGATGATTAAAAAAATTTTGGAGGTACTGTAGTCTGGATCATAGTTTGTGTCAGAAAGGAAGTGAGTGATAAGGATAATGGCTAAACTTGCAAGTACTGGGGCAAGTGGGATTGTTTTACACCTTTCACATGATACTTAGTGACATGTTAATACATTCAGTGGGCAAGTAAAAATGCTGAAATTTTCAACTGCATCTTTTCCTTTCTTTCAGATAGTAAATCTTATAGAAGAAACTGGACACTTTCATATCACAAATACAACCTTTGACTTTGATCTTTGCTCACTAGACAAAACCACAGTCCGTAAACTACAGAGTTACTTAGAAACATCTGGAACCTCCTGAGGATTCACCATCTGCCTGCTTCAGAACATTGTTCTTTAAATGAAACATTCAGAATGATGCAACCAAAATGGGGAGAAAAAAAAACAAAAAAACCTTGTTCAGCTTTATTTTTCCTTAAAGCCAGTCATCATCTCTTGATAAGGGAGAGGAAAAGTGACAAGACTCAGAGAACTGCCCTTCTCAAGAAGAAAATGCTCTGGAAGAGTTTGCCTGGATAGCCTTGAAAAATAAACACAGAAAAACAAACAAAAATACTTGGTCTTAATGAATGTGTATGGTATCATGTATCTATCTCTGTGGTATTCCAGTCCACAAGATGAATGCATGTTCAACACACTGCCTTATTACATAACTGATCTATTTATTATTGCATACATGTATTCTAAAGTCAATGAGTCATTGAATGACACTACCACATGTTGCAAGTAGTAGGGTCCCATGTGTGCTCTTTTGATGCAGTACTATCACAAGCCTAGTAACCTTATTCACGTTAAAATCCCACTTCTTGCTATCTTTCTCTAGTCACTTAAAACACTACAGTTTTGTTTCCACTTCTGCGGTTTCAGGAAACAAGATACAAAGTTGCAGACCAAACTGTGGTCCTATAGTTTGTGTTCCATCTGCCCCAGTAGGTTAGACCACAGCAGGTTGGAGCGCAGGTCTTTGACTCTATCCATTTATTGATCTTGACCATGGTAGATAATGCACCAAATAGAATCATATGACTTGCTGTCTAGCCTTAGTGAATAAACCAGTAGGACTTTTAACAAAAACTATTATGTATACTGTCCTGAATCCAGCATCTTTTGCAGTCTACATTCTTGTGTCTGTTTTAATGTTAGAAAATGAAGTCTAAAAAAGAGTGAAGATATTGTGCAGGATCATGATAAAAGAAGAAATACTGATCCTGTGTTCTAAGAAAGTGTTGTAGAAAATTCTTAATTTGGAGCTATTTATTACTATGAGTTTCAACACTCCTCTGCTGCCAGTGCGTGACTCACTTTTACCATAAAACTATTTCCATAACATTTTTGTTTGTTCATACAGTTCATGGTCTGCTTAGTTTGTTTTGGGGTTTTGTTTCTGATTTTGTTGTTTTTTTCACAGCTACTGACTTAAACCCCTTTATTTGAAAATAAATGCATTGTTATACAGTTACATGTTGAAATAAATATATGTATGATATATTGTATATACATGTGTGTGTCTATACACATATACACACACCTGTGTGTATGTATACACATACACATGCATATATGCTTTTTACATTTTCTAGATTGTGATATCTGTTTGAGAACCTGCTTGTGTTTCCAGAAGGATTTCCTGTCTATAAAAATTGGTATTGTTTCATATCATCCATTATTCTTTAAAATCAGGATCCTTGTTTATGCATGATCAAATGAGAAGATGTGTACTCAGTTTCATGTCAGAGCTCTGTGCTCCTATATTGCTGATGGTTTCTTGATGAAATCAGCACCCTTCTATTAGAAGTTCAAATCCTCAAATGAAAAGAGAAAAGGATTTAAAAAATACTTCTGGATGCAAAGGTTTATTCAGGTTTACCAGCCTTAAAAAATGTATCTTGTTTCTAGATGGGCCAGTATGTCATGTGTATGCTTGTATGCCGCATGTAGTTTGTAAGTGTAGAGCTAAATGGTAGTATCTGTGTGACTTACTGTTTCATGCGCACAGTTTGTGCAGCACTGTAAAACTGAATTCCTTTTGGGGTTATTTCTTATTGAGATGGTAAATCTTAATACCATTTCATTAAGTCCAAAGAAAAATTTACACTTTACTCTTTTAGAGAGGGCGAGATACAGATTGAGTTGGAGGACTTTTTTGTTATTTAAAGTGTTGTTTGACCACACTCCGCAGGAAGTCCTTCTCAGGCTTCCCAAGAATAAGTGTACTTTTTCAGTAATGTTATGACTCTTAGTGACGATTGGCATGAAGCATACTTGAAGCATTATGTTGTTGTTTTAAGTCCATGTCTTAATGTGCAATTGGGGATGGGGGAGAGTGGGAGTTTAATTTTAAAGTTACTTTTGACATAAGGCAGGTGATGGTGGGGATGGGAAAGGGGTGCATGTGAAGGGGATAAACTTCAATTTTTATTATTTTATATGAAAATGCTTGGAAATCTAAAAGCAACCTTAAAAATGTTTAGTCTACTAGTGTGTGTTCAACTTCCTATATTTTAGTTATATCAGATATGTATGGAACTTTGTCCATTTTGACTTTTCTAACTAAGTTTTGTGGTAAAAACTCATTGAGTTTAACGAGGGGAAGAATCCCGTGATACTTTTCGTAACACTATTGCACTGTTTTGTTAGAAATAGTGAAATGAATGATTTTACCCTTAAAATAACAGATAAGCTTTATTGTACACTGAGAACAGGGGTGGAAGAAAACAGCAAATGGAAGAATAGGCATAAAAGGGAGATGACAGCAATTACAGCATCAACGTAGTACTGTATTTCATGCAAATTGGGGATTATCTTTAAAGTCTTAAATTTTCTAATTAATTGGGAGAGGGAAGAAGATAGACTACAGTTGTGTTTGTGCATGTTGACTTTTTCACAAAATTCTGGTAGAGTAAGAGTTACTAAGTGTTAATCTAAATGAAAAATAAATTAGTTATTTTCATCTAATTTTGTATGCAGATGCATAATAAATCTTTGTTCACTTAATTTCAGACACTCATATTTCTCTTAAAGAAAAAATAATTATACCCTTTCAAGTCTTCAATGTATATGAGCATTGATCTTTGGCATGGGTTAAAGTGTTTTAGCAATAAATGTTTTTGAGTTTTACTTAACATCAAGCTGTTTACAACAAAGTTATGTGTGAGAATTTGTATTAGTTCATTGAGGTGACCAGAGATTAGCAGTAAGTTGCAATACCTAAAAATCTGTTTTCAGCGTGAGTCCAATAGTAAGAATAGTTTTTGTCTCACCACTAACTTTTCACCTCAGAAAGTTGATGTCCAGTTGGGTAGACAAATTTTAGTATCTTTTTAGAAGTTTGAATCCACTGAGAGGCTTTACTAAAATTACAGTATCATCTAGATTTGAAGGCTGCCTTAGTCCATGCTGTGGAGAAAGCGCAAGGAAGGAGGAAGAGGCATGCACTGAAGTGAGGAGAGTTTTCCAATGTAAAAGAAAACCTATGCTCAGTCTTCAGCCTTTGCATTGTAAGAAGCGGTTGATATTTCTCTCTCTTCTTTTCATCGATGGGGTGGTTTTTAGGTTAAGTCTATGCTTTCAGTTTCAGAGGCAGAGTACACACAGTACAGTGTATTTGGAGAGCCCCGTGCTATTATACTTTTTTGTTGTCTGCGGGAAGGAAATGAAAAGTTCCTGGGTTTCACCTGACCCGTTGTCCTTCTTTCCTATTCTCACAGTGAAATAAAGTAAGTTCACAATCTGGTTTGGGTCTTTGGTCCTTACTTGGTAAATATCATCTTGTTTTCATTAGAAGCTATGTTAGTGTTTTGGGGTGTCTTGAATGGCCTGTTGATTTCAAGCTCCATTAGTTTGGAGAATTAATGGGAAAGCTGTCAAATGGTCTGAAAACTACAACTGCAATTGTTACATGCATTATCTTACTCCAGGTACTACTCTGATGGTAGAACGTGTGATTTGCTTAATACAGTCTTTGTTCATACGCATCATATCCCATCTTTTGCCACTTGCAGTTTAATGGCAAACGGTGTGTCTTTTAGCGAACTCTTGTTTCGGTTTATTGAGGGACTTGTTATTTTTGTGTTTTCTCATTGGTCCATTGATTTGCACAGTTTGCTGTAGTGCAGTATGCTGAAATTGAGACTTACGGTGAAAATTTTGTGGAGACTTTCAACCATAGCTGGAGCTAGCAGGAACTGCAAAAATAAGCAGTGAAAAATGTGTTCCCAGGTTTAACAAGTACAGGACATTTGTTTTTATCAGACCCAATAGTTTTCCTAATTGTTAAGCAGTATACAGTAAAATGTAGTGTACACCAGGAAGCTATTCTGTATACTGTACCAAGAAGCTTTACTGTTGGGCATAAAAGGCTTACGAACAGATGATGGGGGCTAAAACTCATGTATCTGTAGTACTTTTGTGTGTGCTTGAGAGTTAAACAGTGCTTTAACACGACTAAACCAATGACATTTACAAGGCTGGCTCTGTGAGTGAGCAGATAAATTAACATCAAAGCACAATCATGTAAGGGGCTTGCATTTGCTTGAGCAGCAAGAAATGCCACTGTGACTAGACAGGAAAGAGACNCACGCGCGGGGACGGGGGACGGCACACTACACAAAAAAAAATCAAGAGATTCCTTAATAGCTGGATGTTGTTCCTCAAGTTAACATTGAGAGTACAGTTTGCTGATCAGCTCTTCTGACTGCTCTAAAGGTAACACCTTGCAGAGTGGCAGCTTATTTGGTTCATTGCTGTAATAATTGTGTTGTGGCTGCCTTGATAAGATAGGTATTGCAGCATCATACAAAAATCGAAGCTGTCTTATCATTTGAGATGCTAACATCTGTTTAACGTTTGTTTGAATGTTGCATCTTATTTATATTTCATGTTTTACCTCAGTCAGACCAATTCTACAGCGAAGTGTTAATCTTGTATCTTTCATTTTTCATTTACTTTTAATTTTTCCAGTCTGGAAATCTGAGCGAAGTCAAATGTAGGTCTGTGAGTACAACAAAATATGTATTTTCATCATCATTCAGTATAATTCTGACTAGAAGTAACCCTTTCCTGAATGTTACATCAGATAGATCATGCATTTTCATAGGAGTTCCTTCAGAGAACTGATGCTATAAAGTTGACATTTCAGTAGTGAACTTTATCCTTCTCATCACAGTGAGGAATAAATGACTACCTTTTATCATTGCTCATTCTAGGTCTGAGCCATGTTTAGGAAATAGTAGGTTTGTGAAGCTGTCAGTTACATCTCTTTAGTAAGACTTGGAAATAAAGACTCTCTCTTTAGGGGAGGAAAAATCAGTTAAAAATATTTTCACCTTGATGATGGTGTTTCTTGTCTGATGGTTATATTCCTCTTTCAAATCCATAGGCATCTCATGGTCAATAGAGACACTGAATAGAAACCGTTAAGGAATCAAAGGTATTGAAAATAAAAATAAGTTGTATTAAAAGCCTGGCTGTGCAATTAATAAGGTCGTAATGCTGATATTGCTTTCAGTGCAGGGCAGACATTCCTAGCACATGTGGTTTGTGTATCCACGTCTGAGTGGGTGGTCTAGAAAACTGCAAAATGCTGCAGGAAGGCTTAGATTTTCAGCAGTGCAAAGGAGACATTCAGGACAGACTCAGCCAGCACCACCCAGGCTATCCAAGATAAAGCAGTTTTCTCTCAGCTTTCAGGAGGATGAATTAAGATGAAACTTCTGTGAAAGTGTACATCTAGCAGTAGGATATGGCATGATGGAGCACTTAATGGTCTGTTGGACCACTGCAAGCAGGGCAGCCTAGCAACGTTACTTTTATTATTATATAGAAATGTCTGAAAAAGACTACCTCAGCCTGTGTAGCAAGTGAAGTAAGTGATTAAGGTACTCAGTTTTTGACTGCCTCTTGCCTAAGCTCTTCTGGACACCTACGCACCACCTATGTAAAAAAAAAAGAATTGTTCTGAGTGTCTGCTGGGATTTTTCTGTGCTGAACAGCCTTTCTCTTTGCATTGTCACAGGCATCGGGAGTGTGTGGCTACAATAGGCACTTGCTATTGTCCTGCAACTATGATACAGATCTCCCGCTATGTAACTGAAATTCTGAAGGAGCCTCTTCAACAATTTAGATACCTCACCTTACAATCCAAATGCACTTGGCTGGCTGTGGATTTTTTACTAATGAGAAGGTTTCTTCTCATATAATTATTAATGCACATGCTATATCGTAGAATTCATAGATTGGTTTGGATTGGAAGGGATCTCTAATGATTACCTAATCCAAACCCCCTGCCACAGGTAGGCACATCTTGACCAGGTAGTTCAAAGGCCCATCCAACGTGGCTGTGAGCACATTCAGGGATGGGGTATCCACAGCTTCTCTGGGCAAGTAGTTCCAGCGTATCACCACCCTCATCTTAAAATAATTCTTCCTTACATCCAGTGTGAATCTACCCTCTTTCCATTCAAAACTATTTCCCCTTGTCCTGTCACTACAGGCCCTGGTAAAAAGTCTTTCTCTGTTTTTCATGTAAGCCCCTTTTGTCTGTTGAAAGGCCACAATAAGGTCTCCCTTGGCGCCTTTTTTTCTCCAGGGTGAACAATCCCAACTCTCTCAGTCTTTCTTCACAGGAGAAGTTTCCCAGCCCTCTGATCATTTTCATGGCCCTCCTCTGGGCCGACTCTAACAGGTCCATGCCTTTCTTGTACTGGGGACCCTATTGCTGGGCACAGTAGTCTAAGTGGTGTTTCACATGAGCAAAGTAGAGGTGGAGAATCACCTCCCTTGAACTGGTGGCCACGCTTCTTTTTATGTAGCGCAGGATACCGTTCACTTTCTGGGCTGTGAGTGCACATTGCTGGCTCATGTCCAGCTTTTTGTCTACCAGTAACCCCAAGTCCTACTCCACAAGGCTGCTCTCAATCAGTTAACTCCCCAGTCTCTACTGATACTCGTGATTGCCTGACCCATGTACAAGACCTTGTACTTGGCCTTGTTGAACCTCGTGATGTTCACATGGATCTACTCTTCAAGCCTGTCAAGGCCCCTTTGGATGGCATCCTTTCCCTTCAGTGAATTTACTGCACCACACAGCCTGCTGTTACCTGCAAGCTTGCTGAGGGTGCACTCAATCCCACTGTGTCACTGATGTAGATATTAAATAGTATTTGTTCAGGTATGGACCCTTGAGGTACACCATTCATTACTGGTTTTCACTTGGGCATTGAGCCCCTGACTACTCTTTAGATGTGGCTCTCCAGCTGATTCTTTATCCATCTAACAGTCCATTCGTCAAACCCATATCTCTTCAATGAAGTGGAAGGACTGTTGTGGGGGACTGTATCAAATGCCTTAGAGAAGTCTAGGTAAATGACATCTGTAGCTGTTCCCTTCTCCACTGATGCAGTGACTCCATTGTAGAAGGCCATTAGCTTATTCAGGCTGTCTCTAGTCACCTCCCAGCTTCCATATGTACTGACATACCTTCCAGGAGGATTTCTCTCTTGAGCTTACCGGGCACAGAGGTGTGGCTGGTTGGTCATTGGTTCCCATGGTCTACCTTTTTACCCTTTTTAAAAGAGCTGAACAGAACTGGCAACTCTTTAAGGACATTTTTCTTAGAGTGAAAAAGCTCTGGAACCTCACATGTAAGAAATCATGAAAGGAAAGCAGAACACCAGCATGGCTGCGTAAGAACCTCCTAGTCAAACAAAAGTGTGATATTTCCCTTTTCCAGTCACTGGGGACTTTGGCTGACTACCATGATTTTTCAAATATGGTACAGAGTGGCTGCGATTTGGCAACTACATTAGTCGGCTCCCTCAGGAACCTGGGATACATCTCAGGTTTCCCGAACTTAGGTATGTTCATGTTCCTCAGCTGGTCAGGAACCTGATCTTCACTTATGATGGGAGGGACTTCATTCCCCCAGTCCCTGCCTTGAGGTGCAGAGGCTTCAGAGATGTGGGAAGCGAGATTATCATTGAAACCTGAGGCAAAAAAAATTGTTGATACTTCGGCCTTCTCAGATGTCACTAGTGCTGGTTTATTTATGAAGGATGAAGCAGGCTACGTTTTTTTTCATCTTCCTTTTCTGGCCAATGTAACTGCAGAAGCCCTTATTATTCTTTACATCCCTTGCAAAATTCAGCTTCAACTGTACCTCAGCTTTCCTGATTCCATCTGTACATATCCAGGCAGCATCCCTATATTCTTCCCAGGGTATATGTACCTGGTTCCATTGCATATATGTTTTCTTCTCATACTTTAGTTTGACTAGGTGGCTCTTACTCAGCTATGCTGTTGTCATAGAATCATTAAGGTTGGAAGAGACCTCAAGGATCATCTAGTCCAACTGTCCTCCTACCACCTATTACTCACTAAAGCATGTCCTTAAGTACCACATCTTACCTTCCTTTCCTGATTTCTTACATGTGAGAATCTACAATGTTTTTCACTCTAAGAAAAAAGTCCTTAAAGAGTTGCCCGTTCTACTCAGCTCTTTTGTCCCTCAGGGCAGTTTCCCAGGAGGTCGTAGAATCATAGAATGGTTTGGGTTGGAAGAGACCTTAAAGATCATCTAGTTCCAACCACCTCTGCCATGGGCAGGGACACCCTCCACTAGACCAGGTTACCCAAAGCCCCATCCAACCTGACCTGGAACACTTCCAGAAAAGGGGCATCCACAACTTCTCTGGACAGCCTGTTCCACTGCCTCACCACCCTCACAGTGAAGAATTTCTTCCTAACATCTAATCTAAATCTACCCTCCTTCAGCTAAGGCCCTTGTCCTGTCACTTCATACCCTTGTAAACTGCCCCTCTCCAGGTTTCCTGTAGGCCCCCTATCAGGGACTGGAAGACCGCACTTAGGTCTCCCTGGAGCCTTCTCCAGGCTGAACAAGCCCAACTCTCTCAGCCTGTCTTCATAGGAGAGGTGATCCAGCCCTCTGCTCATTTATGTGGCCCTCTTCTGGACTCACTCCAACAGTTCCATGTCCTTCTTATCTGGGGAACCCCAGAGCTTGATGCAGTACTCTGGGTGGGGTCTCATGACAGCAGAATAGAGGGACAGAATCACCTCCCTCAACCTGCTGGTCACGCTGCTTTTGATGCAGCCCAGAATTAGACTGGCTTTCATGTATTGCCAACTCATAGAATCATAGAATCTGTCAGGTTGGAAAAGACCTCTGAGATCATCAAGCCCAACCACCAACCCAACACCACCGTGTCTACTAAACCATGTACTGAAGTGCCATGTCTACATGCTTTTTGAATATCTCCAGGCATGGTGACTCCACCACCTCCCTGGCGAGCCCATTCCAATGCCTGACCACTCTGTCAGTGAAGAAATTTTCCCTAATTTCCAATCTAAGCCTCCCCTGGAGCAATTTGAGGCCGTTTCCTCTTGTCCTAGCACTTGTTGCTTGGGAGAAGAGACCAACACCCACCTTACTACAAAATCCTTTCAGGTAGTTGTAAAGAGTGATAAGGTCTCCCCTCAGCCTCTTTTCCAGACTAAAGAACCCCAGTTTCAGAATTACAGAAGAATATACCAATGCACACAGCATGGCTGGAGGAGCCAGAAGCCACCGCTCATCTTGAGCTTCTCATCAACCAACACCCCCAAGACCTTCTCCTCAACGCTGCTCTCAATTCATTTTCCACCCAGTCTATAGCTGTGCTTGGGAATGCGTTGACCCATGTGTGTGTAGGGCCTTGCCCTTGGCTTTGTTGAACTTCATGTGGTTCGCACGGGCCCACCACTCAAGCCTGTCAAGGCCCCTCTGGATGGCATCCCTTTCCTCCAGCATATTGACCATATCATACAGCTTGGTGTCATTGGAAAACTTGCTGAGGGTGCACTCAATCCCACTGTCCATGTCACTGACAGAGATGTTAGTGTTGGTCCCAGTACCAACCCCTGAGGAACACCACTCGCCACTGATGTCCACTTGGACATCAAGCTGTTGAATACAACTCTTTGAGTGTGACCATCTAGCCCATTCCTTATCCATCAAGTGGTCCATCCATCAAATCCATGCCTTTCCACATTAGAAACAAAGGATGTTGTGTGGGACAGTGTCAAATGCTGTACACAGGTCCAGGCAGATGGCGTCGCTTGCAATTCCCTTATCCACCAACGCTGTAACGCCATCATAGAAGACCACCAAATTTCTCAGGCATAATTTGCTCCTAATGAAGCCATGTTGGCTGTTGACAATCACCTCCTTATTTTTCATGTACCTTGTAGGGAATCCCGTTCGGAAGATCTCGCGTTGTACGGTTAGCTTAGACACACCCCTATAGCTTGCACAGAGCCCCACAGTGGCCATATCCCATAAAGGGAGTATATAAACCTGTGACGCAGTTTA
>VWZZ01008418.1:260963-303768 GCA_013399095.1 Psophia crepitans | reverse complement strand
CTTGGCCCCGAGGTGAGAGTCCTCAGGGGTGAGGTGTTTGTCCTCAGACTCCAGAACCAGTAGTTGAAGTCCCCCATTGCAGCTCCAAGAACACGGAAAGCAACAGTACCTGAGCATAGTTTTCAGGAGGATCTACTCCATGATCTTCCCATGCACAGAGGTGAGACTGACTGGCCTGTAGTTCCTCCTTTTTTCCCTTTTTAAAAAATGGGGATTCTATTTCCCCTTTTCCAGTCAGTGGGAACTTCACCGAACTGCCACAACTTCTCAAATATGATGGACAGTGGCTTAGCAACTTATCTGCCAGTTCCCTCAGGACCCACGAGTATATCTTGTCAGGTCCCATGGAGCTGTGCACCTTCAGGTTCCTTAGATGGTCTTGAACCTGGTCTTACCTTACAGTGGGTGGTTATTCATTCTTCTAGTTCCTGCCTTTGCCTTCTATGACTTGGGCAATGGTCCCTCCACTAATTCTTTAAACAACTGAAAGTTTCCTCTCCTACAATTTAGGGTCCTGAAGTCTACTTTTCACCTAGTCCATATACCTCAGATTGTGAATTCCACCATGGCATGATCGCTGGAGCCCAAGCTGTCACCAGTCTTGACACCTTTAATTAGTTCACCCATGCTTGTAAGTAACAGGTCAAGTAATACTTCTCTGTTTGGGATGTTTATCATCTGGATTAAAAAACTATTTTCAATGCACTTCAAGAGTCTCCTGGACTATTTACAGCTTGCTGTGCCACTTTTCAAACAGATGTTGGGGTGATTGAATTCCCCCAGCAGGATCATAAGATATAAGTTTGGGTGAGATCTAAGGACAACTGATTCTCATTTTTTAAAAAAATGAGGCCCCCAGCCTGTGAACATGACACTTCCTGAAATAAAAATGCTTTGCCTACCAGCTCCCCTGGTTGGGAGGCCTATAGTAAACACTAACTATGAGGTTTCCTTTGTTTGCTTGGCCCAAATTTACCTAATTTAAGCTCTCAACCTGTTCATCACTCTTTTCCAAAGACAACTCTGTACAGTCAATTAATTTTCTTATGTAAAAAGCAACCACGCCACCCCTTCCTTCTTCCCTTGTCTCTTCTGAACAGTTTATAGCCATCAACTGCAGCCCTCCTCATGTGATTCATCCCATCATGTTTCAGTGATAACAATTATGTAGCTTTCTAGCTGTGTAGTGGCTTCCAGCTGCCCCAGTTTGTTATGCGGCATGCATTGGTATAGAAGCACCTCAGTTGGGCAACTGACCGTGTCACCTTTTTAGATGATCACACTGTAATTCCTTTGAGGTATTTCATGGGTGTTTCCCAGTTGGTTCTTAATACATGAGCAGTCCCTGGCTCTTCTCTGCTGGTCAACACTTCCTCCTCTTCCCCACTGTATCTCTGACTGAAGAAATTTGGTAACATATTTTGTACCACTTCAATATTGGATCTCTCATTGGAACTTCTGAAAATCTTGCTCATACAATTTTGTCAGCCACCTTCACTGGGTGGCAGAATTCTCCTCAGCTCGGACAACCAACTTCATAGAGAGTTTTCCTGGTCTTAAACAAACAACAATATTTTTCTAGTAGGGATTTCTTACAGTCAGTCCATTTGCAATGTTATAGCAGCAGAAAAATACTTCATATTCTGGGAAAAATAAAGTATTTTTTTTCACTCTGTGACCTGATCTCTTGTTGATTTCTTTTATATTTCCGAAAAGACACTGTGTATGCCAACATAATCTCACTTTGGCATGGGATAGATGACTCTAATTCGGGTCATCAAACTCATGACAAGTTTGGTGAACTTTGGTATCTCAGAATAATTTTTCTCTCTTCTATCTGGACCAAATGTCCTTGAAAGTGACATCTTTGCTGGTGGATTAAAAAAGAAGAAAAGAAAGACTAACACACCAAAACAGAGACAGAAGTTCTAATGAACCTGCAACGAAGTCTGGAATAGCTTGTTTTACTGTGCTTGGTCAGCAGTGCTTTTCATCTTTCTTGCTTTTAGGTCCTTTGCATTAGGAAACTTCACCCTACCATGTGTGGAATTGTAGGTCAGTTTTATTGTAGTGCTTTGGGAAAAAAAAAAAAAAGGCTCATTTGATTAATTTATAACTGACATAATCTACTCATACTAGGCAGAAGGTTTCTAAAAGGAATTCATTGAAGTGTGTTACCAGCTGCCAAATGCCTCTCTTACATTGTTAGTGGCTAGACTGGTGATGTCCCTTATGAGACTGTAGCTTTTGCTCTTGATTGGTGAAAAATGCCCTTCTGGTAATCATCACCTAGAAGACTCATGAGACCAGTGGTAAGGGAGTCTCCTATAATTTTTTTAATTTTTTTTTAGATGAGAATCAGTTGTCCTTAGATCTCACCCAAACTTATATCTTATGAGAGCCTCCCATTTTTACACTCATGGTCTTAGTGACTTTCTCTGCAAAACTCTATTCTACTGCAGATGTAGTGAGACTGTTTGGTATCACTGACTGGTTGTCTTCTTTTTCAGCTTTGACAAGATCCAGTCTTTTCAGGGGTATAACGGCATTCCTTGTGTTTCTTGGCAGAAATAATATACTGCTCCAGAAATTACCTCAAATACCTCAAACTGGCTACTTACTTTCTCCTAAGAGTCATGTCATGGTGTAGTCACCTGTCTTCAATAATCTACCTGTGCTATTATTTGGAAACTTGCATTTTTTTAAGATTTTGTTGGCAAAGAGTATGGCTACCTGGCACCTTCACTGCTGTGCTACACAATGTCAGAAAGTAGCTGAGAGGCAAGCAAAATTGCTATTGTGAGTAATCTGCTCTCGTGCATATGTAATGCCTGTGCCATCTGAATGGACCATGTATGTCAAAGACTTTCATTACTGTGAAGCAAATAACTGGTTAGTTTCACCACTGTGTGACCTTCAACAACGCATTATGGCCACTTTGCTGCTTCAGTTCAGGACAGTGAGTCTCTCCAACACCATGGTAAACCTCCAATGGTTACTTCTTAAAGGAGAACAAATATAAAACCTGACTGTCAAAGAATCACAGAATTATCGAATGGTTTGGGTTGGAAGGGGCCTCAAAGACCATCTAGTTCCAGCCCCCTGCCATGGGCAGGGACACCCTACACTAGACCAGGTTGCCCAAAGTCTATCCAACCTGGTCTTGAACTCTTCCAGAGAGCGGGCCTCCACAGCTTCTCTGGGGTCTTGAACTCTTCCAGGGATGGGGCCTCCACAGCTTCTCTGGGCAACCTGTTCCAGTACCTCACCAGTCCTACCACAGTGATTACTGTGAAAGCTTGAGCAAGTATTGGTTTTGACATTTGTGTTATGGTAGCTTTGGATAAAGAATTAATCTGTGATTTCCAGAAGGGAAATTTAGGAAATAGGAGGAACTGACTGCTCCTTCTAGATTTTATTAAGAACCTAATTAGGTTAGTAGGATTGAAGTAGTAAGACTTGTCAGCTTTCCCAGAAAGCTGGGAAAGCTTTTTATTTCACCAAGGCCTGATGGTTTTAATTTCTAATCCAAGACTATAATATAAAGAGAGAAAAAGAGGGACATCATGTAGATTAGCAGAAAAACAAAACAATGAAATATTTTAAATAGAAAGGGACCTGGGGAAGTCTCCTGTCCCAGCCCAGAGCAGGCTCAGCTAGAGGGCCCAGACCAGGCTGCTCAGGGCTTTACCCAGTCAGAGTGTGAAAAGCCCCAAGGATGGAGACATCCCAACCACTCTGTGTCTTGGCTCCACTTCTGGGTTGTCCCCATAGGGAAAAGGCTTCTCCTTATCTCCAGCCTGATTCTCTTGCGTTTCAGCTGTGCTGCAGACTCTTACCCTCCCCCCATGCACTGCTGTGAAGAGTCTGGCTGCATCTCCTCCATCACTTCCTGTCAGTTCCTGAGATACTTTTGAGTGCCACCAAAACCATCCCTCCTCCCAGATGAACCAGCCCTTGTCCCACAGGTTTTCCTCACAGGGCAAGGGCTCCAGCCCCACAGTCTTGGTGGCCTCCCCTCAACTCCCACCAGTTTGTCAATGATTTTTCTGCATTTGAGGCAGCATTCCTTAGGTAGTCTGAGTGCAGAGAAGAGGGGATGGTCCCTCCCTTAGCTCTCAGGGCCACATACTGCTCATGCTACCCAGCGTGCTGCTGGCCCTTGCTGCTGCCTGGGTACACGGATGGCACCTGCTCAGCTTGCTGCCTGGTTGTTGCCCCAGAGCTGCTCCCTGGACCCAGCCTGTATCACTGCAGGGCTCTGCCTTCCCAGGGCAGAGATCAACATTCATCCTTGTTAAATTTGACACAGTCCCTGAAGTATTTGACTCTTGGCCCCCCCAACTTGGTGTTGCATCCAAAGCTGAGGCAGGTACCCTCCATCTCCTCCTTCAGCTCACTGATAGAGGTGTAAAACAGGCTCTTTTTACAACAGAAGTTCTTGAGGAATGCCACTCATAACTGGCTTCCAGACAGAGCACAAATGATTAATCCTTTAAACCTGACAACCCAACCAATATTTCACTCATGTAGCTGTCTCCTGTCCCAGACTATAATGTCTGAACCTGAATGTGAAAATAGCATGGGAGAATAGATTGAAACCTTTGCTAAAGTGGAGATAAATGACATCCACTGCTCTCCTTTTTACTCTTGGTAAATACATGTTGTGTTTTACCTGCAACCACCACCACCTTCATGTGCATGGAAGAGATTTCCAAGAGGACTCACTGCATGAATTTCCCAGGGGTTGAAAAGATACTAACTGGCTTGTAGTTCAGCAGATCACCCTTCTTGCTCTTTCTAAGAATGGATACCACACTTGCCTTTAGTCATTAGAAGATGCATGACCTGCATAACCTGTCCGAGATGTTAGGGAGTAGCTGTGTGTCCTGCTTTCAGCTGAGAGAGAGTTAATTTTCTTCACAGCAGCTAGCATGGGGCTGTGGTTTGGGTTTGTGCTGGAAGCAGCGCTGATAGTGCAGAGATGTTTTTGCTGTTGCTGAGTGATGCTCACACAGAGCCAAGGCCTTTGCTGCTTCTCACACCGCCCCGCCGGCGGGATGGCTGGGGGTGTGCGGGGAGTTGGGAGGGGACAGACAGGGCAGCTGACCCCAACTGACCAAAGGGATATTCCATACCATATGGCGTCATGCTCGGTTTATAAGGGGCTTGGGGGGAAGAGGAAGAGGGAGGCAATGGCGGCATTTAGAGTGATGACATTTGTCTTCCCAAGTAGCCGTTATGTGTGACGGAGCCCTGCTGCCCTGGGGCGGCTGAACCCCTGCCTGCCGTGGGGAGTGGGGAATTAATTCCTTGTTTTGCTTTGCTTGTGCGCGTGGCTTTTGCTTTACTCATTAAACTGTCTGTATCTGAACCCACAAGTTTTCTCACTTTCACTCTTCCGATTCTCTCCCTTTTCCTGATGGAGGGGAGCGAGCGAGCAGCTGCATGGGGCTCAGCTGCCGGCTAGGGTAAAACCACGACACTATGCTAAGGAGTCAGACAGTTTGCTCATGAGATACTTTGGATGCATCCTTTCAGGTCCCCTGGACACATGAGGGTCAGGATTTGTCAAGAGATATCAGACTCAATCCTCATCCACTCCCAGTACCTCCTTTCTTCCTTGAAACCTGTCCCTAGGCACAGAGGCCTGGGAGACCCTTTCAGTGAAGGCCAAGGTGCAGAAGGCACTGAGCATCCCACAGCCTTGTCTATGTCCATGGTCACTAGATAGAATCTGGATAATTAAAAGCAGGACAGTAATCAGACCATAAAGCTTGATCATATTAGTCTGAGCTGGGTCTGCTTAGGTTTAGAGTAGGAAAAGCATCAATTGTCCAGGCTAGGAGCTTTCTTCTCTTGAATGGGGATGCAAGGTAACCAGTAACCAGTTACAAGGATTTTCTGTCTCTTCCTATTATCAGAGCAGCACAAAGGGTCTGGAAGAGAGCTGAGGATGTGTCCTTTATCTGAAGATAAATAATCAGAAAAATACTTTGTAGAATTTTTGTGTTGGGTTTTTTCCCACTCTCTCAAGGCAGATGCCAGAAAACTGGTCCACACATATCTTTTTTTTTCTTTTTTTTTTCTTTTTTTTTTGTTTTGTTTCCCCAGAAACAACAGTGAGGAACACAGTGATGTATATACTTAAATTAATGAATCAAATGTTAAGTTTGGTTAGCAATGACTGCTGTGTAACCTAAAGGATCAGAGAGGACTGTGGTCTTCTTTGAGGTTCCTCAGAAAAATCGAGGAGGTATGAGAGGTGGTATGGAAAAATTCCTGGGCAATACTTTTCTTATGCTAGGAAGTTCTCTCAACAGACAAAATCTTTGCTTTGGTGACTTCTTTTACCATAAAAGGTGAAACATAAAACTGGAGTCAAGCTATTGAAAGACTTGAAAAAATCTAGGACGGTGATATGATAAATAGAAAACTTAAAAAACAAGGGAAATATCTGCTTGCCTCCAGGAGATCTGGTGAATGGATTTTTCATGTCCAACATGTCATTAGTGATCATTTACTTTGACCATCACCATAACATAATGCTGAATTTCTACTTGAAGTTACTCCCAGCTGCGTGTAGCTACAGCCTCATGTCTGAATGACATTTGGTTTTGATCTAAGAATGCTACATGACAGAAAATTGTCCCTGGTTCCCTGTCCCTAAAATCACTAACCCTCCCTTCATTTTAAGTGTCCAGTTAGGGCTATCTAAGCTATAGAGTTTTAGCTGCTTTAGTACTTAACTTCTATCCTCTGAATTGAACCCGATTTTTCCTTCACTACCTGCAGGGCATGGTTTTCTTTTTCCATTAGCTGTAACTTAAGTTTCTAATTTAACTGTCTGTTCTGTGCTTAATCTAGATGCCTAAAGTACAGAGTATGGATATGCTCTCTCCTTTTTTTCTCATTTGATATCTGTTCATCTTACTGAAGTAGTTTGTCGGGAGTTGTAGAATATCTCAAGTTGGGCGGCATCCATTAGGATCAACTCCCTGCTCCTCACAGGACTACCCAACTCTGAACCATGAGACCATTGTCCAGATGCTCCTTGAACTCTGACAGGCTTGGTGCCATGGCCAGTTCCTGAGGAGCCTGTTCCAGGGACCGACTACCTTCTCGATGAAGAACCTTTCCGATGTCCAATCTGAACTTCCCTTGATGCAGCTTCATTCCATTTCCTTGTGCTCTAACGCTGGTCACCAGAGAGAGAAGATCAGCATGGTACAGAAGGTCTGAAAAGATATGTCCAAATGTGACCTTTAAACATCAGTGGAAGCCAGAACAAATATAAACTATTTAGAGAACACTCAGTAGTTACTGTATTTCAAAACTGACCAGTATAAAACATCTTGCCCTTGAGCACTGAGAACTCAACGGAAATGTGTTTTAAATTAAGGAGCTATAAATGTCTGATTTCCTCTAAATTGTGTGGAGAAGACAATAGAAATGGGACCATTAGAAAACTGGTGAAACATTTAACACATGCGGTTCAAATATGAGGCTGATCAGAGAGAGCAGAATAAATGTGTGAGATACCATTTGCAGTGTTGGTGCAGTGTGAAGGGTACAGGTACGTACCCAAAGAAGAAGGGGAAGATGCTTTATTTGAAGGCATAAACAGTTGTAACACTGAAGTTGAAAACTGATTAATAACACCTTCTTGAAGTTACTGGTTTTGTCTCGTGGAGGAAAGGGGGGCAGATGGAATGACCTCACCAAGGACCTGTGACAAGGAGAGGGAACACTGCCTTCCCAACTGTCCTGCCTGCAGGCAAACAGGGTGAGAGAAAAGGTACTGTGTGTCTGCTAACAGGAAGAAGGGAATGAGCTTTGGTGCTGCTAATTATTTTCAAGGGGAATACCAGAAGAAATCATTAGGGAGGAGTGGAGACTGGGCTATAGAGGCAGGAATACAGGGTGTTGACAGATGCATGACTGAGATGAGGGAGGATGAGGCATTAACATCAGTCTTAGAATTTACTTTCATTAGAAGAAAAAAAAATCAAAGGGCTGGTATGGATGAAGACATGTTAATTAACTAGTGGGAAGGAGAAGAGGAAGACATGAACTAAGAAAATGGGGCTTTGTGGGACTAATCTTCAGAGAGTATTTTTAAGTTGAAGAATATCAGACATAGTTTTGTGGACACTTTCAAAATCCCAATATAAGGGCTTTAAATGTGAAAATATCACATTTTTTTTCTGGTGTTAAACAGCTGAAACACAGATGCGGCCTGTACCCTAGGAACTTGAGTCAATATAGAAAACTGACAGTACTTTTTCACTTCATGAATGATGGCTGTATGGAATACATTTCTGAGAAAACCAAGTTAAGCAGTCATTTAATGATATCCGGATAACTTGATTTGTTCCAGGGGAGGTGAAGATGCCAAAGAAGTAAGGTAAAAAAGTTCAAAAGTGAGCTTTTGATATATTTCAGAAGGTTTAATATCTTTTCCTGTCCCTAAATTTTAGTATGTACTTACCTCTGATTAACCTTTCACCCCATTTGCTTGGCAGAACAATGGTATCTTTGTTAAACTCTCAGCAGAGCTACTGATTCATTGTGTCCTACTTAATGTCTATTAGTAATCCTTCAGTGTATCTGTGGTGGGTTTTTTCTTTTTTTTTCTTTTCCTTATCAAAACAACAGAAACAAAAAATAGCACTCAGACCATTCTGCCTTATATTTCAACCCCAAATGCTGAAACGTGAGAGGGAAGTAATTTCTTTTTAACCATTCCAACATATTCCGTATTGAATGTTAGCTTTAAAAGCAGCAAAGTCAAGACCTGCACTGTTTTCTGAGATGAAAGAAAAGCACTAGGGGTTTTATGCCTCATTGTTCTGCCATATCTGGAAGTCCATGGAAATAACCACCAATTGAAGATTTTTGCCAAAACATTATGGTAAAATTTTCCAGAGTATATGAGTGACATTAACGTTAGTTCTCAAAAGGATTCCACAGTCACTGAGGCCTTTGCTGTGTTTTATTTTTTATGTACATAAGTATTTTATGTATTTGTCATTATAGTGAGTATCTTCCTATATCGCCCACATTGTGTACCATAGTGTGGGACCTATAGAACACCCATGTGCCTCCTGTTGAATATAAATTGTCTGAGTACATAGCAATATTGGACCATGATCTCTGTCTTCAAGCAACACAGATACAGCAGTAGGTCTTTATGCATTAGATATATAATCTTCACAACAGTCCCCAGAGGAGTTTGACAAACTGTGGAACTGAAGAGTAAATAAGTCAACTGCGGTATGCCTAAATTTATTATTTACGTATCACAGCGAAAGTATACAGAGAACTCATTCCATTTGTACTTTCTGTGCAGTCTTCATACTGGATTTGCCATGCTAGACTGAAATGTAACGCACCCAAAAATATGAAAGTGCTGCTTTTGCCTAAAGGCTTGGGGTGTTCAACTTTTTTATTAACATTTCTTATCACAAAAGCCCAACCACTATCCTTTGTTAGTAAGCACTTGAGGTCGTATTCTCTTACTATTGATGAAAGCATTAACTGTTGATTTCATAGAAATAAATCTTTTAGTGAAAATTTAATGGCTAATAATAGTTAAATTAATGGTTAATAGTGTGGTCTCTTTACAGCACCTGAAACTTTCATGAGAATTTGTTACATCTCTAAATTTAAGTAACTAAACACATGAATTTTTATGGATCTGCAGAGAGCCACAGTAGCTGAAATAGGTTTTGCAGGCGAGATGTTTGCTTTAGACCCTACAGCCTTAACTGAAACAGTTATTAAATCACTTATTGTCACTCACTGTAAATCACTTTTATAATAGAGATCAAAGTATTACTTACACAGCACTGTGAGTAGGCACAGCACTTCACAGGTGTCTGAACATCATGAAGAGTTTTACCACCTAAATAAGATACAATTTAGCTAGTAAAAAAACTAAAAAAAAAAAAAAAAGAGAGAAGCCCAGGAGCAATTGCATTGAATTTGTTGTAGGCAATGTGCCAGTTTCAAAAGCACTGTTGTACCACAGAAGGTTAGCAACGCCAACCTATTCAATCTGTGCACAGTGCTTTTGGAAACAAACAGATCAAATGGTTGAAACAGAATCAAATACTATTCTCTTTCAATTAGCTCATTGTTCGTTGGCTAGACAGTCAAGGTCTGATTCCAGACAGTGCTATACCATCACAGACCTTGGACTGGAAGCGTGAATGCAAAAGTGCATTCATTGAGAATGTCTGCAAGGTAAATGTTTTCACGTCTGAGGTTGAAAGCTGAGGATAGTTAGTGATCTTATCATGAAGAAATTCAGTTAGTCTTTCCTGACATCTTCTCTTGTCACCCATCTGGGAAGGATTATCTCACATGTGATCAAAATAATCCCCTTTCTTTTGTACATGGGCCATAACCTGTTCTCATGTCTCATAGCAAGCCCTCATCAAAGCAGAAGACCTGCCTGGGTTTTGAAGTGTGCAGGGTCCATGATCAGTGATCTCATCCAGTTACTACAAACTGGATAATACAAACCTGGGCGATAGAAAAAAAAATAGCTATTATGGGAAGGTTTGGAGACTTTTTTTCCCCTTTCCTTGATGGTGCTGTGTGGAACCAAAGTCATACATCATTTATGTAGTCAACTTAGGTTAATTTTTTTTAAGGGTTTTGAAACCTCAGGACTGCAACTAATCTGTCCTTGCTAGCTGCTTGCCACCAAGTTACCAGTCCTGCTGAGCTGACAGTATGTTCCCATCTTACTGCAAGTTTGGTGAAGAGACACGAATTTATGTACAGCAGCACTGAGTGGGAGAGGTTGTTGGAACACGATGCTGCTTCCACAAAGTGCTTCTCTCTGGCTGTCATTAGACTCTTGGTTTTTCAATACTAGTTTTAGTGTGGTAAAGTGGGAATATTTGTTTACCTCATGGGGAACTTCTGAAGCTGGTTTTATTATTAATTTACAGTCAGTCAGTTCTTTCATTGTTTCTCAGTTAAAGAGAGTGAGTTCAGAGGTATTGGGTGAGCTCAAAATAGCCACATAACTTCTCAAATATGCCACCAACTCTGCAATAGCTGTTGGGCTAGCTGTTTCATCCCATGATGCCCAGCCACCTACTGCAGCTGCAGTCTTTTGAGCACTTGCAGCTGCCTAGTGTGATTGCTGCGTAAGATGTGGATAGTCTGAACTCCTAATTAGCAACAGAGGGATGTAGAAGGCATGTGGTGCTGTAAAATATTGAGTACCTTTAAAGGTTATATGTTACCAACCCCAAAAGAAAATTCCTACTGAAAATCCCTAGGGTCTTGAAGTGTGAGGACAAAGAAAAAAGGTAGAGAACTTTTGAAAGTTGGAACCTGTAACCTGAGTGTAAGCCTAAGCACTTATTTGTTTATAGTACTGTTGAAATAGAAATGTAAAAAAATGTAATTATTTGAGGGATTGTTTTGTGTGCTTCTCCTCTTCCCTCTCTTCTCCAGAAGCATGCACGGTATGTTTTCTGAGTTGTTTTGTGACTGAAAATGGGAAGTGATAAATATTTTTTAGAGTGTGTATTCCTGGGTCTGGAAGATATTTTCTGGACGAACATTTTGATGGGCTGTGTACATCGCATTCCTCTTCTGTGAAAATCAATAGCAGCATAATACATGGACACAATCCTTAAAGAAAACAAAGCTTTGCAAACACAATTTTAAAACTACTAAACGTTAAGGGATTTTTCCATCTGTGTACTATCCAGAAACTCACAGTACCTCTGGTGCCAATTAATCTAATTCGTTTGCTTATTTGGGCAATGTTTTCAAGTGCCACTAAACTCTCTCAGGCCTTGGCATACAATTAAAGGAGAAGGTTTCAGTAGTTACAAAAAAAAAAGGAAGAAAAAAGGAACAACGATATCATATTTAAATGTCTTTGTGAGAGCTCATGAGTAAATGTGTATACCGTTTATCCAGATGCATGTGCAAACATGAGTCTGTTACTGATTTGAAATATTAAGTGGTTTCAAGACTTTTGTCTTTCATTTCAATTTGTTTGAAACGTTAATCATGTACCGGCTTTTAAAAAATTTAAGAAAATTCTTTCTTCAGGCATGCTTTTTTTTTTTTGGTCTTAATTCCTTTCTCATCTCTTTCCTTCACTGCTTGTCTTTACTGTTATGTCTTGTTCCTGGTTCAAAGACCAGAATGGAGCAGAGTAATAGAGAGGTGGAAGAGGACATGTGGCTTTTTAGGTCAACTTCGCATTTGCAATGCTCCCTCAGCAGCAGTGGGCTGTGGACATACAATGAACAGTAAGGCTTTTATTTTTAGCTTACTACTTTTAAAAATAGATATTTGAAAGTACTTGCCTACAGGAGAGTGAAAATACTGTGTTGCAGTGTTCCAGACAGTGAGTTTATGCAAAACAAATGCCACCTCCCTCTCTTGACACTGCTAATGGTACCTGAGTGTAGACCTGAAAGCTGTTCAGACTTTGAAGCAACTTCGTTCTTGGATAGCTGTGGGCTCCAGCCTGCTCGCTCTTCTGTGTAGACGTCCTTCTCTCATGCCAGAGAACCCCCAGCCATGCATGACCCAGCCCTGGCAGCAGGTGTCCAAGAGCTGTTTGGAGAACTAGTGTCACCTTCCAGTCCCATGTCCTGGTGTCCTCAGGTCTGCAACTCCAAACAGCAATCAGCTTTGCTGTGTATGACATTGTAACCCCATCTGTAACTTGAGGAGTGTCTTCATGCTTCTCTCATTCTCCTTCCTCCGCTCTCCTCACGTCTCAGCCCCTCCCCATCCCCACCCCCCCTCAGGGTCTTTGCTCCCTCCATGTCATCACATACATCTAACGCTGGGGCAAAATTAAAGCCTGGGTAAAAAATGAAAGACGATATAGACACCAAGTTTTAAATTAGATGAGATGCAATGGTTTCGTAGGGGAAGAAAGGTCTCTCCTAGGCTGCCACTAAGCGAGAATGTAGAAGTTTACTAGTGACTAATCATTTTGATCCCACTCTTTCAAAGAGCAGTAAAATATGACTGCAGTAGGAAACTAAGCGGGTGGTCGGTTGAGTGAAATTTGATTTTGAAAACAAACGATGCATAAATATACAGGGCATAAAAGAAAGTTACCGCAGCTGATTACACTTTTTTTTTTTTAAAAATTGTCCTCTAGCTTTGTTTTACTGGGCAATCTTGCTATGGATATAGTATCAACACTATGAGATATGGAGAATCAGGATGTTTGAAGTTAATGGGACAAAACACATTAATCTACTTATAGGCAATTCGAATAGTGTGAGTAATTCTATGCCAGCAAGTGTCTTATGTTCCTGTGTTATTCCCTTCAGAGCAAGTGAGAGTTCACGGTCTTAGGTTTCCTAAAATGGAATTAGATACCTAGAAGCCTGCAGTTTGTTTATGTTTCTCTTCAAGCTAATGGAACAATGTGGTTGCATTCAATTAAACCTTTTCTTCTAGCGTTTGGAATCTTCGAAACATCTTTGTGTTTTTTGATCTCCGTGTAACTGCATTTATTCTAATTAGATTCAGCCCTGCACTGAGACTCTGGCGTATAAATGCTAAAATAAGCAAAACATCCACTTGAATGTTGCCAGTTGCTGCTCTCCCACGGCAATCTCGAAAGCAAGAAAGTGCTACAGTCTTGTGTGTGTGTGTGTGTGTATATGTGCAAACATCCATTATATTTTGCTTGGTTACCATTAATTTTCGCAACTTCTTAAAAATAATATGAGGCAAAAGAGTGTCCCATTTCTTGCTTAGAGGGAACTAGATTTAATACATGGGGCCATGGAGAGTATATTTATTATACATTTTAGCCTCTTATGATACTGAAAATCCTGTCAGAAGGTGTTTATGGCGCAATGCCTTGTTTCTCACAGGAGTCACTGAAAAATCCTTGAGAGGAAGCTAAAGGAAGCTGCACTGTTGACAAATAAGGATTAACTAGTTTGTATGGGAAATCTGTTGGTTGTGAACCCCAGACTTCAAGATATCTTGCTTTTTACTCTCTAGCCTCAGTGGTTGTTCTTCTCAGACATTAACAATGCTCAGGACCAGCTCGTTGACTAATTTGGGGAGTGGAGAATAAGAACAAAAGTAGGAAAAGAAGAGAAAGTGACTCTGTCTTTGTTTTCCCATTGTAGTTCGTGAACAAGATGGAATAAAATGATCAGGGAAAACTTTGCACCTAATTGGTTTCTGCCTTCCTTTACTGAAAGAGCTCTCTGAAAAGCAATGAAACACACAGAGCACACTAATGGAAAGTGGCTGTCACAGACCACCATCGTGTCCAGGACCCAGTGGGCTCCCATCTCTGCTGAAGGACTGGCTGATAATTTTGCATGGATCAGGCCCTCACTCCTGTAAAACCCAGTATCAAAGTTCTCTATTAGATGCACCTGCACTGGGTTGTTTGTTGTCTTCAGCATCTAGCTTCACATGTGTTGTTTTTCCTGGTTTTAAAGGCAAAGGAATCTCTTTTGCTATGGATCATAACGCAGATAACTGGATAAAATAGACATCTGCACAGTAAATAACATTACTCAGATTTTAAATCCCCCTTGACTTATTCTCAGCTACCTCATATTTAATGGAAATGGAGATTGCAGACATCTGGACATTTTTTTCCCAAAGAAATGTAGAGTTGATTTGCATGTTGTTTTGTTTCGTTTGTTTTGTTTTGGTTTTTTGTAGTAAAACTCTTTGAGGGGTGTATTTAATTTCTTTTATTTATGAATATTTTACAGGTCCAGTTCAGGAGATTGGGAGGACATGAGTATCCTGAAGATAAAATGTTAATAAAAATTTAATTCTAGGGATTTTTTGTGTGTTTGTGGTAATTTTTTTTTTTTAAAACAGGAGCTGTTGACACAAAGATATGGGAATAGTATGTACTGGATTTTAAAGCTCATGTATGCAGAGGCAGTTCTTGTTTCAGAGTTAAAAGCAAGTGTTTCTATTTTAGTGGCTAAAATCTAAAGAGCTGCTTCATGGGTGGCTTAGGAGTCAGGAAAGTCAGCTATGGATTTGGAGCTTGCAGGGCATGAAGGGAGAAGATATTTCAAGGGGAACTCAGCTTGGTTTGTCAGTGGAAGTTTACACTGCTAAATTAATATTAGGAGCACTTATGGATCTGGCCACCTGTAACTGGCAATGTAGAAGAGCAGTGGTCAATCATACAAACAAAAGCTTAGTTGGAGGCTGCAACAGCTGATGCATGAGTTGCAGTTCAACTCTTTCCTGTAGTATTTCCCTCATTCCTCTGCAAGTGTTCACCACACTGAGCCAGCTCTCATAGCCTCTCCATGGCCACTGGCAGACGTGTTACTCTTTGGCAGCTCTCTGCTTTCCTGAGCAGGGTCCCAGAAACGCCACCTTCTCGCAAATGATTCCTCTTCCTCCAGCAAGGTCTCGGATGTTACTTGTGCAGGAAGTGAGGCAGAGTATTTATACAGATGACATGATCACTTGAGCCCTTTTCCCTGAGGCTGATAAAAAGGCACAGCGTAGGTTTGCATTAAATACTGATAAAGCACGGGTTTCTTAGCTAGTCTCTAGTTTACTCTGTTGTTTCATCAGATAACACATTTCATGTCAACTGACTTGTTTGCTGCAGACATGCTGGTGAGACTTGCATAAGTTCTATGGAATACTTTTAATAATTTATTATTTATGTAGTTTATCTTACTAGCACTTTTACAGTTTTAATACTATCACCAAGAATTCTGGAAGAAGCATAAAAAAAGAATGAAAAGTTGCTTCATGACATTTTTGCTCTAAGCAGAAGGTGACTGTAATCTGGTGTGTTATGTTTTATGTTCCTGTGCTGCCAGAAAGGCTGTGATACTCAGCTAAGGCTCTGGGGAAGTGATGCGTCTTTCAGACATCAAGAATGCAAAAACCCAGGAGGAAAATGGCTAAATGGTACACCACTTCTATGGTTTGTCATATTATGTCATGACAGCGTTGCATGTAGAAACAAGAGCTAACCATGTTAGAAGAGTGTTTTTGCACTGATACATATATAACTCAAGACAGCAAGCTCATTCATGATAAAGTTTTATAGCCATAAAATGAAATTTAGCTGAGACCGTTATGGAGTCTATTATCATTTGTGAAGTCATTGCATGTTGAGGAGCATGTGGTACAGTTAAACAATTGCTTGGCAATCATCACTCCTCAGCCCACAACAAAAATTCAAAAGCCTGTGAAAAACCCACCTAGAAACACCATGCAAAATGATCACCAGAACAGCATGGAAGTGTATGATTAATAAAACCCCTGTGAATCATTTTGTTGGTTCTACTATAACTGTTGGCCTCAAAGCATTTGGTCATAAGTTCAGTGACACTACTTACAGCATTTTGATGGGTTTCCATCACTTTTGGGTAGAGTACAAAGTACTGTTCAGCTCAAGGGATAAGTTTCATCACCTCGGTTTTAAACAGGTGCAAAGAATCGTGTGAGAGGTGCAATACTGTGTTAGAGCTAGGTTTTCCAATATATCAAAATACGATGAATACATCAACTTTTTACTTTGGTTGCTGTAGTAAATTTTTAGCGTATCTGAAAATCAAACTTTACATAGCCAATGTGTCTGTAAAAATAGTAGACTGAAGATCATGTAGACAGGTAGCAGTGACAACAAGGAGCAAAGCCAATGACTTAAGCCCTGTGGAGTATCTCCACCAGACTGGGGTGTGAAGATTGCCTACTATAAGCAAGTCTCTCGATACTTGGCTTATGAACTCACTGCCTTCTTATAAACCCGTTCCCTGATAGACTTTCACCATTTGCAAATAAAGAAACCTGTAAATATTTACTGAAATTTGGGAACAGTCTGAAGTGTTTATAATTTTGTGCTAGGAAACAGAATATAATAAATCAAGGTTAGTAGGCAGTAGCCTGCTTCTGTAAATGCTTTAAAGATAGTCTCAAAAGAGTGTTTACCTTGTCATTTAAGACAACTCTTTGGGGTTATTATTCATTAAACTTCTACCTTATTGTAAGCATGAAGTATAGATTTAGCAGGCCAAGTGGATTTTGTAATGAAACAGTAATCAAAATGTCGATTAAAATTTGGAAATAGGAGACAGTATTCTTTCAACCTGTATTTTTTCTGTTATTATAAAACACGTTCTTTAAATTTTGATTGCTTTTCTAAAGAAATAAATAGAAATTAACACTGTTTCTAATGTGTCCTTATCCTAAGATTCTTGCAGATATTGTACCACAAGTTCTGGTTTAAAAAATACATCTTAAACCACACTTCTTCAGTCTTTGATCCACAATCCAAAGACAGTAACTATTCTATGATTCTATGATGCCCTGGCCTTAAAACATCTAACTCCTGTGTAAATAGTTTTCTTTTATTTGAATGTATTAATTAAAAGTGTCTGGACAGAGTCCTTTTGTCTTTACTAAAGGCTTCTGGGTTTTGTATGTTTGCTGTGTCGTGAGCTACTTTCCATATGGCTTTCCAAATGATTGCTTGTGGCTGTAGTACAGATAGGAACATTTCACAAGTTTAAAGTGCTTCTTGTTTCTTCAGCATGGCAACACCACGTGGTGTCTAGAATTGACTTTCAGTATTTCAGTTAGTGCTCTCTCCTTAGTAGAGATCTTGGATGCTAGCTGAATGGTTTTTTAGTCCATTTGTGGAAGGAGAAGGAGTTATTAAATCACCAAGTCTGATCCCCCTTGGTGATCCCCAAGGGATGAAAGTTTTATCCGGTTAATCCTGAACTGAATATAACAGAGAACACAATACCACATCTGCTGGCAAAGAACAGAACTATCTTTCAACTTCTTGATTTGTGTTGAGCTGTTTTAGAAGGTGAAAATAAAGAGCAAGCATATGCAATGTGCTCTACAAAATACAGATAACGCATAGTGAAATTATGTGACCTTATGAATGCTTTCCCACTTCATATAAATAGAGCCTGTTCTAAAGTTAAACTTATGATGAAACAAGCCCTAGCGCTAAACTGAGGGATTTTCAGAAAGGCCTTTGATAATTTTTAAATCCTTGTTAATTTAGCTCTTGGAGCTTTTTCTGAAATCTTATCTCTTTTAAATTTAACTTGTGAAGTTACATCACTGCCATTTGTTTCCTGTTTAGGTGCTGACTCTGTTGGCTGAAAGTGTTTCTATAAATGACTGTACTGCATGTTATTTTCCTTAATGTGAGTGCAATGCATTCTTTGGCACAGCTACAAGACAGCGGTAACCTGCAAAATACATCATACTGTGTGGATTTCTGTTGGTAATGTTTAATAGGATTGTGGTATATAATGCTGCTGCCATTGAGAGAATGCATCAAATACCATCCAGGGACAAATGGAAAAGGCCAGGTGTGATGAGACACCATGCTTTCAGTTATCTCTGAACATCTTTTCCTACAAAAATCATCTGCAAACTTACGCTTTTCCAGATGGCAGTTCACAATGTGTGTCTCTACACGTACTGGGAAAGTCCATACTTCAGTACAGCATGCACTGTCTCCACTCTGCAACATTTTTGACCCTTACTGATACCCTCTCTTCCTGACAGGAGGCCCTACAAGACTTCCCTCAGTCATCTTCTGTTGCTCACCCAGCCCAGACGCATCCTGCAAAACAAAAGCTTTACCTGTAATACTCAACAGTATAATCTGGCAATAAACTTTGCACATGGAAAGCATAATCTTCACGCAGCAATAACCCTTAGAATGGGGTATGCCAAATAGCTGTAGTTTAACTACACGCCAAAACCAAGTGCTGCTTTATTTGCTTCTTGGTTTCTCATTATATACAGTCTGTGTAAATATCTTTTCCCAGTTGTTGGGATGTGCAGTGAAACCCAGGCTTGGACATCTGTTATAACTGAAGGCTGCATTTGGGTCTTTCTGTCAAGTACCAGTCTCAGATAAGCTATGTTCTGCCTATATAATTTCCTATCACACTTCAAGGGGAAATGACACGTTATGCTTTTCTGTGATGCTGTGCACTGTTCAGCTGCTGAAATCCTGTATCCCAGACTTGGTCACGTTCAAATGCTGGGTGAAATTACTCAAAACCCCTAAGCCAAAGCATACTAATGTGGCTGGTACCTAGACAATGGCAAATGAGTGCAATGCTTACTAGCATTTACTCAGACGTCTCCTGTGCCTTGGGAAGGCGGAGAAATTGGCAAGGCATTTTGAAACTACTAGGCCAGACTGAATAGATTACCTACCAACTGGTGACAGTGTAAGAGTCAGAGCAAGACAGGTCGGATTAGTGTGACTTGGTCATGAGCTGCATCAAAACTTGAGGCTGCTTGCTACCATGCTGTCAGCTACATGTCCAGTTTGGGATATCTGGCTCTCACACTATATGCCTGCAGCCTACAGCTTCCACAGGGTGGCTTCTAGGATTTCAATGGAACTGCAGTGAAGAACGTGTTAGATGAAAAAAAGTACTATATTGGACTACTGTGTTCAAATTGGTATTTAATAAGTAGCCATGTTGTTATAATACCTTTTGAATATAATTGCTGGTTTAAGAACCTGAGATTTTTCAATGAAAAATTTTAATCTGAGGTAGTCTGTTAAAAGTAAAGACATTACAGTTCAAAGCATATCAGTATTATTCTTTAAAAAAAACCAACCAACAGAAAGCATGATCTTTGTTTTCCAGTTACCTTATGAAAAACTCATTGTGATTATTATTATTTCTTAAAATAAGATTAAAAATTCAAGAGATTTGACTTCAACCTCGTGATCTCTGGGACACTCGTAGACTCATGCTGAAAGTTCTGAATTTTCATTTGATGAGTTTTTCCTATAATACAAGTCTTCCTTGAAAAGTAGTCATATGATTAAAGATGACATCATTTTTCCATAACATACTTCCTGTAACTCCTGTGATGCCAGGTGATGCAGAAATTCAACAATTTGTAAAAAGGCACTGCATTAATTTTAGTTACCCAGCTATCAGCATTACACCTAGTAACACTCATGACCTATTGCATAATAAGCATGATGAACTGAATAAACGTTTTTAAAGAGCTGACAGCAGTCCATTGAAAACAGTCTGAGAACACTATTTGCTTTACTGAAACGAACTGATGAAAAGCTGATCATTTCTGACTTCGGCAACAGTTTTCCTCTCCACACTGTGCCCTGGTTGTATTTCAAGTGGATGAAGCATGCCAGCCAGTCAGTTCCTTGGGTCCATAAAAGTGAGAAGGGCTGTAAACTCGGCTCAGCTGTACAAGCAAACCTGCTGTCTGGCATCAATTCCACTTGGTGTAAGTAGGAAATCTGAAACAACTGCAAGCCTCATGGTAGAATATTCATACAGAGGGGGCAGTCGAATGCCCGGATTCCTTATTTAAACTCAAAATATTTTGATAGTGTTAACCAGCAGTGTTTCGCTTTTGAAAAAGGGATCCCTGGTAACATGCTCATCTTCACACTGTAATCTAATAATTGTAAAGAATTTTATACATCACATCCGTTAATTTAGCTGAATGTTTTTCTTCTGCTTTGTTGCCTCTGTTTTTGCAGTCCCAGCCTCCTGGTGTGGGGACAGATGTCGTGACCTTGATATTGTGTTCTCTCTCCTTAATCTGTGGAAAAGCCTTGGTAAGCCTCAGAAGAAAAGGTTATGACAGCCTTGAGAACCTAGGTCTTCATTTTGTTCATGGAATGGTAAGTTGCTCTTGCTTGTCCTATCCTCTGAACTAGTGCTGAAGCACATTCAGATTTGTGCAGAGCATTTTATGAATGCAGGTTCCTTTTGGGCTAAATTTTTGCTATGATCAGAGTAAGCTGTAGTGTTAAATACATTCTAAGCTCTCTCTTTGAAATAACTGACAAGAAGCTTTATTTAAGTAACTGAAACAGCTGTGTCCCTCAGCAGCAGATGGGTGTGCTTGGGATTTTACATAGCTGAAATCTCATTTAAGGTACTTATCTTTAAAGCGAGCCCATCAAAGTGTTGATACCAGCTCTAAATGCTTAAATGTTGCATGTCAGAGTTTAGTTTTACGCTGCGTCACTCTCAAAAGTTACAAGAAAAAAATGATCTCTGCCTTTCATTTCTGCGTGGAGCTACCCTGAGCTGCAAATGCAACAGGGCTGGAAAGCTGAAGCTGGTTGTCGTAACCCAAGTTTCTGCTGTATCAGAAGATGAAAGAGAATGCATTATATTACCTTTTTCTTCCCTGCAGAGGGCAGGGACAAATAGACAGATGTTCCTTGAAAATACAGGCACACCAATGTGGAATGTTTTACTTTTTGTTGTTAGGCCAAAGCCAATACTGACTATGTAGAAACAATAAATAAAAAATCCATGTAGAAACAGGGTACTGTTTCCTCTCTCAGGGTGAATTTAGAGCTTCTCTTACAGGCATGACTGAAATGCTTTCATAGCCCCATAGTTCAGTGCAGAATTAGTATCTCTAAATTTTGACTGATGAAGCAAGAGAACACAAAGAAAGAAAGTTGACTATCTCAATTCACCTCAATTCATTCTTGTCTTCCATTAGATCCTACTGATATAGTCCAGCTCAAGAAGTGAGCCACAGCTGGAAATCCTTTTGCTCCAGTATCTTGATTTCTAGGTATTTTCCCAACTGGAGAAGGAAGGTGACTGGTTTTAATCCATGTGAGATAGCTCTCTTCAGCTGCATGCTGACAGGAACAGGCATGCTGGGAGAGGTTTGCCTTGAGGAGCCATTAAGCTGGCTACTGTTTTTTTGAAATCATGTTGAAAAATATACTGGAAGAGATTAAAGACCCATTTTAGTGCTGGTGTATCTGAATCCACAGAAACAATCCTCTCAGCATAGTCTTTTGGTTTTCTCTTAAAAGTAGACCTATATCATGCAAGTTCTATGTAATGGGGAAAACACATGGGTGCTTTTCATGACCAAAGGGCCAAATCATCCCATGTCCCTGCCGGCTGAAGGTGGAAGCACCAGTTGTGTAGGTGAGTCAGGCTCAGCAAGCAACAGCAGGTGAACACAGGGCCTTGTGCGTGATACATGCATATCTGTCAGAGAAATAATGCAATTTTACTAGCTATCAGAGATTTAGAAATTTCCTTTTTGTTTAATCATTGACAAAAAAAAAACCCAACAAACTTTTTTGTCCATTTCTAATCATCTGGGGGACACATACAAATCCACAGATCAGAGCGGCTATTCCAACAACAACAAAAAGATTTTTACTTCTGTAAGTTTTCTGTTATGCATTTTGAGAAAACTTACCACTGACTAACTGCTGGAGGACCCAACATGTACAGAATCACAGAATAGTTGAGGTAGGAAGGGATCTCTTAAGACCATCTAGACTACTCTGTCCTGCTCAGAACAGCCTGAACCACAGTGGATTGCTGTGGTCATTGTCTAGTCAGGTTTTGAGAATCTCCAAGGCTCATTAGGCGTCGTAGTCCAGTGCATGACCAACCTCACCACAACAAAGTGTTTCCTGCTATTCAGGCGGAACTTCCTTAAATTCAGTTTGTGCCCATTGCCCTTTCGCTGGGCATCACTGACAAGAGTCTGGCTTCATCTTCTTTACACCCTTCCATCAGACGGACTCATACACATGAATAAGGTCCCCCTCAGCTTTCTCTTCCCCAGGCTAAACAGTCCCAGCTTTCTCAGCCTCTCTTCATATGAGAGATGCTATGGTCCCACAATCATCTTCATAGCCTTCACTGGACTTGCTCCATTATGTTAAGGTCATGTACTGTGGAGCCCAGAACTGGACCCAGGACCCAGAAGTGTCTCACCAGTGCTGAGCAGAGGGGAAGGATCACCTCCACCTGCTGGTACCTTCCTAATGCAGCACAGGAGGCTGTTTACTGCCTTTGCTGCAAGGGCACATTGCTGACTCATGGTCAGATGTTGTCTACAAGGACCCTCCAAGACCTTCTCTGCAGAGCTTCTTTCCAGTCAGCCATGTGCTGGTGCATGGGCTGATTCCTCTCCAGGTGCAGGGCTTGGCATTTCCTTGTGTCAAACTTCATAAGACTTCAGTCAGCCCATTTCTCCTGCCTGCTCATGTCCCTCTGGATGGCTTAACTACCCACTTGGTCTAGCAAACAGTCCTGCCACTTTTATGGCATCTGAAAACTTGTGGAAGATGCTCTCTGCCCCATTGCTCAGGGCATTTGTGAAGATTTTAAATAGTATTGGCCCCGGTATCCACCCCTGGGGCACATTGCTGCTGACTGGCTTGCAGCTGGATTTTGTGCTGCTGACTACAACAGCCTGGCAGTTCCGCCAGTTTTCAGTACACCTCACTGTTCATTTATCTGACCTAAACTTCGACACCTTGTCTACATGGTTGTTACAGGAGACTTTGTCAAAAGCATTACTGGTCTCCATCATCCACTGAGACAGTCACCTGGCTATCAGATTGGTTAAGCACAATTTCACCATCATAATATTTGTCTTTACTGGTTACAGTGGAACATCTTCACATATTTGGAGGACCTCTATCTTGAAGTTAGTTATCTGCGAGAGTAGACTGGCAACCAACACTCCTGAGTAAAGAAAAGGGCAAATTTAGAATTATTTGCTCCAGGTCATGTGAAAAGTCATTGGCAGAAGAGCAACCACAAAGCAGATTTCATGAACAAGACATGACCAGTGCCATCTTTACTGTTTCCTTAAAACAGGAAATGAATGAGAGTCAGCATATTAAAGAAATAAAAAACACCAAGCCCTGGAAACATTGATCTTAAGGGGTTTTTTTTGCCTTTAAAATAGTTATAAAGGCTTGTTATTCCTCTCTTCTTTTTCATTGTTTCAAACAGAGAAAGTCGTCATCCTTGCAAGCATCCCTTTGCTCTGTCTCCATCTGTTTGTCTTTTTACATACTGCAAAGTACTGACATGAGGTACTGTCGTGGTTTAACCCCAGCCAACAACTAAACCCCACGCAGCCACTCACTCACTCTTCCCAATGCAGGCTGGGGGAGAGAATTTGAAGAGTAAAAGTGAGAAAACTTGTGGGCTGAGTTAAAGACAATCTAATACGTAAAGCAAAAGTCACACATGCAAGCAAGGCAAATCAAGGGAGTTGTTCATGACTTCCCATGGGCAGGCAGGTGTTTGGCCATCTCCAGGACAGCAGGGCTCCATGACATGTAGCGGTTACTCGGGAGGACAAACACCATCATCCCAAATGTCCCCCTCTTCTTTCTTTTTCCCACAGATTTATATTTTGAGCATGACATCATATGGTATGGAATACCCCTTTGCTCAGTTGGGGTCAGCTGTCCCGGCTGTGTGCCCTCCCAACTCCTTGTGCACCCCCAACCTACTCGCTGGTGGGGCGGTGTGAGGAGCAGGAAAGGCCTTGGCTCTGTGTAAGCGCTGCTCAGCAGTAACAAAAAAATCTCTGTATTAACAACATAGTTTCCAGCACAAATCCAAAACACAGCCCTGTATTAGCTGCTATGAAGAAAATTAACTCCATCACAGCCAAAACCAGCACAGGTGCGAACTTGGTATCAGGCCACTGAATGCTTGGGAGATTATAATTTTGAGCCTTTGGAAATAAATGCATCCTTTCCATTCATCTGCAGTCACTTTGGTTCTATCTCGTAGCCGACTACTGCAGTTGCATGTGGCAAAGACTGCATTGCGCCAGTCTCACACACAGCATTGTAGCAATAACTGCGGTAGTTGTGTGTCTCTTGTGGGCCGTATGCAATCTGATTACTGCATTCTTATTGCTATAACAATTCTAATGAGGGCTTTAAGGTAGTGCTGAGGGGAAGAAAAGGTATGGGCTGTGGAGAAAAGTTGCAGCAGTTCTACAGGAATGTGCTTCTCTCCAGGTAGGAGAAGTGTCCTGTGCTATTCTTTGTTCATTCCTGACTATTTCCTAGGGAGAGGAGACAAAATACTTATCCATCAGACCTGGTTCCACAGTAGAATCAGCAACTGAAGACTTGCGCAATAGCAGGAGAGGGAAGCAGAACACTAGCAAAGTCCTTCAGAACCGGCCTGTAGGGCAGTTGAAAGGAAAAGCTTTGTTGGTGTTCTGGCTGACTAGTAAGGCATTGTTATATCATTCATATGCTCAGATTTGAAAGTAGTGGATGACTACGTGAAAGATGGAAGTAGGGAAAAGCCACCTGTGCATTAATGAATATAAAGGAAAAACATTGTGAAGTGTGTAGGAGTCGTGATTTCAAAAGGCGAGATTTTCCAAGCTTTCTAAAACAGCAGTGTCTGAGATAACTTTACTAGGAAGTCAGAGTCACATCTCAGGTAACAAAGCTTACAAAACCTTTGTAACCAGTGTGGTTAACAGTGATGTCTGTAAATCTGTTTATTATTTTAATGAGTCACTTGGCTCTGTTAAGCCAATGGAGTTAGTTGGCATCAACTGAGCAGAATTCAACATACATGGTCTGTGCAATGGTGCAGCTGAGAAGAGACAGTTAGCATGGTCCTTCTTCTTACAGAGCCTAAGGGGAAGTGAAAGGTCTGCAAATCACCAGCATAATGCTTGTGTATGTTTTGAGACAGTGCTGTGATAAAACATAGTCTCAGAACATACTGAAAAAAAAAAACCAGGAGAAAAAAAAAGTAGTGTCAACATTTCAACTGTAGATGGTCGAGACATTGCCAACTAAGAAAGGGTGAAGAAATCTTACTAAAAGAAAAAGAAAATGCTTATAAAAGAGGAAGATATTCTTACCACACTGTGAGCTGTTGAATATTTGAGTGGAAGCGTAATTTTCACTGCATTTTGTCTAGAAAATAAAAGATAGATTGATTGTGAGTTCTCTCCACCTTTAACAGCGTAATGCTTTGCAGTTGCTCTTCAGCAATAGTAACTATCAAAGCAACATTTGTGCTTCCATCATTGTTTTTCATCACAGTGCAGTGACTGCTGAAGGAATACATACGGCAGCTACCAACAGAACAGGTAGCCAGCAGTTCTGCTCCTTCACTGGGAAAGTCTAGGAGCTCTCAATATGAATCTAAAAGATGCAGCTCAGGACATGGTTGGCTTTCTGGGCTGCTAGCGCACACTGCAAAAAAAAATCAAAAACCCCAGGACCCGTGGAGGCACCTCATCAGGTCCCATGGACTTGTGCACCTTTATGCACCTTGTGCATGTTGACTTATCTGATCTTTCTGATCCTGAAAGACAAAAGGGAGCTGATAACACTTCACATTTCCTCTTCAGTCTTTCCCACACATCCATCACACACACAGAGTGAGCATTGTCTGTAAAGGCTACTACAAAGTCATGGAAAACTAGCAGTGGCATGTAGGCGGCTTTGGCTGTAATGTGTCATTGCTACAGCTATCTGACATGGTAGAGAACTGGAGCGGAGACCAGTAGGCCAGGACACAGCAGTAGGACCTTCTTTTCAGGGTACCTGATGTGGGAAACCAATCCCCAATACCTTCACTCCACACAAGCTCTGCAGTACCTTGAATCAGCTGCACTGGTAAAAGTGAGCTTGGAGCCCTGAGCTCTTACTGTGGTTTGGTTCTGCTATCAGTGGAACACAGGCTCAACTGATAGCAGGAGGTGCCAGCTGAAAATGGAGTTTGCCAGAGGCTTTCTCGCATATGAGAGAGGAAGAAGTCCCAAGAGCTGGGGAGATCCTTTCAAATGACTTGGCTGGCATGGAGGTGTTTCATCAGACTCAAAATCAGAGAGCAATAGTAATCTCTACTGTAGGGCTCTGTACCTCACCCTAGACAGCATCTGGTGCAAAATGTGCTTGCAGTCATCTTCAGACATACACACAAAGCAGGCAAGGGATGATAACGACCTTTTCCAGTGCTCATGGGATTACTAGTGGGTGAAACGGTGCCTTACCAGAGGGATATAGGAAACAATGTTGAATGGGGACCTATGGATATATCTAAGTTTCCTTTTTTTGCGTTTGAGCATAGTCACAGCTCAGTGGGGTGGTCATCACCATATTTATATGGTTCTAAAGGCAACAAATGCTTCTTTATTATGTTGTTTGATAATTGGAAGTAAATAACAGATGTATCTCATGGCAGTGAAGGTGAAAACTATTGGCAATGTTCAGCTGTGTGTCTCCTAAACATTTTTGCAGTCTTTCATTCTTCCTTCCTCAGAAGTGATTTCATGCTCAGTGAGCATAGGCTGGGCATACGCCTTTGTACACCTGATATTGCTTACCTAGATTTCCTAGACAGCTGGATCTTGAACCTAGTGAGATGAATCCTGAGACAAGCAGTTCATTTCACCCTGACTGTGAAAGGAAAGTGGCTGTCTTCTGTGCTGCCTTAGATCCTCATTAGCTTCCCAAGTGGAGATGGGAATATATGCATGTTTCCAAGCTGCATAATTAACTATAGTCATTGCATCTCATGGCTTTAGTGCTCCTTTTAAAATAAAAATAAAACTGGAGGTCAGAAGAGTGTAACTGACAGCGTATGGAAATAAGACAGTAAAGAAACCAGAAGAAAGGTGGAAACTGCCTTGTTCTGTCCTCCTCCTGGTCTGAAACTCAACTGTAGGTAGCTCCTGAAGCATCTGCCTGGCAGGTACACATGTCCTTCTTGTTGTCAAGCAGTAAGAAAACCTCTGAATGATTCAAACATGCAGATACTCATGTTGATGCTGTTTGCTTTTTTTCTTCCTCACCAAGATGTTCAGTGTGACATTATTATAGGGTGTGATGCCATTCAACTGCCTTGGAAGGTGGTCTGGATTTCTGAGACCATCATAACTGAACTGAGAGCAGCTTATGGTCTGATACAGGCACCGCCTCTGGGCCATCTCTCGCATCATTTGTACCAGCATTGCCGCCTTCCTATCCGAATTACAGTTTTACAATATCTCCGTGGCAACTACAGTAGCTATATATTTGTTAAAAAAATTGTTCCTGTTACAGTGTTTGCAGTTGTGTTAGTGCTGAAGCAGGAAGATCCAGAACAGTCAGCATCACATAGACAGGGAAGTGTCTGCAGCCTGCAGAGTCCCATTCTGTGGACAGGAGAAACTCACAACTCATAGAAGGCTCTTTTTCCTGTGAATTCGCTGTCCCTGCCTGGCACCTGGCTGTGACTGTGAAATGCAGCTGTTCTCCAAGTGCATACATGGGAAACACCAAGTCTTACAATGGCTGTGAGCAGCATCCAAGGTTCCAAGCAAGAAATTAGGACCTACATACTGTGTTTTGCAACACGTTTCAGAACTGGCCAAAGCCTGCCCAATAAGCCTGTCTGGATTGATTAACCTTCTCTTTTATTCTTGTTTTTGCGTTTTAAATTTTCCAGGATGTGAGGGTACAGAGGTCAAGTCATCCCATACCTGATGTGTTTGGGTTTTTTTTTTCGTCTTTTTCTACTGAGAATTCTACATTTGTCCATGTTGTTAGGCTTCATCTCTGTGAACTGTGGACACAAATTTTGCATTCATTTTTCTCTTCCCTGTAGTAGCCAGTTTGAAATCCATTGGGCAGTGTCGGAAACGAGACAGCACTCATTGATTTTGGTGAAGTCTTCAGCAAAAGTGCCATTTTAACTTTTGAAGTTTGTGTCTCTCTCAGATGTTAGACTTGCAGTTTCACATTACGGTAACTGACTGACTGCGTGATGATTATTAGTACTACAAAACATCCGAGGGTTTGCTGTGGGCTGTAGGAGAGACACACAGAACCTGTGTGTTATTGTGGTGTGCTTGCGTTGGTGTGCTGCCACTGCCAGGGTGCATATCCAGGATAGTTCAGGGCAGGACACTGGCTGCTGGTTTGTGTCTGAGGAAGGCTGGTTCTCAACACCAGATTTGCTGTGGACTTGGTGTGACCAGTTTTGTGCAACTGGTTGAATCTCTGCTTGGTATGGTGCTCTCTCTCCTGGTGAGAGGTTGGACAACAGCTAGGAGGCTGTGAAGGATGGATTTTTTGTAGTTTGACAGCTTTTACTAGCCATGTAATAATGTAGCTCAGTAAACAGAAGTGAACTGTAAAATATGACACTATCTTTAGAAATAATTGCTGATGGCAACAGTAAAGAAACTTTCTTCATAATAAGATGACATGCCATAATTTAGCCTGCTGACATGTCATTCACTGCGCAAGGCATTAGAAATATCAAAAACCTGAATCTGAGAACTGTTTGGTTAAGATCTGTTTGGTGTGATTTTGCATACCTGCTCAATCACTTACCTGCGTGGAGTATTTTATATATTGTCTAGGGGAGTGAATAACAATTAGTTCAGAGATCTCCGTCTGTGGATAATAGGTATATTCAGATACATGTTTTAACATGGTAGCTTACAGCTGGCTTACTATCCTCAGGAACTGCCTCCCTAGAGCTGCCGGTTAAGGCGGCATCCCTCTGAGGTTTTTGAGTCTTAAAGGAAAAAAGCTAAAGAAGAGATCTCAGCCTAGTCTCACTGGATTAGCTTAAGCCATCTTGCGTCACTGGCACGGCTGATGAAACGGAGTCTTTCACAGCTTGGGACACCAGCGGGACATCCTGTTTCAGTTTAGAAATCACGCCTGTGGCCCCCCACCTCCCCGCTAATAAAACAAAGGAACCCAAGGAATAATCTCTGGCCGTAGAGGCTGCCCAGGCACTGATTGTCACCCTGGCACCCAGCCAAGCCCAGCGTGCCACAGAAATGGGCCCAGGAGGGGAGCAACTGAAAAGTAGTCAAAGAGCACCGAAAAGGGAAGTCATTAAACTACCAACAACAACAAAACTCTCATTTGTTCAGTTTTCCTTTCTTCTTGTTCTCCCCGCTCTTTCTCTTTTACTTCTTTTAAAGAATGAATTCAGTACAAAACTCTCCTCCAGGCTGTAATGAAAGTCCAAATCCGCTTATTTCTATTGCCCCAGTGCTGCTGCTGTTGCTCTTTTGTTTTGGTTGCATTTTTTATGAACTTTTGCATAAGTTGACTTCCTTATTTAAAAAAATAATAATAAATAATGACTGGGCTGCGAGTCTCTTGCAGCATGAAAGGAAAGGTTTTGTAAGCAGCATGAGTCTTCTAAGTGCCTTTGTGATGATACCCTTATAGTTGCAGAATGGTTTATTTGTTCTCTTTTGGAATATAATGGGGAAAGGAGAGAATGACATTTTTTACCGTTCAAGGACTGGATTCCTGCTGGTGGAACCAATGTCAATACACAGAAGAGAGTAATGTTAGGCTGATTTATTCTAGCTGACAGTCTATTCTTTAATTATTTTTTTTTAAATTCTGAAGAATGTAAATACTTTGAAGAAAGTAATGTTGAGCTTTAAAAGTAGTGTGTGTACACTGTGAAATTGGAAGGGATGCTATTATAATTAAGATTTCACCTTGTGAGATTAAGAAAGGGTTAGAAGCTGTTAAAAACCTACACTCAGTGGGGCTCTGTCTTTTCAGACAATGAAGAAAAAAATTGTCCAAAAAACCAGCGGTTCGTGTGATGCATGTCTCAAAAAAAAATCCCAAACCCAACCCAAAACAACAAGGTAAAATAACACACAGTCTGCAAAATAAGTGACTTGCAATTATATAGCAACAATAACCAGACCACATGATAGTAATGGCTCAACAGCGGGGGTTTAATAAGCAAAACTAATGAAGCAAGTAATGAATGTTTTGGCAGATGATGGAGAGACATGTTAGATAACGTTCAGTTTTCCTTTTCCTAAATACTGTTTCTAATGAGCACCAGGATGCTTCCTCTGTAGCCATTTGGAGTGCAGCATTGGGATGGCTCCTTTGATACAGCACAGCACTTTGGGTGGCTGTTCACTTGTCAGCACTTGTTATTGTGGAGGAAAGATGCAACTTGGGGCATTTCCTAACATATGGCCCCAAAGGAAAAGTTTTTAGGGGAGGGGAAGAAACTGGGGGTGTGACTGATCAAAAGTATTGTAGTGGATCTAAAAATATACAGAGAGTAGGCTTTTGCCTGGCTGGCACAGATGTATTCTTTGTGACAATATGGTAAGTCCTCTAAACAGATGAGGAACACCCATTCGGTGCAGCAAAACCTCGGGCTTTTTGAGAGTGGCTGTATTTTGTATGCAGTGTCTAACGGGTGGGAAGAGGGAGGAGGAGAGCGGGCGGGGGGCAGGCTTTCCGCATGAAGAGAAAACTATAGCTTCCCACTGCAGGTGTCTACCTGAAGTGCCTCCTATGGTCACAGATTTTTGTTATTTGTGCTTCACAGTAGATGAGATTTTATACAGAAAGTGGAACATTGCAACCTAAATCCAAACTTGCCCTGGCAGGGGATCCTTATTTTTAATGCATTTGCTTATTGAGTCCAAAAACCTTAAGCTAAGGGCCAATGCCAGGTTGAGCCCTTTGAAAGACTAAAGTATATTTGATTGCAGTGCCGTTTTTCTGAATTATTATCTTTGCACATCCAGAGAAATTTATCAAATCTGCTTCAGATCATCTCTTTGGGCTTCTTGTTCTCTTCTTCCCACTCACAGTCCTTCACGTAACAAATCAGTAATTAATACTCTCCTAATTAAATCTCCCAAAATACAACTTACGCAAATTCATTAGCTGAATGTGCATAATATGCACAAAAACATATTTGGGTAAATATATTACGGACACCCAGGTTGCCCCTACACCATTTTTTTTCCCCTGCCCACTCACATTTATCCAGCTCCTGGTGTGTTATACAGCTGTGGCTCTTTGGCAGCGAGCGGGCTCGCTGTGTCAGTGACTGCAGCTGAGCCCTTAAAGAGCTCCTCTTGTTACCTTCAAACTGGTTTTCGGCTGCTTGTGTATTTTTTTTTCTGTTGTTTTGTGTACTTTTAATTGTTTCTGGATGTTGTAACATGCTTAGTCATCAACATAAGAGAGAGTTAAGGCCACTGCCATTTAAAAATACACGTGCAAGTATTTTGCCCAGAGAGGTGGTGGAGTCGCCACCCCTGGAGGTATTAAAAAAACATGTAGACGTGACACTTCAGGACATGGTTTAGCAGGCACGGTGGTATTGGGTTGACAGTTGGACTTGATGACCTTAGAGATTTTTTCCAATCTTAATAATTCTATTATTCTACGATTCCATAATTCATGTGCACATCAGTTTGTGTAGGGAAGCAGAGCGGTGGTGTTTCTTGCAGACAGGTGTTCTTACAGAACACATGCTTTCCAAAATATTACAGTCCTACCAAAGCTATTGACTTGAGCTGTAGCTGGAGAGTAGTGCTCCTGAAAGTCTGGTCCACAACTGGCCTTTAAGGAGGCACATAAATCTGCCAGAAGAGGTACAAGTACAGAGATTGCAAATGGGCAACCAAAATACATGTTCAGGTCAAGTTTTGTAGTTGGGTGCAGCATTCCTTAAATCATATATCTCCAAAAGGATTTGCAGGCCTAGATTTCAGATCCTTGTAAATAAATTTCTCGTTATAAAATTGGTGCTTTTACAGGGATCATCTAGTAACACATGCCACTCAGACACTGCCTTGTCTCTAAAGTGGAAACCTTTTCTGTCTTCACCAGTTCTGCTTTTCACAACCCCTCTGGCAGAATGCTCAGCCAGAGTCTGTTCAGCTGTTACACAAAGAAAATATTTCCTTTCGGAAAAAGCTGGATTTGGTGGGCAGGGGTTAACCTGTGGCCGGGGGAGGTAGAGGGTACAACACTCAGAGTCTGTAAGTGGTGGTGTTTCAGCACACATAACTGTGCTCACATATTATCTCATATTTAAAGACCCTGTCACCTCAAAGTACGGTTCAGTTCCTTTGTGTTGCCTCAGCAGATCCGCCTCTCTGAGGATCAACAGAGCTGACTGAGGCATTTACCTCTAAGTACAATGGCGTAAGGTGTTTCCTACAGCAACTTTATAAGCTTCAGTGCAGTGAACTTGAAAAGGTGTAGCATGGAGTGTCTCCAAAATAGGTGGTACAGCATGTGTGCTTTAAACTGTACAGGAAACGATGGTGTTTGACTGTAGTCAAACACCATTGATTCTTGCACGTGTTGCTTAAGGTGGCTGGATGCAGCCCTCTGTGCAAAACCTTCACTGCTGCCATCAACAGCTGTTCACACCAAAGACTGATGGCTGTTCTTGCCTACTTTGACTTCTCCTGTCTTGAGTACTTTGGGACAAGGCCACCACAGATTAGTGTAGCTTCAACTAAGCAAGCATATGGGACTGCAGGTAGTCAAGCAAATGAAGGGAGGCAATCCGCAGTCTAGCCTGGAGTCAGCATGACAATTTTAGTCTCCTGGTAGAGCAACAGGTGAGAATGGACAGGAGACTGAAGTATGAGGCATGTTTTTCTCCCAGTTATCTTTAGGCTAAGCTAGTAGACTTCTAATGCCTGCACTTTCTTCTGATCAGACCAGTACTCCCTGTATGTGGCCTCCTTTCTTTCTTCACATCAATGAACAATGGCATGCCTATCTGGTGGGCAACTCACATCTGCAAATGGGAATTTTTGAGTCCAGTGTCCTTGATGCTGAAACAGATCAAGTAGTGGTAAGAGAACTGCGATTCCCTTACTTCAAACATGTCAACCAGATTCATAATTAAACATTTCTGGAAGAAATGAGAGAAGGCTAAAGGGCTAAGGGCATGTTTGCAGTATACAGACATGTGTTCCATGTGCTAATCACAGACAGGCCTTTATAGAGTCAGACTCTCATCTTAAAGATATTCCACAAGCTTCTACCCAAAAATATCTCTTGGACTGGGAAAGTCTTCAACAGGAAAGTTTTTAAAAACCAAGGCATGTCCACAAAGTATTTCCATTTCTGAGGCGTAATATTTTTCCATATGAAACAACCTTTCTTGGTTTGTTCTGTTTTGTTGTACTTTTCCAAAGCACTCTTTGTTAGCCCTTAACCATCAGAGGAACCCAAGAACATCCCAATTCTAACATCAGCAGCCCAAATGCTCTTGTGAGGCCATTTAGAAAGACTGAAGCAGAGGATAAACATTAGCTGGAGCAACATGAAATAAATGAAAGGAGCAGTGGTAGAGACAGTGGAGGGAGGGGGAAACAGCTGCCCAGCTTTTCCATCTGGTAGGAAACAGAAGACTGCTGAGTGCATGTTTGCACTTTGCCTTGCTACAGCTGCTTTTTCCTTGGATTGCTGTGTTTCCTCACTCACTAACCTTGCTCAGACTGACTTACTGTGAGTCACAGGAGGTTTTTCTCTGCTTCCAGGGCCATCTGTTGACTCTTTTCCAGGTCCTTTTTATTCCTCTCTTCTTGTGTCCCCTTGAGCCAGCACTGAAAGGACCAATGACAGGAGGAGCTCTCAGACGGGTTGCCTTGGTTGTGGCATCTCTGTTGACTTTTCAGGATGGAGATAAGGTAAGACAGTATGAATAAAGAAAATACATCTGAGACTCTCTGGTTGTGCCTTTAAAAAATTTCCTTCCAATGTACCTGCTTATGGATTTATGATTATTTTTTAAAGGTAATTATCATATCTGTATTGAAAAGAAAATTTTAGTGTAGAAAGCTCAGCCCAGGTTTCTGGAGGTAAAAAGACTCAAAGATCCAGACTGCAGGTTCCCCAGAACACTTCAGGCCATAGTTTACACCTCCCAGCAAAGTGTTACCTGAATAAGTGACTACAAGGACTCTTCTGGGGCAATATCTCTACTCGTATTATGTAAAAGCAAGGCTTGTGTCTTCCTAACACGTCTTCAACCCTGTCTCCTTTAAGTGCGATTGACTGCTGGCATTCTCTCTGGGTAGTGAGAAGTGCCAATAATAGCCACCTTAAGCAAAGGTTCTCATCATTATGAGTTAGAACTGCACTTTTTTTTTTTTTTGCCTTTTTTTTTTTTTTTCTTCATGTCCTGTGTGGGAAGGAAAACCGTGCTTTCTCTGCTCTTTTTGCCTGTTTGCTGGGAGTTCCCACTTTAGTGTTAAATTTTTATTGCTTCTGTTTGTTCTTCAAAGAAAAGGAACTTCTGGCATCACTGTTTGTTGCAGATGCTTTTAGCTGTCAGACTTTTCTATTCAAAAGAGTTGCCTTATTCTTCTAAACTGACAAAGCAATGCAGCATTGGGAAACCCTGCTCCAAAACAAATTGTTGGAAATGGTACCTTTCTAGTTTTGTACAGCACTCTTGGTCTGCAGCTACCACTAGAGAAGCGTAGGCACAGACAAGGGAAAATACTCTGTTCAAGACCTCAGGCTTTGTGCTTTTGCTGTTTGTACATCAGCTCTGCCTCAGGCTGATGGCAGAGCATCAACAGTACCACAAGAGCTTTCTGAATATCAGACCAGCCGTGTCCCCATAAGTTCATGCTGCTTCAAGGTATTTTACAACTGATCTCTTATCTAAGGACCTCTGAAGTCAGGTCACGAGTATAGTAAGACCGGATTTAACTAAAACTCATTATATGTTGCATGAAACAGTGACCTTCACTGGGAGATATCTGAGGAGATCAGAATAGCACACTAGTATATGACTTAAAGAACTATTATGTGCTAGACTACAGTGCCTAAGTACATATTTCCCTATTTTCAAGGCAAATGACATCTTCATGCATGTGTCTAGATATTTCCATAAATCTTGCAAGGTCATGCCTCTGTGCTTAAAAATCTGGTCTGACTCAGGTCTATGACTGCCTTACACAGAGAGTTGTTATCTTGTCCTGTAACTAGTCATCCCTAAAGGATGCAATCAGAATGTTATTGATGGCTGAATGGTACTTACTGCTCTCATACTGATGACAGTGCTTTTATTTGGTTTAGATATATTTTACCTATACAATATAATTACTGTGACTTGTAATTATCTCTCTGTCACCATGAATTATTGTTTATTAGTTATCAAGAAGACAAACGCCAGTATTCACTACAAATAGCCATTACTAACCTGGTTGGAAGACCTGGGGCTGACACACCCATAATCACCTGTAACTTCACTTCTCTGTTTACAGAGTGTCCAAAGGGACACTGGGTGTCCTCACAATAGCAGGCTTTGTATCACCAGCTGAACTATAAAAAATGTGTACAAAGCATTTCCCTTTTTAAGAGAATGAACAAGCTATTAAATTTATGATGCAACTTCTAATCCAGGTATTTTTATTAAAAAGACAGAGCATTTTACCGAGCAGCCTTATGCAGGCACTGTGTGACAGACAGCACCTTGGGCAGCAGGCTGGGTTGCCAGCATCTTAGAGGCACGCATGAAACTGACACACTGGGTCTGTGATGCCGTGGCCAGCAAGAGAAAGGAATGCCAAGGAAAAGGTGATTGCTGGGGTGAAAGATGCAGGAAACACTGCTTCCTCATGGCCTCTGGAGAGATGGGGAAAGCCTGGGAACCCCAAGTGGTGGTGAAACAAGCAGGCTGTCTTTGGGGAGGAAGCAAAAGGGTTTCTAGTGAATCCTTGACTTTTGCAGACGGACCACCAAGGGGGAAACCAATTAGTGCTGTGAGTGATTTATTGTGTGATCCCCTCAGTTTCAGATAAATAGGACTCATGCTGGAATCTAGCAAATGGATAATGCATGTCCTCCTTGTGCCAACTGAAATCTGGAGTCACTAACTTCCCAGCAACTCTTTCTTCCTCACCCCTCTTCCTGAGTGTTGGCTGATGAGATGACCAGGAGTTACAATCTATTTCTTTTCTTGTAGTTTCTTACCATACTTTGCCTAAAGAAGCAGGCACTGCACTTCTACATGGCATCATGTACCCATCATGCAACTCTGGCCCAAATGTCTCTCCTCCACATTTGCTGGATTTTTCTTTTATTATGGTTAAATATACCTGTACTTTTGGCCTCAGATATTCAGCAGCAGAAAGGAGATTTCTTCTCAGCAGTTTCTTATGCTGGAAAATATTTGGCACTGTTCAGGATACTTCTCGGCTCACCTCCATAACAAGCTCATTTGCTAGTAGAAGGGAAAAGGCATATGGGAACGTTTGTGTACTTCTAGTGTACACTGGCTTTGGACTGAAAGACCCCTTCCAAATCTCTTGCACAATTTGTCAGATAATCCATCAGCTATTGCTGTGAACTACCTCTAGCATTAGCTTTGCTATAGAGGAATAAAAGCTGAAGGAGATTGAATAAGTGTTCTTCACAATCTTTCACTAGTTCATTGTCATCAGATGCTTGATAGTAACAGTGGTCTTTCAAAGAGCGGACATAAGTCAGGTATGCATTTGGCAGATTTTTATAAACCCACTGAACTGATTCCAAGACAGAATTTCTTCCAGCTTTGACCTTCTGTATTTGGTTTTCTGCCCAGAGATCTGCAAGTAGTGAAGCTCTCCAGTCATTACAGATGCACTTAAGACCTGCTCAGATGCTGGTGCCATTCACATTACAGGATACCTGCATGCTTCCCAGCGCAGAAGAAAATTGTCTGAAAACTTGAATGTGAAGCACAAATCACTACCAAACAGTCACTTGCAATGGGAAGCTGCAGACTGGCTGTATTTTACTAGCAACTGAGAAGCTGAAAAAAGGTTTACTGACAAAACCATGCCTACCACGTGACCAGGGAGTTGCACATAGCATTGACAGTGACTGAAGCTGTAGCTTGATGGTAGAGAGGAGTGATGTTAACATAAGGATTTCCTCTTGCTAACTAGTGACTGCCCCCTCAGCTCTATCAGTGCAACTGGGCACCTGCTCTGGATTTGAAATTATGAAACCTTTTGGTTAAGGTTTTATGTTAAGCCATCTCTTCCCTGATCTAGCTCACAATGCTGAGACTGGAGTTATCTGCAGCTGCATCACTGAGAGAATGCTGATAGGGCACGAGGAAGCACAAGGGAGAGGAGCAACCATGAGCACAACTGCATTGCTGCTGCAAAACTCATGTTACTGTAGTGGGACTGTGGTATATCCCACTGTTCAGCATGGGTTTGGAAAGAGCAGGAGCGAATGTGCAAATCAGTTGAGCAACGCTACATCTCTGCTGATGAACCAGGTCAAGAAACTGCAAACAAGTTCAGGTGTATCCCTCCAGCCTTCCACACGAACCAATCTTAGCCGGGCATGTGCTGCTGCAGTATGCTAGCTTCAGAGATCCTACTAGGTATACAGAAGGTATAATGAGAGATTTTGAGCGTGCAACATGGCCCATAGCGCCTACTGACCTTGACAACAAATACTGTTTTAAAATAGTTCATCCTCTCAGTCAGGTCTGAAAAGCTCTATCAACGGTCGCATCATAGGGGACTGATTAGTGCTAACTATTTTCAGTGTTTTAATATCTGATAAATAAAAAGGTTCAACAAGAAATGTTGTTGTGTGTCTTGTAATTCCTAGAATTGAAATAAAGCCAGTTGCAGAAAAAAATCTGTTTTCACTTTAGCCCTTAATGCTTTTAGTGATGCTGGAATAAGGAAAATAAGTTTTTTTAAAAAATTGTAGAGCTAGGTGAAACAAATTTGTTCATGAGCAGAAATACTTGTGACTCAATTGCTGAATGAGTTTTGAAATACTATCAAGGACTTGAATAACACTTGTGACAATTTAGGGAATGTTCCTTCCCAGTTTAAACAAATTAAAAGCTATATGCTCTTCTTTGAGTGACCAAAGTCTGGCCTGTAAAGTAAGCCACTACTTTTAGATAAAGTATGAACTGAGAAAACCATGATCTTGAATTAAAAAAAGAAAAAAAAAGTGGCTTATGTTTATTGTTGTCTAGTTCAAGTTTGAGGTTAATTACAGATTAGTTCTCCCACTTCACTTTAACCAAAGAGGATGAAGTTTGTATGCTGGCCTAAGTAACAGTAACAGATCAGTCAGATGGTTTGCTGAGAAGCATGTGAAAATTGTAATTGAGCAAACATTCTTTTTCATCAGTAATACATAGGCCATTCCTTCCAGTAATAGCATTGAAATTCACTGTATGAAGCACTGTATTTCCAGCAAAGTACTACACCTGTAGTGCTTTTTAAAAGTTCTGGATTCATGACTGAGTGAAATCACTCTCTGAGAAAAGTGAAGGGAAGTCTTCTGTACTCTGGGCAGCTGGACAGCTACAGATACTCTGCAACATCCATTTGAAGAAAAGATACATATAACCATTGTAAACACTATCTTTATCTGCCTTTTGCACAATGTGACTTGAAGGAAGTTTCTCTGCCACTGTTTCTTGCCTTTAAAGCACAGAGAAATGAGCCAAAATTCAGCCTGAAGCTTGACCTTGAACAGTAGAGGCTGAGGCAAAGTGGAAGGAAGACCACCACCATCTCACCATGCTGAGTTTGTGAAAAAAGGCATGCCTTCCCTCTCCACCCAGGGGAAGCTGACCCTGTCAGTCAGCAGCACACCTCAGCCTGGAGCCCAACAGCTTAGTTCCAAGAAGGTCTCTGTGGGCACAGAGAGAAATCTGCCATTAACTTCTGCGTTGCTTAGAACAGCTGTGTGACCCTGTCCCACCATTGGGCAAAGCCAAGCTGCCTGCCTGCAAGTGCCACCAGTGCCAAGGGCCAGGCTGGCGGGCAGCTGGCACTGCTCTCTCTGTGGCCATCCCATGCACCATGGCTGAGCGCTGAGCACAGCAGCAGTTCTGTTCCTCCTTGAAAGATTATCTCAGGAGAGGTGTCCACCTGGAGGGTATGCTCTTGTAGACAACTGCTGCCACAGTCAGGCTCTGGTTTGGGCTGGGAAATGGCTCTTCAAGACTTGGGTGCAGTGAAGCTGCTCCATGGTTGGACTCTCCCTCTCAGCCATGTTGTCCAGACCCGGGCAACAGGGATCAATGGACTTATTTCACAGCTTAGTGACCTGCATTGAAGGCTCAGTGTGGTGCAGGTTGAAGAGGGCCTGCTGGTAAATCGGGCTGTTTCAATGTAAAAGTCTGAGTGTTGAACTTGAGCTGGTGGGGAAAGGCAAGAGCTGCTGAGAAGGCCTCCGCATGGCCATACTGCAGAGCAGAAACCTTATCATAATTTAAACCCCTGGGGGAATTTCCTGTGTACTTATGGGGAAATGCAGCAACCAACTCTGTAATTACCTAACATCTCTGTTGCCAGGGTTGAACCACTAAATCCAAAAAGAAAGGGTGATGTGTTCTTAGGAGTCTTGGGAAAGATGCTTTTTGCTCAGAGAAGCTGTGAGGAGACCATGTGTATTCTGAGCACTGGGCCAGCTGAGGGCAGAAGCTTTCATGGCAGCATTACATGAGAAATGATGAGGTCTGCAGAGTGCCGTGCTTTCCCATCAGCATCAATTCAATCTCATGATGATTCAGCTTAGTCAGGGCTCTCTGTATTTGGGAATGGTACAAAGCCAGAAACAGTGCTGGTGCTAAACAAAACAAACCTAATAAAACACAGGCATTGTCTGAACAGATCAGACTTCAGGTCCTTATGTTCCAGACTTCTCTCTCTCACACTGATGAGACTGTTCAAAGACAGAAAATAACAGCAAGCAGATGTGGACTAAGCTGCCCTCTTCCTTCCCTGCCACTGTATTAGGTTCATTTTGGCCCATAAATATATTAGCTTGAGCCCTAAAGTACGAGTTTTAATATGCCGTCCAAAGTATTTTCCAGTGATTATAACTCTTGCAGTTGTTAGTATTTCTTTATAAAAGTCTACTCTTCTATTTAAGGCTAAATTACATTCTTCTAAACAAAACAAAACAAAACTGAACAAACAAAATTCCCAGTGATCACCCTAGATGCGATTTATTTTTATTTTCTGTAACTTTTTCGCAAAATTCCCAAAATTGGCCAATACCGTGGGGGACAATAAAAAGGGTTTTTTTAATACATTAACAACAAAAGGAGAACCAGACAGAACATAACCTCATTACTTGATGAGAATGGTCACCTCATAAACAGGGACATAGACAAAGCAAAGGTGTTTGGTGCCCTCTTTGCCTCTGTCTTCAACGTTGGTGATGGGATCCGGAACCACACAAACCCTGGGTTGGATGATGGTGACTGCGGTTAACAATAAACTCCCAGCCAATCCCGAACTTGGGCAGGATTTGCTGCTCTGTCTGGATGCGTGTAAGTCCATGGGGCCTGATGGGATTCATCCCAGGGTGCTCAGAGAGCTGGCTGATATCATCACAAAACTTCTCTCAATTATTTTTCAGTGGTCTGGGGANATGTTGTCTTTTTGGATTTCAGTAAAGCTTTCGCTACTGTTTCTCACAGTATCCTTCTGGACAAAATGGCCAGCACACAGTTAGGCAAAAACACAATACAATGGGTGAGTAATTGGCTGGCGGGTCGTGCCCAAAGAGTTATAGTTACTGGTATTACATCAGGCCGGCAGTCAGTCACTAGTGGGGTGCCTCAGGGCTCCATTTTGGGGCCAGTTCTTTTTAACATTTTCATAAACAACTTGGATGTGGGACTGGAGGGAATCGTGAGCAAGTTTGCACATGATATGAAATTGGGAGCAGTTGTGGACTCCATTGAGGGTTGTAAGGCCTTGCAGAGAGCCCTGGACAAATTAGAGAACTGGGCAATCACCAACCGCATGAAGTTTAACAGGAACAAGTGCCAGATTCTGCACCTGGGAAGGGGCAACCCTGGCTGTACATACAGACTGGGCGATGATGCGCTGGAGAGCAGCCACACTGAAACGGATCTGGGGGTCTTGGTGAACAGCAAGGTGAACATGAGCCAACAGTGTGCCCAGGCTGCCAGGAAGGGTGCAGCACTCCTGGGGTGCATCAAGCACGGCATTGCCAGCAGACCTAGGGAGGTGATTATCCCACTCTACACTGCGCTGGTGCAGCCTCACCTTGAGTACTGTGTGCAGTTTTGGGCCCCACAGTACAAGAAAGACGTAAAGCTATTGGAGAGTGTCCAAAGGAGGGCAACAGAGACGGTGAAGGGTCTAGAGGGGACCACCTATGAAGAGAGACTGAGGTCCCTTGGTTTGTTCCATCTAGAGAAGAGAAGGCTGAGAGGTGACCTCATTGTGGCCTATGGCATCCTCACGAGAGGACGTGGAGGCAGGTGCTGATCTCCTCTCTCTGGTGACCAGCAACAGAACCCACGGGAATGGCATGAAAGTGTGTCAGAGGAGGTTTGGATTAGATATCAGGAAAAGGTTCTTCACTTAGAGGATGCTCGGGCACTGGAACAGGCTCCCCAGTGAAGTGGTAACACCATTGAGCTTGACTGAGTTCAAGAAGCCTCTGGATGATGCTTTCAGTCATCTGCTCTGATAGGGCTGGTCCTATATGGAGCCAGGAGTTGGACTTGATGATCCTTATGGGTCCCTTCCAACTCGGGATATTCTGTGATTCTATGATTCCATAGGTGACTTTAACATAGGAGCAATAGCTAGTATTCATGAAAACCTTTCTGCTGTTCTCACCAAATTAGTTTTGAAGCTAAATTATGGACTGCAGATAATAGAAAATTGTAACAGCAAATCAGAGGGAACACAAGTCTTGATAACACCATAATGCAGACAGACTTCTAAGTCGCGTTTTATTTCTACTCTTAAGTCATAGCATTAGTTTTCAGGTTTGTTTTTGGAGGTTTTTTGTTTTGTTTTGTTTTGTTTTGTTTTTTCATTTTCCAAGTCGCTAAGTGTTCCAGGTTTCTGTGGACCTTTTTGATTCTCTGTTGGTGGATAACATAGTGTGAAAAGTACAGAATATTTTGAAACATACAGAACATTTAAGGAGAGAATGATTTGTAGTTGTTCTCTGTCTTTGTAGCTTCCCCCCTCCCTTTGCTCTGCCCCCGTGTTAGTGGTATCCTATTGTCAGGCTTTCTCCAAACATATTCAGCTTTCCAGTATTTGTGTCTGCAATAACCTGGCAAAGGTGACAACTTGGATTTTCCCCTTCCTTCCTTCCTTCCTTCCTTCCTTCCTTCCTTCCTTCCTTCCTTCCTTCCTTCCTTCCTTCCTTCCTTCCTTCCTTCCTTCC